>JAPVLO010000008.1:18870000-19236322 GCA_027257055.1 Cephalopachus bancanus | reverse complement strand
GTGTGTGCACTCATGAGCGTGTATGCTGCGTGTGCAGGCACATGTGTGAACACGTGTCTGGGCTCTGCCCCGGTGAGGCCTGCTGGCTTCTCAGCAGCTGGAGTGCTCGCTGTACTGACAGGGTCTGTAATCACGGGAAATTACCAAGCCCAGAACTAAAATTAAGGCTTTCGCTGCTGCCACTAGACCTGTTTGCTGAGCCAAAGACTGGAAGAGGCCTGGGGAGGAGGCTCTGCTGGGAGGAAGGACTTCTGGGGAGGACGAAGATTAGGCCTGGGCAGAGAGATCACAGGGAGAAGGGGAAACCTGTTTGGCAAGAGCCTAGGAAGCTGTTGTGCTAGTGAATTTCCATACTTTGTTTACAGTCTTCACAACAGCCATGCGAGGTAGCCATGGCCCCTCTCGTGCCCCACAGAGAGCTAGGTCTCTCAGAGGTTGAGGAATGAGCTAGCAGAGTTGGGCTTTGAAGGTGGGGTAACTGACACCAGGGCTGGGACCCCAGGCCGGGAAGGTCAGGGCCTTTGGACCCTGTGGGCTTAGATGGGGACAGATACTGCAAGAGGTTGGATTCTCCGGTTTCTAGTTCAGTGTTTGGTATTTGGTGTAAGAAACACCAGAAAGAAGCCTGAGTCCTTCACCATGCCCCACTCCCCACGCTGCCTGTCACGTGGTCTGTAGCACAACCCTGTGGAAATCCACATCTCCTTCCAGGGAAGAAACTCAGTGATCTGAGCTTTCACATTAAGTCTAGGAAGCCCTGCTCCCAAGCACAGCAGCCTCCTAACATTGTGGGTGTGAGCCTCCCCAGTGCTTATCTGGGGGTCGGTGGGGACAGTATTGCAGGCAGGCTGGGATTCTGATTCCCAGCTGAGGACTCTTCCTGCACCTTGAGGCCCCACAAGACCCTTGGCCCCAAAAGGACCCACCTTGATCCTAAGAACTAATCTCCTCCTCCCCTCACCATCCTCTACCCTCCCCTGCCTCCAACCAGCAAGCAAATTATCAATGAATGATGGAGGGTGTCCGTGGAGGGGCTCTGGCGGAGGGCAGCTGCAGGGCGAGCATGCATCCACATGGCTCCCACCCCCATCAGTCGCAGGGAGAACCTGCCTCACTGGTGTAGAGGCTGTGGGGTGCAAGCTCTACCTCGGGGCCCCATATGGCACATGCTGGCACACAACCCAGCTGGCTGCCAGCCAGTGAGCACCTTCATCTGACTGAGCAATTAAAATGACAATAGTGCCAGGCGCTCTTCTAGGGCACACATACACACACGTGCGCACACACAGTCCTTAAAGAAACCGTGGAGGAATTATCATCTTCCTCATTTTGTAAGGGAGGAAACTGAGGCATAGAGAAGTTAAATGATTTGCTCATGGGAGGCCATGAGCCAGGAGAGGGGCCAAGACCTAGGCGGTTTGGCAGCAAAACCCCATGCTAACCACCATGCTCTATTGCCTCTCAGGTGCCCAAGTCCTTCAGTCCTTCCCAGGCCACGTCACACTGCCCAGGCTGCCTGGTACACAGCCATCTTGCCTCTGCTTCAGTATGTTCAATGTGAAAACTCACCCCACGGTCCCCAAGGGTCGCTCTGTTGGGCGGAAGGCCCTTCCTGGGGTGGGTCTGAAGCAGTCTTCCGGGGGTTTGTCTGTCTATAGGCTTCTCTGCCTCCTGTGTCTGCTCACCAGGCTTCTCGGTGGCCCTCTGGGGACCCGAAGAAGAGTCACGGTGACTGGGGGCCTGCTCATCCCCCAACCCATGCAGCTGTGACCCAGGCTCAGATGGGCCAGTCATGAGATCATCTGTGTTCCAGACCTGGGATGGTACTTCATATTTGATTTTTAAATCTTTCTCTCTCTCTCTCTCTCTCTCTGTGTGTGTGTGTGTGTGTGTGTGTGTGTGTGTGTGTGTGTGTTTGGTTGTGACCTGCATTTAATATTTTTGATGGAATAGAAGAGACCAGGAACTGGAGCATGAGAGTAAGTATTGTTTCTTGAAATTTGTGTTTCCAGTGTTACATACATGAACATGTTGATGCTGAGTCACCTTGAAAAGTGTATCCAAGGTGGGGGAGGTAAAAACAAATGTTTAAACAGTCCCAGAGGTGTCTTCTCACTTCTTGTGTCCGGTGCCGGCTCCTGCATGGACCGCTCCCCCTCCCCCCAGTCAGCCCAGAGTCCCCTCAGGCTGAGCCCGGAAGTTGCCCCGCCCTGCACTGCTGAGCCAAGTCCGACCCAGGAACGCAGGGAGATGGGGCAGCCTTGAGGATTGGGTGGTGATAAAAGGGGCCAGTATATGTCACGTGCTCTCACCGGTCACCTGTGACTGCCAAGTTCTGTGCTAAGCGCTTCACTTGCGTCCTCGGTTGAACCTCGTGAAGTAAGTAGCATATGCTCTCCATTCCACTGATGAAGAAACTGAGGCTCAGAGAGCTTCATCCGCTTGCTCAAAGTCTTGCAGCTTCTGTCCATGGCAGATAGGATGCAGATCTGGATCTGAGCGTTTCTTGGGTCACCTTCTGCATGCTAGATCGCGGCTCTGGCTGGGAGCCCTCAGCGTTCAGGAAGGCAGGGATCAGGATCAGGCCCTGACGCTCCCACCACCCAACATCTCCCCCCTCCCCCGCCCCCAGCTTCCTCCTCCTCCTCCCTGAGCACTGGCTTCTGCCAAGTTCCTCCCTTGAGGGCCTGAGGGGGTCAGTGGCTCTAATTGGAAGCAGCTTCTTACTCCTGTGACTTGGAGGCTTACTGGAGGTATGGGGAGGGGACCAGACGGAGAGGAGCCAGGGAGACTCCACGGAGCCTGTTGAGCAATCCTTGGGCCTGCACACTGCACAGTCCCTGGGCTGCATTTCTCCCTTTGTCTTTCTCCTCATTCAGTTGCAGCTGAGGGCAGATGCCACATTCCTAATGCCCTGGAGGTCAGTTACCAAAAGGCACCCACACTCCTTCCAGGAACTGCTCGGGGCTCCTGCCCTCAGCTCGGCCCAGGGCTCAGCCCTCAAAGCTGAGGGCTCTTTCTTACTCATCTCAGAGGCATGGGTTCTGGAGTGGGCAATACGTTTGGTGTTACAGTTGTACCTGGGTTCAAGCCAAGGTTGGGTGTCAGAGAAAAATATGGTGGCTATTCAATCCTTTGGTCCGTCCTCTTGAAAAAAGTCCCACTGTAACTCAAAAGAAATCTTATTATTTGCCAAACCCTCCAGGAGCTCTTTTCTTTCTTTCTTTCTTTCTTTCTTTCTTTCCTTTTTCTTTCTTTCTTTCTTTCTTTCTTTCTTTCTTTCTTTCTTTCTCTCTCTCTCTCTCTCTCTCTCTCTCTCTCTCTCCTCTCTTTCTTTCTTTCTTTCTTTCCTTCCTTCTCCTTATTTCCTTCCTTCCCTCCCTCCTTTCTTTCTCTTTCTCTCCCTCTTCCTTCCTTCCTTCCTTTCTCTCTCTCTCTTTCTTTCTTTCTATCTTTCTTTTCTTATAACAGTCTCACTCTGTCACCTAGGCTGGAGTACCGTGGCACGATCATAGCTCACCACAACCTTGAACTCCTGGGCTCAAGTAATCCTCCCGCCTCAGCCTTCTGAGTACCTGGGACTAAAGGCACATGTCACCACACCAGACTGGTTTTTTTTTTTTAATTGTAGAAATGAGTTCTTACTATGCTGCCCAGGCTGGTCTCAAACTCCTGACCTCAAGTGATCTTCTCTCCTTGGCCTCCCAAAGTGCTGAGATTACAGGCTTGATTCATTTTGTTCAAAGTAAAGCACCAAAGACCTTCCGATGGCCTGCACAGAACTATGAAGAACCTATGTGTTCTACCCCTTTGGGCATATTTTCTTTCTTCTTTCTCCACTCGGACCATGCTGGCCTTCCTGCTGTTCGACCCCAGGACCTTTGCAACTGTTTTTACCTCTGCCTGGAGCAAGTTCCCTCAGATACCCACCTGGCTTGCTCCTTCACCTCAGTGAGGCTCCTGACCAAAGGTCACTCTTCTTCCCAGCCGCGGCCTCTGGAACGTCTTATGCTACTTCCTCACTTGGCTTTTTCTTCATGACACCTACTACTAAAATATTACATAACTTATCTTGTTTTATCATTTATCTCTCTCTGTTTGAATGCAGGCTCCATGTGGATGGGCTTTTTGTTTAGTTTGTTCATTAGTGCCCAGTACAGAGCAGGCATTAGAAAAATGCTTGTGGCCAAGGCAGGAGGATTTTGTGAGGCCAGGAGTTTGAGATCATCCTGGACATCATAGTGAGATCCCATCTCTAACAACAACAACAACAACAACAATAATAATAATGGTGGAAATGAATTGAAAGTACATAAAATAGATGCAAAGATGTCCAGGATTCTGATTTCTCCCATGATCCTTGAAGCTTCCATATCAAATTCTTTGAAACCAAAGTCATCTAAAGAAATTTCTCCTTGGTATTCCCGCCTTGCTCTAGACCTTTCTTTGGGCAGGTTCCAGTTCTGACTCAGGGCCTGGCTCCACCATCACCTGCTACAAGATATTTGGAGTGCTTCTGGGGCAGGGTCCTGTGCTGGGCACTGTAAACAGAGATGTGAAGCTGAGAGACACCAGCCTGCCCTCTGAGCTCATGGCCAGGGAGACCCACGAGAAACAGGCAGGAATGCCACGAGCGTGACAGGGAAGTGCGGGTGCCCACAGGAAGGGAGAGTCCTCCAGAAAGAGAGGATAGTCTGGGTAGGCCCTGTGACACTTTGGAACCTGCTTCTGATGAAAATGCCCAGTCTGTGGGTCCACTTGAAGGTCAGATGAGAGGATGAATGCAGGACTCTCTGCCTGCTGACAAGTGACAGGCAGGTGTTGGTTTTCATTTCTTAGCCCTCACAGAGAGGCAGGGAGACAGGACAGAGATGAGCAAGCCCATTTTACAGATTTTGCATGTCTATTTTTGCCATGTTTATCTTTCGTCCTCAGTCACATTGAGGACTCCTGACGGGCTAGGACTCTATCAGCTTCATCTTCCTTCCTTCCTGTCCCCATCTCAGCAGAGCCCAGACCCAGCCTTGGTAAATGAGAACATTAGGACTCAGAGAGGGAGAGTCACTTGTTCATGGTCACACAGAAAATCAGAGTTTGAGTAGGGACTGAGACCAAGCCTCCTGCCTCCCGGCCTGAGGTCCTCTACTGCTCGACGTGTGTTCCTCAGAGCTCCTGCCTCTGGCCTGGGCTCGCCTGGAAGATGTCATGGCCCCTGACCCTGCGAAGCATTCATCTACTCCTCCAGCACCCCTGGGGCCACCAAACTGAGAGCTGCAGGCCTGTGGGGGTTGGCTGGAGGCGTGGGAGCCAGGGCAAAGCTGGTTCTCACTGGAGCCTTCACATGTCTCCTTTGATGCTCCCCAATGCCCTGGCTCCTCCCCTCTTATCTGAGGATGGACATTCACCCTGAGCTGCTCTGGGAAGGACCCAAACCCACCCTTCCGGGACAGACTCTTCCAAGCCTCAAAAAAAAACCAATCTTCAGGTGAGAGGGGGGCTAGAGGGGCTGTCATGAAATTCAAGGTCATATTGCTTCCAACACAATATAGATGAGGAAAACCAGGCCTAGAGAAGGCAAGCGGCCTGCCCAGGTCCAGAGGGCAGGGCCAGGCCTGGAATCAGAATCCTGTGGCACTATGGACCCTGAAGATATCCACTGTCTCAGGGCCTTTAATGTATTTCCTCTGGGCAGCAGCCTGTACTCCTGGTGTCTAGCTGACCTCGCATAGCTCCCGTGATGGGGTACTCACTCCCAGTCTGTGCTTTTTCTTGGTTTCTCTCCATTTGATTCTCCTGATCCCTGCATCCTCTCTGCTTTCCCATAGGGTGCACCTGAGGACCCTTCCAGGCTTCTGGTAGGCCCATGTTTACAAAGGGGGCTTCTGACCATTCTTCCCTGCTCTACACAGCAAACAAGGGGCCCCAGACAAGGCTGGCTCATCCTTGCTATTCATTCATCAAACATTTTATTGAGCCTATGATGTACTACGTGCCGGGCACTGTGGATACAATAATGAAAACAAATAAAAATATCAAACCACCTAAACATCGAACAGTCTCTGACTTAGATGCTTCACGCCCCATTATGAAGCCTCTTGTAGCCGAGAGACCCATAGCCAGAAAGGCAGACTCTCAAGGCAAGAAAGAGATAGACACACGGAAAAAAGGGTTTTAAATGCAAGGGGGACGAGGTGCAGGGGAAGCCTCACAACCCCAGTGGCTCCACCAGGAAGTGACAAGGCTGTCCTCTGGCCTCTTCAGGACTTGGAGAATGGGGAGCCCTTGGGAACATCTGTGAGCCATCCTCTCCCACTGTGGGGGACTGGGCCAGGGCTAATGGGCAGGGGGTGGGGATGAGGAGGACAAATAGATCCAGCAGGACGCCTCCCAGGCCTTTTTCTCTCCAAAATCTCAAATATCCCTTCCAGAGCTTTGGCCTCCTGCCTTACTGCCAAGACTCCCCACCTCTGGCCTCACAGCGTGGGCTAAGCCTACACTGTCCATACTCTCTCTGCATGGTCCAGGCAGGTGTCAGCTGTCTTACAGGAACCCCAGACTGAGGGGAAAGGAGAGACCAAGGCTGTGGGAGGTTAGAGGTGAAGGTGAATGTGGGCGGGGCAGGGAGGAGGTTTCTGCAGGCCAGGGAGTGGCTGGGGCCAATTGCAATAATTGGATGCAATGGAGGAGCCAGGCAAAGGTGGGATGACAGTGGGGGCAACTCACACTGCAGACTGACAGTGAGATAAATTGAAACCTGCCCTCCATCTCTGCTACTGGGCTTGAAACTACCGTCTGGAAGGTGTCGTGGGCTGATTGTGTGTCCCCTCCAAAGCCATATGTTGAAATTCTAAACCCCAGTGCTTCAGAATGTGATTATTCAGACATAGGACCTTTAAAGAGGCAATTCTGTTAAAATGAGTTCATGAAGGGAGAGCGCTCTATTCCAAGATGACTAGTGTCCTTATGAGAACAGGAAATTAGGACACAAAGAATGAAAACCATATGAAGACACAGGGAGAGAACATTTGTGTACAAGCCAAGGAGTGAGACCTCAGAATAAATTACCCTGAAGATACCTTGATCTTGAACTTGTAGCTTTCAGAATTGTGAGGAAATAAACTTCCGTTGTTTCAGTCACCCAGTCTGTGGTATCTGTTATGGCAGCCGGAAGCTGACAAATATAGGAGCCAAGCATTTGAATATGACATCACCCTTTGTTTTAGGTGTGGGCACTTTGAGTTCACCTGGAGACCTCACTGTCCAGCTACTCTGTCAGGAAAGAGACAAACACACCCTCAGGGTCATAGTCCTTGTTTATTATTTTCCATGGATTAGGATCAAGACAGAGGCAACTGGAGAAGTCGATATTTTTCATATGAACTAGGCAGGATGGTCTTTGAAGGAAATCAGTCTTCTTGGTGAGTTGCATTTGCTTTTAAGAATGTAGAAGGCCGGGCTTGGTGGCTCAGCCTGTAATCCCGCGCCTTTGGGAGGCTGAGGTGAGTGGATTGCCTGAGCCCGCGGGTTCGAGACCCACCTGGGCAGTGAGACTTCATCTCTACTATAAATCAAAAAATCACCCGGGCGTGGTAGCTCATGCCTGTAATTCCGGCTACTTGAAAGGCTGAGGCGGAAGGATCGCCGGAGCCCAGCAGGTCGAGGCTGCGGCGGCCGGGAGCGGCCACTGCACTCCAGTCTGGGTGACAGAGTGAGACTCCAACTCCAAAAAAAAAAAAGAATGTAGAAGAAAACCAGGCGCAACATTGCCAGTACAGAGAGACCGCCCAGAGGTGGAGCACCCACTGTCTTCCTCATGACACTGAAGGTATAGAGATGCCTTTTTCCTACCTAGAGTCCATAGGAAGTCAGCAGTGAGGAGAAATTCACAAACATATAACAGATGTCTCAGGCAGCACAATTTACAAATCTCTAGGATGTAGCAGGGTGCTGAAACCTCTTAATCTTGAGGGGAAGGGTTGTGTATTCATGGAATAATTATAGAAATAGCTAATCCTTTTCTATTCCAGACACTGGGGACAGAAAATATGTTCTAAGCATGCCATATGTGTCATCTTAATCCTCACAAAATACCCTGTGAAGTAGGTATCATTAGCACCTCCATTTCACATATGAGAAAACTGAGGGAGCACCCCCATGGTCTACCCTCCACAGGCTTGCTCCCTAATTTGGAGTGACTTTACATTTTTTCAAACCCCTCAGTAAAGAATGACTTAACTCCATTTGAGGCTTCAGGGAGAATTGAGTCTGTGGAAGATAAGCCCTTCAAGACTAATGGTTATTGGTTAAAAGTCAGTTAAAATGGACAGTCATAAACAATGGCACACAGACACTTATATTTTGAGACAACTTTAAAAAATGTATATTTATCAAGCCTTCTTGATGAGTAGCAAGGCCTTTTCTTTGAACAGCAGTCTGTTGATTAGAGCTTCATTTTGTCTATTTTTTGTCTAAAACCACATAGGTGATACCTTGTCTTTGATGTCCTGTTCTGGTTTCTTTACAGAGGAGAGAGAGTGTAAAACTCCTTGCTGGGTGTCACAGGGACTGGGTCTCCATCATCTGGCTATTTCTGTGCACAGTAGAGTGTAGGACAGTCCTTCTATGTCCACCTGAAGTTAGTTACAGCCACTTGACTTAATCGTGGCCAGTGGTCTGTAATAGAAGTGACGTGTACCTCTCCATATTTTTTTTCCCCTTCAGTCTCAGGTACTGGCTAAAGTACAGATATTTTTGAACCATACACTAGGGCCTGAAGCAGAACCCCACCTAACTCATGATGGGCATGTCATGAGTAAGAAAAAACCTGTGTGAGACTTAAACCATGAGATTTGGGGACTATTTGTTTCTGCAGCCTAACATATCTTATTCTAACTGACATACTCGGGAAGTACTATGAGTACCGTCTTATTCTAGCTTGCTTTTATGGTGAAAAGGTGGAACTCCCAGGAGATACACAGAAGCTCCTATGAGCATGGTCATCTGAGCACCCAGAGGGCAGGAACAATGCTCTTCCCTTCTCTTATGTCTTTCCCCTGTTGAAAGAGATAATTTGTCATGGCTCATGAATATCTCCAAACATTCCTGCTGGGTATGCTGAGAATGCAAGGTCCCAGTCACTCTTCACCTGGGCTATTTCACAGGGTTGTGTTTGCTGTGAACAGCCTTGGGAGATTCAGTAACATCTCCCACCAAGCAAAGAACTGGCTTCTTACCCTTACTGAAAAAGTTGCAAATCTCCCAAGCTCCATGTTGCTCTCCTGTAATACAACCCACTAAGAGACCTACACGTCATGGGCTCTTTGCCTTGACTTTGTGAGACTTGGGTATCATGGGAGAAACCAAGAAATCCTATGACACTCTGGTTACTGCTTTTGCTGCAAGTAATAAAGTCTTTTGTCTCTGACCCAGAAGTCTTGTATTCCTGCTTAACATCTATGAAACAATTATAGGCTGGCTTATTAGCATGTAAATAGGGCAAATCTCAGACTTCACCCTGTTCCTAACACCCCCAACCCCAATTCAGTTCAGGACTGGGCATGTAATGGCTGACAGTCTATCTTGTGTTTTTACTAATGGATTGTGGGACCAGGGAGTCCCAGGACAGTCTCACTCCACACCTAATTCCCTAGGGGACTTTTGCTTCCTGGACATTAGTTTTACCCTCTGCAATGGGGATAACAACCTAAGAACCTCAGTATATACTCAGGGCTGTTAGGTTTGGAAGTTTGAGGAAGATGACTAGAGTTCTCTGGTAATCACCACTGAATTCTGTCTTCTCTTGAGATAATGCACCAGCAAACTTAGACTCCTCCCAGAGACAGGTAAGAGAAGGAAAGAGCTAGTTGTCAGGGAGAAGGATGAACGTGACCAGAAGAGGCCAGTTGGCTGCAGAGTCTTCTTCCCTTCTGGAGGTCTATGCAAACAGAATAGGAGGGTGCATGTTTTCAAGAGGCAGGGCTGGCCTGGATGCTTTCCGGGGCTCTGTTTGACATGGGAGACATGGTGCCCACCTCTGGGAAGCTGATGGGAAGGACTTGCGCTATCTTCTAGCTAAAGATTTGGGTTTGCTATGTCAGAGCAGCAGCCGTGGCCTAACGGGGGTAGATGGCAGCCACAAACCACGTGAAGTGCATGTGCCATCGTTCCCTAGGCAGCGCTGAAGTTTGTCCCCAAACAAATATTAGCAAAGCAAGGGTGCATTCAGGCATCTCACATTTAATAAATCTAAAAAAAAGTCACTTTGTGCAAAATTTAAGAAAAAAAAGAAAGAGACAATGATTTGTTTGCATCTTCTACCACGGTGGCATCTTTGCTGTGCCCTCAGTCACTGTCACGCAGGAACCTGTGTGCCCCTGCATTCCTCTGTACCCTCCAGGGAAGGAAGCTGGTGTTGGGAAGGCTGATTTGCTTATGTTTACAGGTTGCATGGGAAGGTGTTGGGTGAGAGGGAAGTGGTCTCAGCAAGCCTGGTGAAGTGGGAGGAGCTGGGAACCAGGAAAGGAGAGAATGAACGCGGGACACTGGTAAGGTCTACTTCTCAGTTGGGGATGGGGCAGCTGGCTGGCTATGGGATGCCAGGACAGCAGCCATCAAGACCCCCATGTTCACTCAGTCACTGTACCTGGCCAAAGTCTTTCTCTTCTGCAGAAGATTCTGGGAAAGGTTACCCCTCCCTGTTTTGGGTTCTCAGGGATGAGGACCGGACCAGTTTCAGAAACCCAGCCAGGTCTCACCATCCCAGACCCTCCCTGCCCCCTGCCAAGGAAGGGTCTGTCATGGGGAGAAGTATGACCCTCCTATGTCCGAGTCCTTATTTCACTTGCAACTGGGCACTAATCCAATTGCTGGCTCTAACCTAATTCTCCATTGTTGCTAGAGTCCTTTGCCTGCCGATATTAAAACTCTTTTCATTTAATTGTGCAGAAGATAGATCCTCCTCAGCCGTCAGGTGGTAAATATAGAATAGTTGATGTGTAGCACTAATTTCTTCCCTGGCAGGCCTCCTGCAGCTCTGAGTAATTGGAGACTGGGATGCTCTGGAAGGAAGGAGACAGGAAGGGTGGAACAGATGGCAGGGCAGGGGCTGGGACCTCACCACTGTCAGGAGGTTACAGATCAAAGGGACTTGGTCAGTATGTCCGTTTCTATAGGGCCAGTTATTTCTCTCTTGAATCTCTCATATTACCTGGTGACTGGAGACCTGAGATGTTGTATGAGAATCGAGTGCTCCCGCACCAAGGGTGATCAAGGGACATCATCTACTGTGTAGTCAACAAAGTGTCATGGGATCTGCAAGTCACCAAGAAGCCCCACAGAATCACAGCTTTTTGATACAGCAAGACCTTTTGTGATGACTAACTGCAACCCTTTTGCGTGGTGACCATGTGGTTTCCCAGCAAGGCAATGAAAGAGTTGGTGACAGAGGGCAGGCATCTTGATTTTCAGCCAAGGGAGGAAAATGTGTGGAACATGGTGGCCGCTATGTGTCCCTACAGGAAGAGGAGGGACAGTGGCATCACAGTGAGGCCCCAGGAGCCATTAGCAGGCTCAGACTCCTCTCCCATACACTCAGCAAAGGACAAGGCCCTGGTCTAAGTTACTGACCTCACACCTGGCCACCAAGGAAGAAAGAAGAATCCTAGGAAGAGCCATTGGTCACTAGACACTGACCTCTCTGGCAGCTCAGCCCCAACAGGGGCTTCCCAGGGGCTCACAGCTTCCAGGATTCCCTCAACCTCTGAAAAACATGGTGACCTGCTCCATGTCCTGAAGGGAGGGCTGCAGCTTCTTCTTGGCCACGATGCTCAGCTGCCCTGACCTCCCAGCTCCTCAAGCCTGTCCAGTGGTGAAACTGAACTTCACCACCTCAGATCCCTGACCCCCTTTCCACCACCCTCACCCCCTCATGCGGTGGAGCCAATTCTCCTCCCAGACTGGGACCTCAGGTAGCCTTTTCCTCCCTGCCTCAGAACAAGACAAAGATTCAGCAATTCCTGGGGCTCCTCTCTCCTGAGCACTTGGGGGATTCTTGGGGGGGCACCATCCCTTCCTGGCTTCACCAACCCAGACTCCTCTGGGTAAGCCTGTGCTCTCTGACTCCATCCCAGCAGGCTCTTTCGAGATCTGCTCTTTCCATCCCTCACCAAGACTGGTTCTGCACCTGTCCCTTCTCTACCTGCTGAGCCTGGATCCTTGAGGGGAGGGGAGGAGACCCTCAGGGCTTAGGAGCTGCTGCATCCTTAGATCAGAAGGTCCTGAAGAAACTGGCTAAAGTGGTTTCCAAGACTCTGGCCAGGAATCTCATCACTGTCCTTTGCGTCAGAATTTCCTGCAGGTTCCTCCCCTCCACGGCTCCTGCATTTTCCCCAAAAAACAGCATCAGGGCATGTGACTGCTGGAAACACCAGCCCAGATGGCTCCAGTCACAGGATTCCTGCATGTCAGGGCCAGAATATCTAGGACAGCTCTGCTGCCTGACCCTCTCTGTTCAGATGAGGAAATTGAGGCCCAGAGACTGTGTATAGGAGGGCGTGTTTACTCAGGCTCATGCAGTGACTCCATGCTGGGACTTTGGCTTCCTGGCTCCAGTCTGGACTCTGAATTTTTCTATTCCTATAGTCAGAATGACAGAGTGCCAATTCCAGCTCTGTCCTCTCTCAGCTGTGTGACCTCCAGCAAGTTGCCTGGGCTCTCTGGGCTTCAGTTTCCTCATTTGTAAAATGAGAATGACAGTGATATCTGCCTCATGAGGTGACATAACAATCCATTTAGATACATCCCCCCCAAAGCCCCAGCACAGCATCTTGCTATGGCAAGTGATAATTAGCTATCACACAAAATTCAGCTCCACTGGATTGAAAATTTCTCTTCAAACCAATGTAAACTGTAATGAGCATTAGCTATTCAAACAATGAGAAGGCATTTAATTTACTCCCTCAGAAAATTGAAGGATTTTGTGTCAGGGGACTATTTGGATGACTTTTCCAGAAAGAGAAGATTGTGCAGATGTCTTTTTTCCCTCCATAGGAAAATTTCCCAGCACAGAACACGGGGCACCAGAGTCATCCTGCTTGCCTTAAAATTGTCCCCAAGAAGCAGAAGAAGCCATCAAAGTCAGACTACTGCTGGTTCTTCTCTGGAAGGTCTCCAGAAGTTCAGGACTGCCCTGACCTACAGCCTGCCCTGGATCTCTGTACAGTGGTATCAAGGGCTGTGGGAACCCCTGCTCCCCTTCCCAGGAGGCTTTGGAGCAATGACTGTGTCCTGTAGTTCAAGGCTTCCAGCAAAATGCTGATGCTTACCAGAGCTGGGGCTAGAAAATACTTCACTCATCACATTGAATGAGTGCCCCAAACGCAGTAATCAAGATAAATAGTATCTTAATGTCACATATTTAAAAATCAAAATTAATTACAAAATCTGTGATTAACAAAATCTCAAAGTTTTAAATAAGGGCAGTACCTAACCCTGCGTCTGCAGGTCCCTGAGAGCCAGTGCCTCTCTTGCCTCACTCTACCCCAGCACCGAGACTCGGGCTCTGCCCAGACCGGTGGAATCAGCTTCTCTGGGAGGGGATCAAGATGAGAATACTTGGGAAAGGCTCCACAGGCAATTCTGCTATGCAGAGTGTTGAATACTCCTGCTCTGAAGGAAATAATCAATGAAGGTCTGAGGGCCGCTGAGAGGAAGGGATGGGGGAGGCCACATGGTCCCTCAACAAGAGACTGCAACAGTTTAAGAGTTTTGTGCAAATTGACTCTAAATGGATCATAGACCTAAATGTAAAACCTCAAACTGTAAGAACCTTAGAAAATGCAGGAGACAGTCTTATGGAAGTTGGAACTGGCAACCAATTCCTGATCGAAACCCAAAGTGCCCAGGCCATAAGAAATAAGATAGACAAGTGGGACCTTGTTAAACTTATAAGCTTCTGCAAAGCCAAAGAAACCATCAAGAGAGCAAGGAGATAGCCCACAGACTGGGAAAAAATATCTAGCAACCCCATGTCTGACAAAGGCCTAACATCAAGGATCTACAAGGAACTCAAGTGTGCTAAAAAGAAAAAAACAAACAGCCCCATTACAAAGTGGGTCAAAGATATGAATAGACACTTCTCAAAAGAAGACATACGGGCAGCCAACAGCCACACGAAAAAATGTTCAGCCTCACTAGTTATCAAGGAGATGCAAATTAAAACTACACTGAGATACCACCTAACTCCAGTCAGAATGACCATCATCAATAACTCTAAAAATAACAGATGCTAGAGAGAACGTGGCGAAAAGGGAACACTTCTACACTGTTGGTGGGAGTGTAAACTAGTACAGCCTCTGTGGAAATCAGTGTGGCGATTCCTAAAAGTTCTAAAAATTGACCTTCCAAATGACCCCACAATCCCCCTACTGGGAATATACCTGAAAGAACTCAAGTCGCTCTATAAAAAAGATACCTGCACATTTATATTTATTGCAGCATTATTCACAATAGCAAGAACATGGAACCAACTGTGCTGCCCATCAAAAGGGGACTGGATTTTAAAAAATGTATTACATATATACAATGAAATATCACACAGCCATAAAGAAGAACAAAATCATGAACTTCGCAGCAACATGGATGGAATTAGAGTTTATAATACTGAGTGATCTCTCACAGAAACAAAGAGCTGAATACCACATGTTCTCACTCATAAGTGGACCTCGAACAACTACCGTATTACTGTAGGAAAGGGATTGAAAGTAGCGGGAGACTGCGGGGAGGGGGGTGGGGAGTGGGTAGCTGGGATTGACAGTAGTCGATATCCGCCTGGAGAAGGGGTGGCACACCTCATCAATAAGGGTAACTGCACAATGAACATTTGTATACCTAACCCTGAATTGTACCCCACAATTTCAAAATAAAAATTAAAAGAAAAAAAAAAGAATTTTGTGCAAACAGACAAGGGAGGCCCCCATCAGTGGCACTTGGCTTGTCCACCTCCATTCTTTTGGGGCATTCTCTGTGAGCTCACTTTCAGAATTCGGAAGCTCCTAGAATGGTTGACCAATGGAACAAAGCAACGTGCTCTGTCTTTGAGGACTCTCTGTTCCACCTTCTCCTACTTCAGAAAACTGGGGTCTTTCTCTCTGCTCATCCCCATCCTACACAGACTTCCAGGCCTGGCTCATGTTCCCTCTCTCCCAGGAAGCCTTTCTCAGCACCTTCAGTTCAGGGGCCTCTCTGTCCGTTGGCCCCATAAACACACATTTGAGATCTTGCTAGGTCACCTGGTGAGGTTATGAACACAAAAGGATTGAATGAAAAACACACACACACACACACACACACACACACACACACACACACACACACACACACACACAAACTGTACGTGGGGAATTCAGGATGATAACAGCACATAATTAAAGTGAAATGTTATAGGAAGGTTTGGAATGTCAAGCAGCAATCTGGTTCATCTTTTCCAAGTTCAATCTCTCCTTGAGGATCTAGTCACCCTTAATTCTCCTGGGTGTTTGCTTCCTCTAGAATTTAGCTCCATTTTTCTCAACATATGCTTACACAGTGTTTTTTTGTTGTTGTTGGGTTTTTTTTTTTAATTTGTCAATTTTGGGTATTAGCTTTTGACTTTCTGCCGTGTTAAATAACATGGGAATCTCCCCTCCCCCTTCTGCTTCTTCTCCCTCCATCCTCTCAGCATCATTATTTTCCAATTTTTTATTGAACAAAAGCACTGCTGAGTCCAGTTGTATGTCATGATTATGCATTCTTTGTTACACAACCCTTCTTTTTTTGCTGGAGTTAATAACCCCTTTTTTATTTGCCTGATGTCTAGTATCTATTGTTAATTTATTCTAACTGCTCCATGTTTCTGCCTCAGGCTTATCAGTAATCGTCTCCATTCAACCCAGTGTGTTGTTTCATTTTTCCCTCTGTTCTGTGGCTCTTATCTGGACTCATTGCTTGCTGGGTTTGACATGCGACTGTCCGCTCAGGACATCCATCTTCATACTGAGATATACCTTCACTGCCCTTCCAGGTTAAGTTCCTCATTTCCAGAATCTCTTTTCTTTCTCTCCCTTCGTTTGTTCCCTGCTTTGGTGGCATACGATGGAGACCCCCCAAAATTCCAAAATGTATTTGTAAAAAACTATGTGTTTATTCTTACATGTTTAAGCTTCAGTCACCTTCAAAGCACTCTCTGTCTGATGCAATACACTTATTGAGACACTTTCCCCACTGCCATAAACAGTTTTTAAACTCATCAGTTTTTATACCTTTTAGTGCTCCTACTGTTTTTCATTTCATCTCTTCCACATTAGCAAAAAGTTTCCCTTTGAGGACTTTTTTCATCGGGGAAACAAATAAACAAAAAAGTCATTTGTGGTGAGATCGGGTGAATAGGGAGGGTGGGTCATGGGGATCATGACTTTTTGGTCAAAAACAGCATGGTGTGGGTAGGTGCATTGTCATGATGAAAGAACCAGTCACCTCTTTTGCCACAACTCGGGATGTTTCTTCTGCAAATTGTGACACAACCTTCTTAAAATTTCCAGATAAAGACTTGGTTGACTATCTGATCCAGAGGAACAAATTCTCAATGTACTGCAAGAGACCCACCCTCCAAAAAGATAATTTCAGCTTTTTGGGGTCCTTCCCTCCTACATCCTCTTATCCTTCTTGAGAAAGAGAGCATTGGAGGCAAAATGTTCAGTCCTTTTATCTCTGAAAATGTCCCTACTCTCTTCTCACACTTGATTGATGGTTTCCCAGAGCATAGAAATCTGGGTTGGAAATACTTTTACTTCAGAGTTTCAAAGGTTCTGTCCATGGTCTTCTAATTCCAGGAGCTGCTAAAGAGTAACCCAATGACATTCTTATTCTTGGCCTTTGTTACTTGCTTTGTCACATTGGAAACTTCTCAGATCTCTTCATTACCCTTCCTATTTTTGTGTGTGTATCTTGTTTCATCCATTGTGCTGGGCACTGAGTGGACCCTTTTAGTCTAGAAATCATGTATTTCCATTCTGGTGAATTTTTATGAGTACTTTGGAATTCTCTTTAGTCAGGTGTTGGAATATCTAGAATAGAGCTCTAATTTTTTTTTTGTTATTTGTTCCTCTATATTCCATATCTTTTTAAAAATTTCTTTTTTTCTGGATATATTTCTTATACTTTATTTTCCACTTTTCTATTGATCCTTGAATTTATCATTTGTCTCTTTCTTTTAATTTCCAGTAGCTCATTTTTTTCTTTGTTCCTTCTTCGAAGCTTCTTTGTGTCTGAATGCAATATATATAATGTTCATCTTGGAAATCAGGGGTATCCAAATAGGAAAAGAGGAAGTGAAGTTATCTTTCTTTGTAGACGACATGGTACTATACCTCGAAAACCCAAGAGAATCTGTCAAAAGCCTCCTTGTACCGATAAAGGACTTCGGCAAAGTCTCAGGGTATACAATAAATGTGCAAAAGACAGTCACATTCCTATACACCAACAACAAACAGGCAAAAACCCAAATAAAAAGCACAATCCCATTCACAATAACCACAAAAGAAAAAAAAGAAATACTTTGGCATCTTCCTAACCAGAGAAGTGAAAGACCTTTACAACAAAAACTATAAAACACTGCTCAAAGAAATCCAAGATGACACAAAAAATGGAAAATATTCCATGCTCATTGACTGTAAGAATCAACATTGTTAAGATGTACATCCTACCCAAGGCAATCTGCAGATTTAATGCAATATCCATTAAATTTACAGCAGCATTCTTCTCAGACCTGGAAATTACAATACAGGAATTCATATGGAAACATAAATGACCATGAATAGCCAAAACAATCCTCAGACAAAAAAAAAGTGGGAGCTATCACACTTCCAGACTTTAAACTTTATTATAAAGCTACAATAATCAAAGTAGCCTGGTATTGGTACAAGAACAGGCATATAGACCAAAGAAACAGGATAGAGATTCCAGAAGCAAAACCTCAATTTCTCAACCAACTCATCTTCGACAAAGCCTCCACCACCAACCACTGGGGAGAGGAGAACCTATACAGTAAATGGTGCTGAGAAAACTGGCTGACCACATGCAGAAGATTGAAACAGGACCCCTATCTATCACCATACACAAAAATTAACTCTAAATGGATCAAAGACCTAAATGCAAAAACCTCAAACAGTAAGAACCTTAGAAAATGCAAGAGGCACCCTTATGGAAATTGTGACTGGCAACCGATTCCTGATCAAAACCCCAAATGCCCATGCCATAAGAGATAAGATAGACAAGTGGGACCTCATCAAACTGAAAAGCTTCTGCAAAGCCAAAGAAACCATCAAGACAATGGGGAGACAACCCACAGAATGGGAAAAAATATTTGCCAACTGTATTTCTGACAAAGGCCTAACATCTAGGATCTACAAGGAACTCAAACGTGCTGAAAAGAAAAAAAAAAAAAACCAAACAGTCCCATTACAAAGTGGGCAAAATATGTGGATAGACACTTTTCAAAAGAAGACATATAAGGCTGGGCGTGGTGGCTCAGGCCTATCATCCCAGCACTTTGGGAGACTGAGGTGAGAGGATTGCCTGAGCCTTCAGGTTCAAGGCCAGCCTGTGCAACATAGTGAGACCTTGTCTCTACAATAAATCAAAAAATTAGCTGGGCGTGGTAGTGCTCCTGTAGTTCCAGCCACTTGGAAGGCTGAGGTGGAAGGATCACCCGCCCAGCAGGTCGAGGCTGTGGTGGCTAGGAATGTGCTACTGCACTCCAGCCTGGGTGACAGAGTGAGACTCCAACTCAAAAAAAAAAAGAAAAAAAAAGAAGACATACGAGCAGCCAACAGATACATGAAAAGATGCTCAGCCTCACTAGTCATTAAAGAAATGAAAATTAAAACCACACTGAGATACCATCTAACTCCAGTCAGGATGGCCATCATCAATAACTCAAAAAACAACTGATGCTGGAGAGGATGTGGGGAAAAGGGAATGCTTCTACACTGTTGGTGGGCGTGTAAACTCACACAACCTCTGTGGAAAATAGTGTGGCCATTCCTAAAAGTTCTAAAAATCGACCTCCCATACAACCCCGCAATCCCCCTACTGGGAATATGCCCAGAGGAACAAAAACTACTCTATAAAAAAGATACCTGCACATGCACATTTACTGCAGCATTATTCATAGTAGTGAAAACATGGAACCAAAAGAGGACTGGATTAAAAAAAATATGCCCATCGAAAGAGGACTGAATAAAAAAATGTGATATATATTCACGATGGAACATTATGCAACCATAAAGAGGGATAAAATTATGAACTTCACAGCAACTTGAATGGACTTAGAGTCCATAATACTGAGTGATCTATCACAGAAACAAAGAACTGAGTATCACATGTTTTCACTCATAAGCGGACCTTGAACAATTATCATAATACTATAAGCAAGGGATTGTCAGTAGTGGGAAACTGTCAGGGAGGAAGGTGAGGTGGGATTGGCAGTTCAGGGAAACTGCCAGGAGAGGGAAGGGGACACCTCATCAACAAGGGTACCTGCATAGTGAACATTTGTATACCTAACCCTGAACTGTACTCCACATTTTTAAAATAAAATTTTTGTTTTTAAAAAATAATGCTTATCTTGGTTTCTGTTGTTGTTGCTGAAGCTTTTTTCTGTTCCCTGCATTGTCTCTATTTTCTCTATGTTTTTTTTTTCAGTTTATTTGTTTGGGTGTTACTTTTGAATGTTGGATGATTTTCTCAAACGTCTGGTGATGCTTGATAGCCTATTGCAGTTCAAAAGAGTCTCCCAGACCTGATTGAAAGTTCTATGTGCCTGGGCAGGGCAGGGCTATGACAGGCCTCAGATGGCAAACCTGCCTTTTGGTCAGATGTCAGATTTTGTTTATCTTTCTTTATGGCTTGTTCAGGTCTCCTGAAAATAATCCAACATCTTGCCTGCATGGGAGATGGTGGCCTTTTAGAATGCAGGGGGAAGCCGGGCTCGGTGGCTCAGCCTGTAATCCCGCGCCTTTGGGAGGCTAAGGTGAGTGGATTGCCTGAGCCCGCGGGTTCGAGACCCGCCTGGGCAGCGAGACCTCATCTCTACAATAAATCAAAAAATCAGCCGGGCGTGGTAGCGCATGCCTGTAATTCTGGCTACACGGAAGGCTGAGGAGGAAGGATTGCCAGAGCCCAGCAGGTTGAGGCTGAGGTGGCCGGGAGCGGCCACTGCACTCCAGTCTGGGCGACAGAGTGAGACTCCAACTCAAAAAAAAAAAAAAAAAAGAATGCAGGGGGAGTAGAGGAGAAACACTTGGGAGATGTTTCAGAGGCAAAATCCATAGGACTTGTTTTATCCTGAAGTTAGTACATTTTTTGTTTGTTTGTTGCTTACTCAGCTTTCCATATGCCCGTTATGGATCCTGCCAAACTGTGCAACAAAACCTAAGACAGCTCTCCATTCTGCCAACCTCCTCAGATAATTTATCAGTTTTACGCATTTCCTCTTTTCTTTTGGAGACATGCCCCTTAGAGCTTTCTGATCCTACCTGGAAGGGCTGCTCTTCAGGTCTCCCCAGCTATCATTCTAGAACTGTCTTTTCCCATTTTTCTGAGGATTGCCTTCTCTACTCATTAGTTGATGCCACTGTGTCCTGGGTCCATGTCTTCTTATTTCTTGTCTAACTTCCTTGTTTGGAGGAAGTTACTGGTGCACATTCTCTAATAACTGCCTAAGAAACATACATAGGTAAATTTTGTGTACCCTTGTGTGTTTAAAAAGGTATTTATTTTTGTTGCCTCTTTGTTTTGTTAGATACTTGTTGGATAGTCTGATTAGGTATGGGATTCTAGGTTGCAAGTAAATTTCTTTTAAAAAAATTTGAAGGTATTGCTTGGTTGTCTTTGCGTTTCCAGTGTTGCTGTTGAAAAGTCTAATGCCATTTTCAGTCCTTGTCCTTTGTCCATTGTATGTGACCCACTCTCCCCTTCTTACTAGTTTTTCTTTTTTTTCTGTCCCTGATATTCAAAATTTCATGATAATATGCATTGGTAGGGTTCTTCTCCAATATGTTCTGATTCATGGGTGCTTTCAGAGCCCGAGACTCATGTCCTTGGGTTCTAGAATATCTTGTATCATGTCTTTGAAAAGTCTCCTCTCTCCCTCCTCTGCTCTCACTTTCTGGAATTCCTGTTAGTCAGAGGTAAGGACTCATGATTTCAACCTCCCATTTACTATCTTTTCTCTCTTATTTTCTAACTTGTCATTTGCTTTACTTTCCAAAAGATGTTTTTAACTTAATTGTTCAGCCTTTCAACTGACTTTTTATTTTAAGCTGTGATCATATATTTTATAGTGTATAATATGCTTTATTAATTTTCTGAGGATATTAGCTATATTTTTAGTTTTCTTTCCTTACTTGTCTCTGTTTCCTCTAAATTCCTGTCTTTCTAATTCTTCTCTTGCTTCCTCCTCTTTGTCTTCTATGCGGGAGGCATATCTAAAATGTCTGTGGACCCTGGGTAGGAGTCCATATTTAAGTCAGAGACACTGATACTGTGACAGTAGAGTCTGTGGGCATAGACAGGGCTTGTCCTGGGATGAGCTGTCCTGGAGGTGATCAGGTGGCAAGCCCAAATGCCACTATCTCTAGGTCTTTTCCCTTGGTCTGGTTAGATTTTCCAGAGAGGAGTTGTCAAATTGCCTTCTGGGGGTGTTTAGTCTTCTGCAAGTGGAGGGTGACTGGGGACTAGAGTCCTAACGCTCTGCATGTAAAGCCCCAGAGTCAATATGGTGCCTCATCCCCACCCCACTTCACAGTCCAGAGTCACAAAGACCTGAGATCTCTGGATGCATTTCTCCTGAGAGCAAACTTTCCAACCTCAGCAAGGTGAGAAGGGAGTTGGGGGTGGGGTGGGGGTGTCCAACTCCTTTCTTAAAGAGATGTCTGCCACTGCTTCTGTGTTTGGCCTCATTCCTGCATTCAGAGAGATGTGGCAGCTCTGTGTCCTCAGCCTTTCATGGTATCGAGGTAGAATCCAGCTTGCTTCTTGACGCCTCCCTGCACCCTATCAAGCACTAAGCTTTCTACCACCTCAACTCTGCCAAGGCAGTTACTGTCCTTCCACTCACTTTCCTTTTCTAGAATGTCACTGTTTTCCATTATTTCTTCTATGGCTGTCTTTTCCTGTCATTTTAGTGGGGGCCTTGCAGAGCTGGGGGAAGAAAATATAAATGAGTGTGATTGATCCAGTTTTCTGAAGGCCGTCTTGACAGGCTGCATGAGCCTCCTGGTGCTTCTCTCCATGTCAGCGGCACCTGACAGCACTCTCTAGCAGGGCTCTCCCCCGGCTCCACATGCATTCGGCTGTGCCCTTGACATACTTCCTCATGGAGATAGACCACAGGCCCCTTGAATTCAAACTCCCCCCAAGTTGATCTCACCACAGCTCACTCCAAAGCTGCCCTTTCTCCCGTGTCCTGCAGCCGTGGATACATGGCCATTTTCCTTGCATACCCCACCATGATAGGCAGCCACTATGCACTGTGAATCCCACTTTCTCTAGACTCCAGTCACTCCTCCCATGGCCACCGTGACCAGTCTGGTCCTGGACTGTAGCTGCTCCTACGTGGCGCTGTTTTCCTGAGTCTGGCTCTGGGAGATTGCTCTCAGTCTCGCCGTGCTGCTCACCCCAACACACACAGAGCCTCCTGGCTGTTTCTCACTGTCCCTGGTCTAGGACACTCGCCCTCAGGCCCTTCCAGCACATCCTTGCTCTTACCCTGAGGGCTTATAGTCCAGACAGTGTGTGTCACGCCTGCTCCCCTCGAGACCTGAGTCATGCCTTTCTCCCTGCTCCTTCCCTGTCTTCTGTCTTCTCCTTGCCTCTTCTCCTCTGCCTGATCTTTCTTCATCAGGTGTCAGCTTAAATGTCACTCCCCTAGGAAGCCTTCCATGACTCTGCACCTCCTCCCCTCACTGGGATTGCTCTTCCTGCTGCAATGTCCTCACCTGTTCCTGTTCCGTCTTCCCATTGGTCTGTAAGCTCCGTGAAAGCAGGCTCATGGTCAACCTGCCCAGGTCATGGGCACCCGCCCACCCTATCTCCAGAGCCCAGCCCCATGCCTGGCATAAAGTAGGTATGACTTTGTTAAAGTTAATGTTATGTTAACTTAACAATACTAAGTTGAAAATGTTAACTTAACAATGCTAAGTTGAATTTGTTAAGTTAATGTCATAGTTAATTTGTAGTTATACATAGATTCTATATTCTATATAAGTGTATTTTATATATAATTATATGGGTTATAACTTGATCCTATAATTCATTCATCATTAAGTTAAGCACTTGTTAAATTAATGAATCACTACCTGAATGAGTGAAGTCCACCTATCTGGGCAGGAGTCAGCCCTTGTCTGAGGAGGGAGAACCACCTCAAGAGTTTTCGGGAGCCCGTGACGAGTGGGAAGTCCCTGTAAGTCATTGTGTTCTGGCCTCGAGGGGCCCCAGGTTTGCAGGTCACTGTGGCCTTGAGGAGAATGGCACAGCCAGAGTGAGTGGCAGCGTTTCCTTTGCAGGTGGCGACTCTCCTGTCGCACCTTTCTGCCTTCACAGCCTTCCCTCCGCAGCTCTGAGATCTGGAGAGGCCACAGGTCCAGGACTGGGTGGGTGGGGACCCATCACCGCATGCATGCCAACTCCTCCACCTCCACCTGGGTGAGCTCAGCAAGGCAGAGCCAGCTTTGTAGCAAACAAGTTCCTGCCAGTGCCCAACCTTTTTCCCACCATCACACTGCCATTGCTTCCCCAGTCTCTTTATTACACAGTACCTCCCCACACTTCCCCAGCCTATCCCCTTCTCACTCTCTCCCCCAACCCTGCTGACATAGGCTAGGCTTCGGCACATCTGCCCTGGTGTCTTGTCGGGACTGGGTTTCATGTGTTCCTAACACCTGGCACATTGCCTGTACTGGGTGGGCAGGAGGCAGGAGCACAGGATGGTCAAGGGCAGAGACTTTGGGGCAGCTGCCTGAGTGTGGAAACCAGAGTCCTGACATCACTCCATGCACCAGTTTTTTCATCTATAAAATGTGTATGAAAATGATAACAGCTCATTGGATTATTGTGTGGATGAACCCAACTGTGCATGCAACGTGCTTGGAACTGCCTGACACTCATAAGCTTGGTCCCCATCTCCTGCCAACACCTCCAATCTACCCTGTATTGCAGGAATACCAAAGCTTTGAGGAGTCTGAGCCTTTCATGCTGTGGCCCCTTCCCACTTCTCTGCCTTCTCCGACCATACACAAACACATGCGTGCACAACAAATGCATGCACACACACATGAATGTACACACGCACACTTACATGAATGCACATATGCATGCACATGCGTGCACACACGAACACATGCATGCACAGGCATATGCATGAATGCACACATATGTACAGACACATATGAATGCACAGGCATATCATGAATGTACACATATGTACAGACACACATGCAAGGACGCACGTGTGCACAGCCTTCCAGTGGGTCCCCTGTGCTCCAGACTGTTCCCATCCTCTGGGCTTCCCTAGGCTCTCTCTGCTTGCCAGCTGCTGGTCCTTCTCTTTGCCCCATGAGGTCATCATACTGCCTAGGATCTGTTGTCACCTTCTCAGGGAAGTCTCTTCTGCTCAGCTACCTCACTTTCAGGGAGAGGTGAATCACAGTCATGGCCTCATCACTCTTTCCTGATGCTCCCTAAGGAGACCTGCCACCTAGCATGTGCTGATGGAACTGTAATTGTTTACTGTGAGCCTTCCCCGCCAGTCACTGAGCTACTGGCGTCCCCTTGGGCTTTAGGGACTGGTATAAGCCCCACAGGACTCAGCACACAGGACACAGACTTCCTCTGCCAGCTCAGCATTGCCGCAGGGGCTACCGGGTCTCCAGGCAGAGGCGGCTCTTTGGCCTGGCCCTGCTGGCTGTGCCTGTGTGCTGGGGCTCAGCCTGACTCTGCTCCCATATCCACACCCACCACTTCTCCTTCCTCCTCATCCATCCTTCCTCCCTTCATTTCACACCCTGAATGGAGGTCCTGGAAGCCTGTCCAGTTTGCTTATTGTTTAGAAGGAGACTGAGATCCAGGGAGGGGTACACTTTGCTGAAGTTGCTGAGGGGAAAGCTAGGACTAGACCCTGCCTCTTGGTCTCTAATACATGGTCTCTAAGGCTCACCTTCTACCCTCTCCCATCGCCTCTCAGTCCCGCCCTAGTGCCCCTCTCGACAGATGTTTAGGGCCTCTTCTGCTGCCTGATCACTGCATATAGAGCCTTCCCCACCCTAGAGGGATAGGAAAGAGGCAGGACACTGGAGACGGCTGTCCTTTCACGCACTTGGTGAGCATCTAGGCAGCTGACTGAGCTGTGACTGAGGACCGTTGGATCCTTCCCTGGGAGCGACCAGTGTGGGTGGCCTGATGGTGTGGGTGGTGTCCCAGTTGGGCAGGGAGTCAGTGCCCATGCCCTTCCTTATCCTGTAGGATCTCAGACGAGAGGAAAATGCTTTCTGTGCCAAGCCTGATTCTTCAAGACCTGAAATGCCACCATCACAGCCCTTCTCCTCAGGCCACTGGAGGCCTTATCAGTCCCTTAGACCTTGGTGTGACTGAGACACCAACTCGTGAGTATAGCTTTTAGTGATGGGGGAGAGTGCGTAGGGAGTGAAGTGAGAGGAATCAGGGTACTGGAGAGGGAAATGCCTTGTCTAAGGTCACGAGGCCCAGGTCTGGCAGAGACAGTCGGTTGGGCTCTTTCTGAGTCTATAATCCCAGGGTTACAACTGGTCCTTAGGGGCCCTGCACCACCTCCTCTCCCCAGTCCTCTGCCTGCTGCCCCCAGATAGAGACAGATGGATATTGTAGGGAACCCTGAGCTAGCTTTAGGCTGTAGGTGAGGATGCTCAGGAAGAAATATGGGAAAGTCCCTTCAGAAGAGCCCTGCCCCACCCATTCCTTGCCTCTGGCCTGCTGCACATTTCCCAGCGTTGCCCTTCTTTGGGGGGATATGGGGGAAGGGCCATTGCCCCCCTTTCCTCCTGCCAAGGGTGGAGTTTTTGTTGTTGTTTTTGCTGTGATTTTGGCATCAAGGGTGAACTCTGGTTGTCATGGCAACTCCAGCAGAGGGAAGGAGGGAGAGGGCCTGAGGGGGCTGAATTTATCCCATTGTCAGTGGGTTCTCCAAGTGGGGGTCAGCAGAGGATAAAGACTGGGGATCGCGAGAAAGACCCTCGCCCAGGAAGAAGTCTTACTGCCCCACAACTCCCTACCCGGCCTGGGTTTAAGCTGGTTTCTGCACCGTGCATTCTTCCTTTCAGGGTGAGGCACGGGCCACCCCTGCTGCCACTTAAGGTTCTGGTTCCAAAGAAGGCTGGCTTGGTGTGGGTGCCGAAAGGGGAGGAGAGAGCCCCCCTTAAAATCACAGACGAGGGGACCCACGCTATCGCGTTGAACAGTTAAGATAGGCCAAATCTTTAGAAATGGTCTCTTCTGCTTCATCCTACTACAGATAGGGAAACTGGGGCCCAGATGGGACAGAGATCTGCCTGGTCTAAGGCACTGAATGAGTTAGTGGTAAGGCAGCAGCTGAGGGTACCCAGGGCAGATAAATAGGACAGCCCAAGAATGCATGTGCTCCTGGGAGCATTTGATGAGCACCTTGTCCCATGAAGGTGAGATGGGACTAGGAAGGCTTGGGAATGATGGCAGTTTTAGACTGCATGTATTGAGATAGGAGCTGGAACAGGCAGGGTTTGGGTCTATAAAAACACACTGTTCTTTTTGCATCCCCAGCTCCTTTAAAACGTATTATGGGAGAAATCTTTGCTTGCTTTACGAGATGAAAACTCAAGCAGGTCCCATGCATTTTCTGCTCCCTCCTAGGCCACGGACAAGACATTCATTAACACTCTTGTCTGACTCCTCCTGGGTGTGTCAGGGGCAGGAAGGGATTGGGCGAAAGGCTGGTGAGGGAGGTAAAGGCTTTCTGGAACTGGCTGTGCATTCTCTGGGCCTGGCAGGTGGGTATCGCTGGCTTATTCTCTGCAATACCCTCTGTGGCCACCTCTGTCCTGGAACCCTGGGGAAGTGGGTGGCATCCATCATGGGCAGCAATGCCCGCCCCACAGCCCACTACCTGGTCACAGGGCCCACACCATCTGGACCGTGCCAAGGTACTTGATCTACTCAAGTACCTTGAGCAACCTGCTGTGAGCCCTTGTTTAAGACGTCGTGTGCCTCTCGGTCTTAGTCTTCTTGTCTGTTAAAGAAAGTGGTTAAATACCTTGCACAAGGTTTTCTTCCTGTGGCAAGAAGTGCCAGGACCTCTGAGGGGCAGGGGGTAAGAGAGGAAACCCTTTCTCCTGGCTTCCACCTGGGCCCCAAGCAGAAGACCAAAGCCACTGGTGAGCTGCAGGGGGACTCCGAGTTCATGCCCCCACCAGAGCATTTAGAGTGCCTGCCACCTGCCAGGGCTCCTTCCTATCCCTGTGGTCTCCCACTTTCTACCTTTTCGTGAATCAGGAGAGGGGCCAGAGTGTCCAGGCTTCTCCCTAGCACTACCAATGGAGTACCTGGGGAGATACGAGGAAACGGAAGTAGTTGACACCAGGTGGGTCTTTGGAGTTTCCCCTTGTCATCCTCTATCTCCTGATCACATCCTGTCACCCAGCTTGAGGCCTTGCTGATTGGAAACTGGCTGTGGATGAGTGTGAGGACCCCAGAGGGCCAAGTCAGTGCCCAGATGTGGAGTGTAGGGGTGCCGGGTGAGGGGCCCAGCTGGAAGTTGGTGCTGGTCTTGGCTGGAGGTGAATTTGCTAGGGGAGAGAGAATGGGTGGGGGCCTCCCAACTGGGGAGGGAGAACTCTGTGCATTCTTCCCACCCCAGTAGGAGAGCGGAGGAGTAGGCAGAGGTGGCAGCCTCTGCCTTCCTCATCTGTGCTTTTGGCCTCCTTGGGAACGGCCAAGCTGGTTGGGGGCAGGAGTGTGGGGGCAGGGTTGGGATCAAGCAGGAGGTTAGGCCCATCCCCAGGAGCTCCTGATCCTCCTTCAAGCCTCAGCACCAATGTCATTAATGCTGGGAAGTCACACTGGTAGGTAGGTTGCCATCACAATGTTTTCAAATGAGATGGGTCAGGTCAGGCTAACCAGGAAATGCACTAGGAACCTTCCTGACTCTTAGAGAACAGGCCCATCCCTCGTCTCTTACAGAACTCTCTGCTGAAGGCCCTGGCACAGCCCTTCACACACTATGGAGAAATGCTACTGGGTCTGCCCGCTTCCTCTGCCAACCAGGGCCTGGGCTATGTCCCTTTCACCTCTGACTCCCAACTCTAGTACTGGGTACAACATAGGCATTCAGTCAATGTATGCCGAGTGAATGAACGAATGCCTCCAGGAGGGAGGGAGATGGGAAGATGGAAGGAGGCTGCTCACTAAATGACTCTGGGTGAGTAGCTTCAATGCTGTCTGCTGTCTGCCTCAGTTTGCCCATCTATAAGGAGAGAGGGAAGGGGCAGGAGTCCTGGAGGAGAGGCTGGCTACGTGTGCCAGTTCTGGCCAGCTGGGCTCCTCTTGGCAGGAAAAGCCAGGTGTTGGGGGTTAGGACACTCAAGATACAAACTTGCCTGCTATGGGGGGAGGTTGCCTTGGCCTGCAAGATCTGCACCTGGGTTGGGGTAGGGACTGGGCCGGAGGATGCCCAGGCCTACTGCTCCCCATACCCTGCTCCTCCTTGTCTGGGAAGGGGCGTGGCTTTCATGGTGGAGGGGCAGGTAGACACGAGAAGATTTGGAGAAAAGCAAAAGGGAGGGAATAGGAGAAGCCAGAGGCAGGTTAGGTGGAAAAGGTTGGAGGGAGAGAAAGGGTGGGGTGGAGACCTGGAGTACAGAAAGGCCAAAGGGAGGCAGGGGGAGCAGGGAGGAGGGCCCAGGAAGGGTTTCCTCTCCCCACCCCTTACCCTTGGCCTGATGAAATGACTTCCAGAGTCATGCCATCCGGCATCTGGTGTCCACTCAGAGCTCCCTAGTGTGTGGGCTCACCATGGACCTCTGGCCCAATGCCTGGGACAAGACTGGCCAGAGTCATCCGGGCTCACTCCCTCTGTCTCCAGATGTCCAGTCCTTGGAATTAGGGGATGGGGGGACTCGGTGGTTTGTGAGGGAGCATGGCCCAGTGTGCATGGGAACCAGACTGCCTGGGCCCAAATGCCTGCCTGCTGCTCACTAAATGACTCTGGATGAGTAGCTTCAATGCTGTCTGCCTCAGTTTGCCCATCTATAAACTGGGGATAATAAAATAACCATCTCAAGATGGTGTTGTTAAGTGTGAGTGAGATAATCCAAGTAGAGCCCGAGCCTGGGGCGTCATAGGGTCTACATAACTATGTGCTTTGTTACTTGGGGTTCTCTGAAGGGATGCTGAGACAATGGGCAACAATGCACTATGGCACACCTGTCTTCTTTCCAATGGAAGGGAGAGAACGAGCCTGGCTCAGTCTGCCAAGGATGATGAATGAATCCATGCTGATAATGGATGGTAACAGCAACTGTTTTCAATTACTGGCCTCCTCCTTGGCTTTAAAAAATATTTCTCACCCTTTGAGAAATATTTTAATAATTTAATGCCGATTGTACAGATGAGGAAACTGAGACAGAGGGAGGATAGATGGTTTGCCCAGGGCCACATGAGAGATCTCACCAACTGGGAAACCTAGGGCTCTCTGTGCTAAGGGAAGCTCCTTTCACTTTGAACTCTGGAGAGGGAAGTTGGGGGGTGTCCAGGGGTGGGAATGGTGGAGGGAGGGCAGGTGACAGGCTCAGTCCCTGTCTGAAAACTGTCATTATCTGTCCCACTTATTGCTCCTTACTGATTCTGAACAGCAGGTACAAGGTCTTAATGCCACAATCATCTTTCTATATGAGGAGAAAATTGGACTAAAGTGGCCTAGAGCTTTCAGCCTACTGCTCAGGAGAAGGGGAGTTGGTGAGCAGCACAGGGGATAGGAAGGAAGAGAACAGTTTCTGAATCGAAAGATGTCAGCTCGCAAGGCCTGAGAGAGCAATTGCCATCCAGGTAGATTCCTGGGGAGGCGGAAATGCCAGGGTCAGGGGACCTGGCCCAGGTCTCTGGCCAGCAAGTTGCAGGCTTCTAAATCCCTCCCCTGCACAAAACTCCCCCAGGACCACTGGGGGCTCAGAGTTTTTTTTTTTCCCGGAAAACATAAAAGCCATTGTTCAGGCCAGGTGAGGGCCAATGGCATGAAGTGGTCCTTCCAGACGCTGGGCGACGGCCTGCCCTGTACTTGCTTCCCTGGATTCCCGCTCTTAACTTGCCTGGCCTACAGTAAAGACTGGGGTAGGAGACGTAGGCTCAACCCTCAGGGAACTCCCAGCCTGGTGGGCCAAGGAGGCCTGGGTCAGCCAGAGAAGAGCCCAGGCTGAGGTGAGAACCAGCTGGAGGTAGGGCTCAGTCTACAGGTGCAGGGGAGCTCAGGGAAGGGAGGTGGTGGGTGGGGCCTGGCAGTTGGCTCCTGTAGGAGGGTAGATACAGCTGGCTCTTCAGGACCTGGACATTGTGACTGGGCATACGCACCCTCAGGTGGAAGTACTGTCTTGCCCTAGCTGGGGGAGACTTGGAAATGAACCCAGATAGGGTGGAGTTGGTGAAGGAACCCTCCACATGCTCGGATCAGGGGAGGCTGGAGTGGAGAGTTAGGACAGGAAAGAGAAAACATAGACTAAGAAACTGATTGCAGAGTTAGGCTGAGGGAATTAAATGGGAAGCAATGGGAAATAGGGAGCCAGCAAGGATTTTAGAGCAAGGGAATGGCTTGGCTGGATTGGCAGGTGGAGAATAGAGGCCTGGTCACTAGTGGGGAGGATACTGTTACTGACAATATGTTCTGGTGCCCTGGCTTGAGCAGTTTCCTGAGGTGGGAAGGGAGGGATGGAAGAGCTTTCTAATGTAGGTGGGGCATGGGCTTGGCAGATTTCATTGGGAGGGGCAGTGAGCTATGCAGAAGGGGCGAATTCCTACCAAGATTTGTGGTTCTGGCAGTGGGCGGCATGCTGGCACCATTTACAAGACAGAGAACAAAATGGAGAGTTTTATTTTAGACTGGCCGACTGTAAAGCACCTGTAAGGCATCCAGTAGGGAAGTCCTGTAAGTCAATGGATAGATAAAGTTGGGCTCAGATGAGGAGTTCTGGGACTGCTAGCAGATAGATGGTGCCTAAGACCACTGGGGAGATGGTAGAGAGTGGAGCTCATTTGGAAGGGCTTGGGGAATGGGGGAGTATCAGAGCCCCTTGGGGGCCATCTCTGGTATACAGTACCTTGTCTCATAGAGATTGTGCTATGTCCCCAGTCCAAGCACTATCTGAGAGTTATTGGTAAGAGAGAGACAAGGGTCAGGACCCACACCCTGGGAACTACCCTCACTGAATGGGAGGAGGAGTACTGTAACCCAGGAGGCAGAGAAGGAGTGGCAGTGGGTGGGATCAAGGGTGCCAAGGGGCGTGATTGTAGGGGTGCAGTACTATAGGCAGGGAACCAGGAGAGGCATGAGGCTAGTAGATCCAGGGAGCAGGAGGTCATGGGGAGTCAGAGTAACCGCATGGGGTCAGCTGATGGAAAAGCCCGGTCCCAGAAGTCAAGCCAGGCTTACCATGGCCGGCGCCCATTGGGTAGGCTGGCATCTCCAAGCTATCCTGAAAGGAATGTTGGTGGTACAGTAATCTGGGCCCCCAAAGCCCCAGGGGAGCCCTTTATCTTGTGCTTATGGACGGGAATGCTGACTACTTGGCAGCTCAACCTTCTCTCAGTCCATTTGTCCTGGGCTTGGCCATCTGCCTTCCTCTTTCCTCTCAGAGCCAGAAGACTAGACCTGAGTGTGTCATGATGCCTATGTCCCCTCTCAGGACCCCAAATGTTCTCTTTTCAGGAGTGCAGAGTTTATTTAGACTGAACCTCATTTTTTTTTTGCTTTGAGTTGGAGTCTCACTCTGTCACCTAGGCTGGAGTGCAGTGGCACACTCATGGCCACCCCAGTGTTCACCTGCTGGGCTCTGGCAATCCTTCTACCTCAGCCTTCCAAGTAGCTAGAACTACAGGCGTGAGCTACCATGTCCAGCTAATTTTTTATTTATTGTAGAGAGGAGGTCTCGCCAAATTTCCAGGGCTGGTCTCGGACCCTCGGGCTCAGGCAGTCCACTTGCCTCGGTCTCCCAAAGTGCTGAACCACCAAGCCGAACCCAAATTTTACGCTGTACTTCAGAACTTCTGTTGCACAGATAGTTTATGACTGGGCTGGTGGTTAGACTCTTAGGGGAAGTCTCAGGCTGGGACCAGACTTTGAAATGTCAAAGTCCACAGACAAGTTGGCCATACGGGCACTGGCCTGGGAGTATGGATGGCTCCGTGCCGCTCTTCCCACCACCATGGTCAAAGATCAGTGTCCACAGACATGGTCTAAGGTTGAGGGAGGAAGTCAGCACCCTCAGAAGTGAGGAGCTAATAGCATGGCCCCCTGAGGCCAACGTAGGGGCCGCCTGGCAGTCTGGGCAGTGACTGAGTCACCCCTGCAGTCTCTGGGCCTGGAACATTCAGTCCTTGCTGGTGGACAGCCCTTATCTGGGCCATCCGCCTGCCTGCCTATGTCTGATATGATTTCCTCAGGACTCTGCGCTTGCTGGTGGTGGTAAGACCCTACAAACGTGGGCTGAGGATGGATGAGGGAGGGCCCTTGAGTTCTCTGTTCTCTGGACCAATGCCCAAATCTTGGGCCCTAGAGGCAGAAGGTGAGCTCCTGTTTGGAGAGGTAAGGGACCCTGGCTTCTGTTTTAGCAACCTCTGCCAGGTGTGAGCCCCTGAACTACAGCCCCCTCCCCAAGGGGCACCTGAATCTCACCCTGTGCTCAAATGTCCTTCCAAGATCAGGAATGCTGGGCTATGCCCAGAACGGAGGCTCTCTGTGAGTATGCGAACTGGCAGCGTGAAGAGAGGCAGAGGACTTAAACACAGAAGGGCCTTTAGACAGTGTCTTGTCCAGTATGGTTTCTCAAACATTTTTAGCAGCAGGACTAAAATCTTAGAAGCTCAATGACTAAAACAGATGAAAGCAGAGTCTGTCTGATTGCAGGTGGGGGGGGGCAGGCCTCCCGCCCACCTGCATCAGCCACTGAGTGTCCTTGATGAACTCCTAGGGCTCTGAGTAGCACAGTTAAAAGCCTGTTTCTTGACTTCAGTCTCTCTGCATTCTATATTTATCCTGCCTGTTTTATAGATAGGTACGCTGAGACTTAAGAAAGGAGGAATGTCTTATACAAGGTCATCTGTGGCATAGGCAGGGACATAAACCCAAGCTCCTGCATCCCAGTCTGGTTTCTCCCAGCTGCCCGAAAGAACTCCATCTTCTTGCCTGCTGATTGGATACCAACAGTTCTGTTTTTAAGAATAATTTTATTGTCCTAATTATGCATTTCAATGTTCTAAACCGCCTTACATCTGCTCTGGAAGCAGGCAGAGGAAACATCATAAATGCACACATAAAATCATTATGTTCCCTTTCTGTTCAACTCTGGTCTCTGCTCCCTTGTGTGAGGAAATAAAAGAGGCCAAATCTGTCTTCTTCCCTTGACAAGCTCACGGTTGGGGTGAGGAGGTGGGGAGAGAGGCTGGTGGGCACAGGGCCCACCCTCAGGGGCTGCAGGCAGGTGGGGAGGAAAGCTGGCACATTCTCGTGTGCCGCTATGGGATGGGGGCATTCTGGCTAGCTGCAGGGTGGAGGCAGATGATCTGCATTTCCTGTGTTGCCTGGCCTGAATGCTATTAAAAAGATGTCTCAGCTATTCAGGAGGCTGAGACAGAAGGATTGCCTGAGCCATGATCGTGCCACTGCACTCCAGCCCGGGCGACAGAGTAAGACTCTGACAAGAAAAAAGAAAAAAAGAAAGGAAGAAGAAGAAGAAGAAGGACTCTGTCTGCCATATAATAGCTGTGACCTTTGGCAATTTGCTAACCTCTCTGTGCCTCGGTTTCCTCGTATGCAATGGGGAGATTATAAAAGCTCTAATGAAATTTATCATGTGTCCATTTATGACCAATACCTAGCACTGCATCTGGCATAGGGTAAATGATCAGAACAGTTGGCTGATGATAATGACTACATTGTTGCATGCTTGGATGGCATGTCCAGCCCCCTAGAGGGGAGCTGTGGCATGAGGGCTCTCCCAGAGGGAGCCCTCCTTGTCTGAGGCTTGGTCACTGGAACTCTGGTTGCATGAGGTGGCTTATTGCAGAAGAGAGAGCGCTGGCCCAGGAAACAAGAGAAATGGAACTTAGATCCTTGCTCTGTCACTGAGGACCTTGGGCAGGTCTGTGTCTTCTCTGAGCCTCAGTTTTTGGATCTGTAAGGTGGGTAACATTACATCAAACACAACACATTGCTATGAGTGTTAGATATACATGTAAAATGCTTATCACTTTACCTGGCATGTCAGAACCATGTCGGAGTCAGGGAGTGCTAGTTTCATTCCCTAAGAGCACAGGGAAGAGGGCCTGGATAAAGCGCCATGATAATGATCCTCCCTAGAGTTTGAGGAGAAGGTGGATGCAGCAGAACCAGCGGCTAATGGAGATAGAGGCAGTTAGAGAGGTCAGGCTGGGAGAGAGGATGATTTCATTTTCATTTGTTTAGCATGTTTCCTGGATCTCAGCTGCGTCTGGTCCCTGGGCTGACGACATGGCCACAGCAACTCCAGGCTGCCAGCCCCTCAAATGAACACCATGAACAACAGGTACAGAGGCTCACCTGGGGGCAGGGAGGCCTTCAGCTGGGCTGGGTTGGGGTGTCGTTTTGTTTTGTTTTGAATTTTGCCTAAGGAAAGCTAAGATAGAAGAAATGAAGGCACGCCAGCTAGCTTGAAGGGCATTCCAGGTGGAGGCGACCCATGGGCAGAAAATCATGAGGGCTGTGAAGGTCTAAGTGGTGATTTTCTTTTCCCAAACAAAGGCAAGCTAAGTCTGTAACTGCTACATCCAGATGGTCTACCCAGGCCACCTCCTCTCCTTTCCCTCCCCGCTCCCTTACCATTTATCCAGGAACAGGATTCTTCCTGGAGGAGTCTGAAAGTCTTCTAGCCTAGGTCACTTCCAAAATTCCTACAAAGTGACAAACAGTGTGACCTATTGGTACATTTTGAAATAGAGAACAAAACTCTAGAGCTACATAAGGAAAATATTTTTCCCCACTCACTCTGTCACCTGGACTGGAGTGCAGTGGCAAAATCAAGGCTCAATACAGCCTCGATCTCCTGGGCTCAAGCGATCCTCCCACCTCAGCCTCCCAAGTAGCTGGGACTACAGCTGATTGCCACCACACTTGGTTAATTTTTTAAAAATTTTATTTTTGTAGAAATTAGTTCTCACCATGTTGCCCAGGCTCGTGTCAAATTCTTGGGCTCAAGTGATCCTCCCTCCTTAGCCTCCCAAAGTGCTGGGATTACAAGTGTGAGCTACTGTACCTGGCCTACATAGGAGAATACTGACCGAAATCTCACAGTGGGCCTTGGGAGGTTCAGGGAAGCCCAAGCCCAGCAGGCTACTTGAAGGAGTTGTTGTGGGAGGACCTCTGGAGGTCTGAGGAGGCTCCATACCTGTAGGCAGCCTGCAGTGGGTTCTTTTCTATTCCCCTCACCCCCAGCTTCAAGGAAGGGAGACCAGGCCAGGTCCGGGTGCTAGGAGAGAGCCACTCCAAGATCACTGAGGTCGCTTACTCACTTCCTATTGCGGATCAGAGCAGGGAGTTTTCCTCAGATTGCTTCTCACTGGGGAGACAGGCCTCTTCTCAGGCTGCTGACATGTTTTGTTTTCCCCAGATGGGGATAATCAGCCTGTTTGGGAGTTGGGCTGACAGCTCAGGCGGCAGGCAGGGGCCGGGGGCGGGAGGCCCCAGGCTGCAGCTCTGAGCTCTCAGGAGCAAACACGGCTGTTTGCGTGACAGACTCCAGCAGGTGGGGATTTCCATTTGTGCCATGGAGGAGCGGGCTGTGGAGTAATTTAGCTCAGTTCTGTGAACCCTGAGATGCTGCCCAGCTCTTCTCCCTGTTTAATTTATACCCTAATGTCAGTGTTGAAGAATGGCAAGCCGGCCCCTGCTACACCTGAAGATACCCATCAAGATCCATGCGCTGGGTATTTTCCAGACCATCCACGGAAGGGGAGGGCAGGGCTGGCTGTCCCCTCTGCCTCCCCTTCTCCGAGAAGGTCCACACAGCTTCCCTATCCCTTCCTAATGGCCCTGCCGCCACCAGCTCCCCAGCCCTGGGTGTCCCAGCCTCATAACCCAACCTTTGCACAAGGCCAGGGTGAGCTCTTCACTGACTCAAGGACTTACCCCGAGGGAAGGGGCAGAGCCACCATCACCTTGGGGTTCTCAGAGGACAGGTCATAGGTACTCTGAGGGCTGGAACCCAGGAGCTAGGCCTACTCAGCATTTCTTAGCACTTGGCTGGGAAGATTTGCATCCTGAACACAGCAGGGCCGAGGAATGGCTATTTCAGAATCACCTTTAGCAAAACAGCCACATCCTTGAGGGTCACAGTCTGCCTTCTGCGGTTGGGTCTCTGGAAGTGTCAGGGCCCAATACCTGCAGGCAGGCTGCAATGGGCTCTTTTCTGTTCTCTTCTCCCCCCTCCCAGCTTCATGGAGGGGAGACTGGGCCAGGGACAGCCTTTCCGAGGGACTTGTACACTCCCCTCACCCAACACACATTTTTATTTTCCCCTATGTATAGTGAAGGGGACTGGCTTCCCATCTCCCAGGCCCAGTTAGTTTGTGATCCCGTCATGGGTCCGCCCCCATATCGAAGTACCCCTTTCCTGGCTCTCAAGCTGGGCCCTAGCACTGAGCCCAGTTTCTGTCTCTCAGTGTTTGCTCACTGACTGCCTGGACATCCAGAGCTGGGAGCCTTCCTGAGACTCTAGGCCTCCCAAGGGCAAGGTTTAATAGGGGCCTTTAGTAGAGTCTGCGGTCTTTCCAGAGGGAGAGTTAGTTCCCAGAGAGGACCGAGTGGGAGTTTGAGAGGCCTGGCCACAGAGACCCATGCGCCTCTCTGACTGTGCGTGCCTGGCAGCAGCTTCAGGAGGCCGGCAGCATCCAGGGCAGGGGACGGGCCCTTAGCTCTGTCCTCAGCTCCTGGCCACCCACCCTCAGTGCGGCGATAAGTCCGTTCTCCACCACTCTGCACCTCAGTTTCCTCATCCACCTGGTGGTGTCTGTGGGACCCCAGCAGTTGTATGTGAGGCTGTGGCGCCTGGGGAGGCACCTCTGGGACCACTGGCCATCTGGCCCTCGGTAGCCGTGTGGAGCAGCTTTCTCCTCCGTGGTCACCCAGGCAACGCAGAGCTGCCTGCCAAGCCTGCTGCCGGGCCTGGCTCCCGCGCAGATCTTTAGTGCCACACGGAGATGGCTGATGGCAGGAGCCAGGCGGAGCCCAACCTCCCCAGCTGTCGCAGGGAGCGGATCTGACAAAGGGTGAGTTGGGAGCAGTGGGGCGCTGGGGTCAGGGGGGCCTGGGAAAGTAGCTCAGAGGCCCTGGCAGCCCCTCTCCCACCTCATCCTCCCAAGTCTACCCTCCCAGTGACCCCTGCTTTCCAGAATACTCTCTTTGGAGTTTCACAGCTGTGAGGCTCAGTTTTCCCATCTATCAAATGGGAAGGGCCAGGTCTTCAGCCCTCCAGACTAAGGGCCTGAGACAGGAGTCCAGCCTGGAAGTCAGGCCTGTGGAATTGCTGATGGTCTTTGAATGGTTAATGGCCTTCGGACAGTTGCCTCAACTGCCTCTGTAGGACTTCAGAGGATGCATGTATCCAAGCCCATTTGCTCCAAGATTCAGAACCACCCGCTCTGGGTCTTACTCCATGCCACTGGTGAGAATGCTTCTGCCAGGCTGGCTTTGCTCTTGTGGGCTTTCCTTCTTCTGCTCCCAGGGCTTGCAGGCACTGGTGGCTGAGAAGTTCTGTCTTAGGTCACAGCCACTCCTGCATTAAGGCCACCATTCCATCCCTGTCCTGAGAGAGGTGGAGGCTGGAACTCACCATGGGAGGTGGGGTGAGGGGGCTGTGGAGAGAAAAGAGGGTCCTGGGGACTGCTACCTCTGTGTGTGGGTTACTGGGTGAAGAGGGGGTTCCCAGCACCCACAGGACAAGGACAGAGAAAGATTCCCAGGTCCAGAGTAGAGATCCAAGCATCCACCATCCAGGCTGGGTCCCAGGGGTGACCAGCCAGGCTTGTGGCACCAGCAGGGACCACTGCTGCCTGAGAGAGCTCCCTTGGGAGGGGGCAGCTGGCATCATCAGGTGGCCAGATAGGAAAGGATGCTGTTAGCCCTCAGGGCCCTTTATGTGAATTAGGAAGAAGACGCCCTCTCTTGGCAGACATGGCTCTGCAGTGCATGGATTTCTGTCGCTCACACCTCCCCAGGGTGTCATTGAATGAAGCAGAACCTGAATTGCTGTATATAGCAGCCTGCCAAACAGAAATTGGAGAGGCAGCAACTCTTTGACCAAATACTGGAAAATCAAGGGATATTCCTGGCATGGTTGTATGCGGAGATTCTGTCTTCTTTGAGCCTGAGACCCAGAGATCAGAACAGAAAAGCCAACAGTTTCTTCAACAAAGTCTAATCGAGAGTACCTACCCCATGTCTGGTACTCTTTTGGAGGTTGGGAAGAGAGTGACATCAAAACAGACAAGGTCCCTGCGGAGCTTGTGTCTTAGAAAAGAGGGTCTGACTCTTTATCGGATGAGATGCAGAGGCTTAAACCGTGGGAAGGATAATGAGTGAAGGTGATGTTAGATTTGGCTGTAGGGGGAGGTGTCTGGCAAGACCCACTGAGCTCTCAGCTGAGACCTGAGTGATAAGAAGAATTCAGTGGAGCAAGGATCAAGGGGGGAAGTCAAGGGAACAGCAAGGAGGAGTTCCCACTGAGGGAATGTACTTGGCCTTGTGTAGGCACTAAACAAGGAGGACTGAAGCTGGTAGGCACAGAGGAGAGAGGAGAGGTGGGTTTAGCAGGCAGGGACCAGATCTCTGGACTCTATCACTCGTGATGAAGGTATGGACTCTATCCTCAGTTCAGTGAGAAGCCATTAGAGGACTTGACCCAGAAGAGACTCTAGAATAATGATTCTCATCCACGCATGATCCCCCCCATCCCTGGGGATATTTGGCGATTTTGACAGAGGGTGGGGGTGGGGTTGCTACTGTCAGCTAGTGGGTAGAGGCCAGGGATACTGGTAAACATCCCACAATGCACAGGATAGACACCCCTGCCCGTCTCCAACAAAAGGTTAACAAATGTCAACATTTAGAGCTGAGAAACTCTGCTCCAAATGTTGGTGTCCCTAGAGCCCTTGCTCTCCTTGAATAACCCAGGGTCACTGTACTGTCATCTCTGACTCTTTCTATATATACTCTGGGTTTAAATTTTGTCCCCACCACTTGCCCAAAATGTCAATGGCACAGAGGTTGAGGAACTCCACTGTAGAGGAAGCATGGAGTCTACTTAGACCTGTGCTGGCCAGTGTATTAGACACTGGCCCCACATGGCTTTTGTACACCTGAAATGTGCCCAGTCCAAACAGAGATGTGCTGTGAATGTTGACACACGCCAGATCTCAGACCTGGCCCAAGAAAAAGAACGTAAAATACCTCATTCATGTTTTTATATTGGATACATTTTTTACATAATAAAATTTGGATATGTTGGATCCAATAAAACATGTCATTAAAATTAATTCCACTTCTTTCTTTCTTTTTTGTTTTTACATTTGGCTACCAGAAAATTTAAAACTGTATGCGAGGCTTCCATTGGTGGATCACAAATTATGTTTCTGTTGGACAGCACTAAGTTAGATAGTGAGAATATTAACCATGCTGGTTCCTATGCTCAAGAACTATTCTATTCTACCTACATCACTTAGTTTTCACAACAACATCAAAAAAGAGAGATTGTGGTTATTCCTACTTTGTATTTGAGGAGGCTGTGGCTGAGGGAGGCTTGTCCAAAAGTAACTTGCCCAAGGCCACACAGGGAGTAAGCGTAGAACTGGCTCTGGAGCCTGAGTGCTTAATCACCCCCTGAAGATGTTGACATGGCTGTGATGGAGATGGAGCGAAGGGGGATACCTTGGAATTTGCAGGGGCTTCCTGGGGCTTGCGGACGGTGTGGGCGTGGGAAAGTGTATGAGAAGCCAGACTTAGCTCATATATACCCTTCTTATGGCAGGAAACAGAAAATGCTTTCCCCCTACTCTCTCAAGCCTATCTGCTCCATCTTCCCCTGAGCCCACAACTCCTCTTTCCTTAGCTTATGGGAGAAGTGTCTACTCCTTGTAACATCCCAAAGTTCTGATCAGGGCTCTGACAGAGTTTGGAGCTCAGGACACAAAGGAGGAGATGGGTAGAAACTCTGGTCTGAACTTCTTCTGTCATGGCTCTGACTCTAGAAGCCTCCAGTTGGCCCCCAGCCCTCACTCTGGCTATCTCTCTCAGCTGATTCACAAGGTCTTTGTCTCCAGGAATCTGTTCTCTGGAGCACGTGTTTCTGGCTTGGCACCTGCTCACTGCCTCCTGGCTCCTGGAACTGCTCCACCTGGCTTCTGTCTTCAGTTTGCCCACTCTTAGCTGCCATGGGCACCCCCACCTCTAGCTTCAGCCTGGCTTTGGCTCTCCCACCTCCTCCTCAGAGCTGCCATTCCAGTTTACCAGTATTTGTACGCCCCTAGTCACTAATCTCTCCATCAGCGACTTCTCTTCAACTGTGCTGCCCACAGAACCAAGTGCTTTGTCAATGAACAAGCCCTTTGGGGGCAAACACAGGAAATTAAAGACTCCGCACACAGTAAGAAAATCCATTCTTTTTCATGGATTTCTGCAGTCCAATAGCTTCAGTTTCTGCTGAGTGACTGGGATCTTCTGGTCATTGCTCACACCCATGGGGGGCTGGCCAGTGGGGGTGATGTTGACAAGGAGAACCTCTGCCTGAGAGTCTGCCATCCACAATTCTTGCCTTTGGGGCTGGGAGGCTGGCCATGGGTCATCAGCGTGTCCTGGACTGGAGAGAGCCTTCAGGTCGTTGTCAGAGGCTAACACCTAGAATGGATTTGTTGACCAGCTGAGAAAAAGCATGTCCTGCTGGAGGAGAAGCAAACGAGTCCTGTCTAGCTCTGTGATTCTGAGTGTAATGTGCTAAGGGAACAGCCTTCTATAGGGATGAGAGAGAACCACCTATTGTATGTTCTAGTCCCAGCAGGTTAGTATTGTTCTCTGTGACGCTGTTGCTCTGTCTGCAAAGTCAAGGTGTTTAAGATCCCTTCCAGGTAGAATTTATTCAACAAATGTTAGTGAACCTCTGGTTCATGTGTCAGAAATTTCTCAACTAATAGTGCCCAGGGCCTCAGGTTAAACAGGCGGAAACTGCTTTGCTCTGACCTCCCAAGGACAACAACCACAACTCAGAGGCCAGGCTCAGGCTGCAGCTTGGAGAGCAAGCTCAGTGGCCTAGATGTTTGGAAGCACCAAGGGGCCTCAAGGACACTCACCCCAGGCTGGCGCCTTCTCTGTTTGAGAACTCCAAGACCCCATCAAGGGCATGTCAACGTCACGCACAGAGAGTCCAGACCACCAAAGAGGCAGGCCATGTGTTGGGAGAGGAAGGTGGGTAACTCTTTTGGGGGAGGCAGCCGAGTGCAGAGAGACATGACTTCAGTTTGAGACCCCACTGAAGGAGGATGGAGCAGCAGTTGGGTGCAGGGTACATGGAGGAGACTTCAAGTTACTTGGGCCCTGCCAGCATGCCCCAGCTGTGGGACTGAGACTGGGAGGTAAGGTTGCTGCTGGCCCTGAGAGAACCCTCCAACTCAAGGCCCTGGATGGTAGCCACAGTCCAGGCATTGGGAGAGCAACTCTCACAGGGAAGGACAGGCCATTCTGGTCCAAGTAGTGCAGAAACAGTGCAGGATGGAGGGGCTGGAGAACCAGTAAGCTCCTAAGCATCAGGGTAGGGGCTCAGCAGCCAATTATCCAAGTCTGCCAGGCCTTCTAGTCCTAGCCCAGACACACAGGGTCTAGAATTCAGCCACTCATCCATGCATCTACCTACCTGTCTTAGTCATTTAGGTTATTATAACAAAACACCTGAGGCTGGGTAATTTATAAATTATAGAAATCTGTTTCTCACAGTTAAGGAGGCTGGAAGTCCAAGATCAGAGCATGGGGGTCTGTGTCTGGTGAAGACTGGCTCTCTGCTTCTTCTTTTTTTTTTTTTTTTGAGTTGGAGTCTCACCCTGTCACCCAGACTGGAGTGCAGTGGCCGCTCTTGGCCACCACAGCCTTGACCTGCTGGGATCCGGCGATCCTTCCACCTCAGCCTTCCAAGTAGCTGGAATTACAGGCACGCGCTACCACGCCCAGTTGATTTTTTGATTTATTGTAGAGATGAGGTCTCGCCGCCCAGGCGGTCTCGAACCTGCGGGCTCAGGCAATCCACTCACCTCAGCCTCCCAAAGGCGTGGGATTACAGGCTGAGCCACCGAGCCCGGCTTCTTTGCTTCTAAGATAGCGCCATGTTGCCATATCCTCATGGGATGGAAGGTGGAAGGTCAAAAGGGACTCATTGATAAGGTCACTAATTTCAGTCATGATAGTTCCATCCTCATGGCTTAATCATCCCCTAAAGGCCCCACCTCTTAACACTATCCCGTTGGCAATTCAGTTTTAACATATGAATTCTGGGGGACACATCAGACCATAGCACCTCCCATCAAGAAACATTTTCTAATAGATCTTCCTTTGCCTCCCCATTCCCACTCTTCTCTTCCCTAGTGGGTTCCTCCAACACTGTGGACACAATTGTCTGTAGACCTGCCCTGTGTCAGACAGTTCTTCCCAGCCTTGTGTCTGACATTCACATTCCTTCAGCGGCTTGGGTGAATAACTGACTTCTTACCATGTGGACAGTCACTCCAGCTCTGGTTCACAAAACCCTCTCCCCCACCAGACCATAACACTGCCAGAAACCTCACTGTCACTCAGGGCTGATGGTCCTCAGGGTGTGCACTTGGGCCAGGCTGAAGACTTACTTGATGAAATTTAAAGGCAAAAGAGGAATCAATTACATTGAACATCTACTCTAGGCCAGGTCTTTTGCATGACTGCTCACAATCCTGAATTTGGTATAAACCTATGAACAGCAAAAATAGCAAATACATACTCTTGACTACCACTATGTTCTAGGTCCTAAGCAATTTGTAGATGAAGAAACAGGCTCAGAAAGTCTAATCACATAGTTGCTTTCCCAGTTAGCACCTAACCAGAAAGTGGCAGTGCTGATGATCAAACCCAGGTCACGCTGACCTTTTGGGGCATGCTTCTGGTGGGATTTCGTGCACCCTCCCATCCCCACTGGTCCCTGTTATAAACTGTGACCTTCTTCTGACCCACCTGCTGTGGGCTTTTTCCCTTTTATGTTTTCACTTGTGTCTGGAATATTCTTTTGTGAGCTCCCATGGGCAGCAAGGACTTTATAAGTCCCCTTCATCTCTCTTCCTCCCTCTACCACTCTTTCTCCCACCCTAACCTGAAGAACTGCAGAGGTAGGGGCCATAGAAGGTGCTTCACAAATTCTTATTGTTTCAGTATGGCCATTTTGATGCTCACAAAAAGCCTACCAACTCGGTAGGGCTAAGCATAGCTCTTCCATTTTACAGACGAGCAAGCTGAAGCCCAGAAAAACAAGACAAAGTGACTAGTGGTCAAGCAAGAGCATAGACAGTGTGTTGACAGTGCAGGCTGGCCTGGCATTTGTGGGAAGGGCAATCGACCACAGCAACAGAGACTCGTGGTCTTCCCAGGAGGGCTCGTGGAGCTCAGTCACGACAGCCTATGGCCAGGTCAGCTTTGAAGGCCAGAGCAGGTTCCTGAGTGGCTGGCAGGCATTCTTGGGAGGTAGGGAGGAGGCCAGTGTTGTCATTCCAAAGACCTGCCACATCTGGGAGGACTACTGTGCTTCCTATTTACTTTCCTGGCCACAATCCATATTGGGAGTGTGATGAGGACAGCTGGGCAGTTACATGCGTTACCCACTCTTTCCCATCTCCTTTCAGGGCCCAGGAAATAGAGAGAAACTGCAGGCGACAGACCAGGAGCTTGCTTCTTTTCTCACCCTGTACTCCATCTCATCCACTGCTGTGATTTTAATGACCACCCACACCAGGTGCTCTCATCCCTGGCTACACGTTACCTGGGGTGCTTTTTAAAAAAGCCGATGCCAAGCCCCTGTCCCCAGACCTGATATCTCAGAATCTCTGGGGTTGGATATCAGAATTTTAAAAATACACCTATGCAGTCACAGTTGAGAACCATGGATTCATCCTCTGATCCACTGTCTTCCAACTCTGGCCTCTCTCTCAGCACCCCACCTACTACCTTGACGTTTCTCCTTGTGTTCCCACTAGGATGCCTCAGCCTCAACTTGCCCTGATCTGTGCAACCACAACTGCACTCCACCTTGTTTCTCCCCCAAGACTCCTTTTCTCAGTGAACAGGATCCCCCTTCACCCAGTGGTGTAAGCCAGGGACCTTAGGGCCAGTGATTCTTGCCTCCTTTCTGCATAATCTTCTTGTCTAATTCACCATTCTGTGAAGATTTGACTCAGCAGCTGCAGCAGAGAGACCCAAAATAGCAGTGCCCAAACAAAGTAAAAGCTGACTTCTTCCTCACATAAAAGTTTGAGTAGGCAATTCAGGGCTGATGTGGCAGTTCCATAATCACTGGGGGTCCAGCTCCTTCTAAATCACATGGCTTTGCTCTCCTTAGAAGCAACTTTCTTCTCTTTGCTCAAGATGGTTGCCCTGGTTCCCAGCATCACATCCCTATTCCAGTCAGTGATGGGAGTATAGGGTAGTGAACAGGGAGGCCATACCTCCCTCCTCCATGGGCACAAATTGAATATTGTTTCTGTCACTCCTGCTCAGACCTCACTGACCTGAATTGAGCCGTATCTTACATCTGGCTGCAAGAGAATCTGGGAAGTGTAATCTTGTTGGTTTTATCTGCTAAGGTGGTCTCTATTTCCTCTATCTCTGTCTACCTCTTCCACCATTCTATTAGTCCAAACTATAGTCTTTTGCTTTGTCCACAGCAACAAGCCTCCTAATTGATTTCCCTGCATCTTCCAACCTGGAGTTTTCTTTGCATCTGGGTGATTTATTTTATTATTTAACTTTTTTGTAGAGATGAAGCCTTACTATATTGTCCAGACTGGTCTTGAACTTCTGGGCTCAAGCAATCCTCCCACCTCGGCCTCCCAAAGTGCTGGGATGACAGAGGTGAACCACTGTGCCCGGCCTGGTTGATATTTTTTTAATGTAAATGAGACCTGGTCATCTTTCCAGCAGCTTCCCACTGCTCTGATGGCAAAGCGCCAGGCCTTGATGGGTCCCTATGGCCCTCATGATCTGACCCATGGCTTCAAATGAAGCCTCTCCTTTGCTGTCTGTCCTTCAGTCACATGGTCTGAGTCTAGTGGATTGAGTGATGGTGCCTTCCTCTCTACTCATGGCCTTTGCTCCTTGTTTCTTTCTCTGCTGTAACTCGATGAAATTTAAAGGAAAAAGAGTATTCTCACCATCCCCCTCCCGCCACTACCAGCTCTCTTCACTATTTCTCTAGGATGTCTGAATGAGATCAGCTTGCTCGTTACCATAGGCTCATGGCACCCTACTTTTATTTCAATATCGAGATTGTATTATTAATATATTATTTGAGATCATTGCTTACATTCTGTGTAGCCTGTCTGACTCTAAGCTTCAGGAGGGCAGAGACCCTTGTAACTCCAAGGCCTGGCCCACAGGAAGTCCTTGCTAAACTCTGTTTGCCCAGGTGAATCGTGAGGGCTGGAGGAGTGTGAAGATGACTCCCAGCTTTCTGGCCCACCAAGGAGATGAATGTGGTACCATTTGTGGAGGTGGGACATGGGGGGAGAGTGCAGAGTGGGGTAAGATTCTGTGTCCAGTGTTGGAAATGCTGGGTTGGAGGTGTCTGTGAAGCTGTTAGCCTGCTGGCCACATTATGTGGACCTCTGGGGAGACATTCTGTTTGGGCCAACTGACTTTGGACTCTTGGTCTGGACCAAGGTTATCATGGGTCAAGGCAGCCATCCGGGGGTTCCTGGCATTGTGTCCAGCTTTAGAAAGGAGGAAACTGGGAACTGGGAGCTACTCCGATTCTCCTTACTGAGTTCTATTCTTGAAAAGGCCTATTCTGAGTCCTTTCAAGATGTGAAAGAAGTCGAGATTCTGAGTAGCAATGGCAGTGAGCTCAGGAGGGCTGGAATCTATGCTTGCCTTCCTGGGTAACATGGCACACTTTCACCACAAGTTCAAATCTATGAGCAGTATGGTTTGGTAGACCCTTATGGAATGTCCACTGAATGCCAGGTCTGTGGGGATCACTGATCATGACGGAGGGGGACAGAGCAGTGGCAGTAGAAACAGCTGTTGCTTATAGAGGACTCACTTGTACCAGACACTGGCCTTTGTATTATAATATTTAAACACACAACACGCTTAATCTTCACCACAACCCAATGTACTAAGACAACAAAAAATTAAAAACAGATCACAGCTAATGAACGAGAGAGAGAGAGAGAGAGAGAGAGAGAGAGAGAGACAGAGAGAGAACCTTGGGTTCTCTATAAATAGTGAGGATAGTTATTGCCACTCCCATTGGACAGATGGGGAGACTGAGATCCATAAAGGGGCTTCCGGTAAAGTAACATTTAGCTGCACAAATTCTCTCTGCTTCTCTACTGCCCTTCCCCTCTTCTGCCCATTAAGCCTATTCAAGCTTTCCACAGAAAAGACTAAGCTAATTTTAAGAAGACAGGCAGGTGATGGCCTGGCTGCAATTCAGTGAAAGGTGATGGGGGGGCCACTTCCAAGGTTAATCTCAAGTGCTTGGAGGTTTAAAAGGTCCTTTACAGAACTTGACCCTGTGAGATAGGTAGTACCATTCCTGAGTTCCAAATGAGCAATTAGAGACTCTGAGAAGTTAAGTTTCCCTTTTTTTTCCTTTAAAAACTTGATTAAGAACAGCATTTCCTCTTATGAGTAATGATCCTTGGAGTTTTCAAAAATAGTTCCCATCACTTATATTTTCTTCTCAGATCCAGTCCCACCCTTTTCTATCATGGCATCTGCCTTCTTTCAGCTCAACCTTTTGTCACTTGTTTTCTGGATGGTTGTAGTAAGTTCCTAACTGGTCTCCCTGCCTCGGATGCATTCTCCATCCTGCAGCCCAAGTGATCCCTTACTCTAAGCCCTTCCCTGGCTCTGCCTCCCCCATGAATAAATTTAGTCTCTAGACATGGCAGCATCCATAGCCATAACCTGGTCCTACTCACCTTCTGACCCCACTTCACACCACTCTTCTTCTGCCAGTGTTTCACTCTCCAAACTGTCTAGCATTCTTCCTACACCTCACTCCGTGCAGTCTCTGAGTCTTCCAATTTCTAGGAAGACTTGCCAAGATCTCCAAGCAAGTCTCTTCAAGCTCCTTTTACTTGACTGAGGTGAAAGGAAGCCCCCCCCCTTCCTTCCTGCCTTCCTTGGGTGCCCCCAACAAATGCATCCTCAAAGGCTTCACTTTCTGAAATCCTTACCTTCTCTCCTTGCTTTAAGGAGTTGAGAGGTGGAATCTTCTTGGCTAAATAAGTTTGAGGCCACTCCCTTTGCAAGTCCTTTATGGACCATCTCTCAAAGTAATTCTCCAGGGGATAGAGGGTGGGCAACGCTGGGAATGCATGGGGTGTTTTTGATGTCACAATGGCTGGGCAATGCCACCAGCGTTTACAACTGGGGGCTTGACTAAGGCAGCTAAATGGTTTACATGGCAATAAAGAAGCATCCTGACCAACACCCTATGGTGCTGCCCTCCTTGAGAAGTGAATGTGGGGTTGGATGGCAGAAGTATCGGGCAGGGCCAGCATTGTTACCCAGATTAGAGTGAAGGGCTCTTTTCCCTCCCTCAAGGACTCCCTTTACACACATTTTCACTTCTTGCCAGAGAAGATGGGTCACAGTAGAGAGACTTTCATGAGGCACAGAACAGAAAAGATTGCTGAGGGGGTGGAGGGTCCTCCCCTATGACCCTCACACGCCATGGTCAGATGGGCCAAGTGAGGCTGGCCACACTGTCCCTTTGCTGTACAGCCATCACAGCACCTGGAATATACACTACTGTTTCTCACTTATCCTTCCAGGGGATTGGCACTCTGAGAGGTCTCTGTGTCCATCCATCCTTTCCATACGAGATCCCTTGAACTTCTGGGAATGAGCACTTGTGGCCGATGGAGTGTCTAAGGGGGAATCCTCTAGCTCTGCTGTGCAGCCATATTGATGGGAAGAAGGCAACTGTGCCTCCACCTTGGAGATGCTAAAAGGAGAAGCAGGGAACACCTAGACGCAGATTTATTTGTTATTTGGATTGTTACATAATTCCTTTCTGAAAAGCTCCAGGCTCATAAAGGAAAAACAATTAGGGAACAAAAGTCAAAAGACCTATATGGTGTATGTGGCTACTGCCAGGTGTAGGGCACTCATCTGTAGTTCCACCTCTATTTGCTGAAATCATCAAGGTCAGCATCTCCACACAACACCACCAGGGTGGCCTTGAACACCACCAAGGCCATGTCGAACACCACAGGGCCACCTCCACGGTCAGTCACCCAGCACTGTCACCACGGTCAGTATTTCCACCTCCAACACCATCAGGACCACCTCCAACACCACCAGGGCCACCTCCATGGGCACTAGCCCAGCACTATCACCATGGTTAGCATCTCCACCTCCAATACCACCAAGACCACCTCCACGGTCACTCACCCAGCACTGTCACCACGGTCAGCACCTCCAACATCACCAGGGCCACTTCCATGGTCACTCACCCAGCACTGTCACTACAGTCAGCACCTCCAAACCACCAGGGCCACCTCCATGGTCGCTTGCCCAGCACTGTCATCACGGTCAGCATTTCCATCTCCAGCACCACTAGGGCCACCTCCATAGTCACTCACCCAGCAATGTTACCACAGTCAGCATCTCCACCTCCAACACCACCAGGGCCACCTCTATGGTCACTTACCCAGTACCATCATTATAGTCAGCATCTCTACTTCCAACACTGTTGACATCATCCCTGTCTTCTTTTCTTTTCTTTTTTCTTTTTTTAAGTTGGAGTCTCATTCTGTGTCTGGGCTGGAATGCAGTGGTATGCTCATGGCCATCGTAGCTCTGACCTGCTTAGCTCAGGCAATCTTTCCATCTCAGACTCTCGAATAGCTAGGACTACAGGTATGTATCACTGTGCCTGGCTAGTTTTTTTGATTTATTGTACAGACAAGGTCTCACTAAGTTGCGCAGATCGGTCTCAAACCCCTGGGCTCAGGCAATCATCTCACCTCTACCTTAAACTGTTGGGATTATAGGCATGAGCCACTGCACCTGGCCAGCACCTGTGTCTTGACTCTGGATCAGGTGAACTGCCTGGTCCACTAACCTCCTTCCATATTCTTTCCCCCATTTTGGAAAAAGCTCAGGCTGAAGCTTGGAGCACAGCTGTTCCTGGATCAGAAGCCCCTTCCACACTAGGGAGGAGACGAGTCAGGTTGCTAGGGAGTTTTGTCAGGGAGTGAGCCCAGGTTTTTGCAGCTGTAGGTTTCTAGAAGCCAGCATGTCTTGGGGTCACTGTTTGACCATTTCAAGGCATCCTACTGTCTTTTGGAGACTTTAAGGTGAATCCTGATATCTGTGGGCTCATCTAAGCATTGTTAGAGGAATCTAGCTGGGATCAGGACTCTGTCTTGTGTTAGGGTTAGAGGTCAGCTGTGGCCAGAGCAGTAACTTCTTTGGAGGCCGGGACTGGAGGCCAATCTGAAACAGGGTCGGGGCTGAGTATCTGGCCTGGAACAAGGCTCTGACTGGAATGAAGCTAGTTCTTGGGGTGGAACAAGTGTCATTAGTTGTACCTCTGTCTTATATTCAACATTTCTTATCAAGTACCACCATTTTTATCCTGGGTCAATTCATTTCTTTGAGGAATTTTGCCTCCCTCCCCCACATTGGCCAAGTTTACTGGGGTTCAAGGCACAGTCACACTCCTGCTTTGGGTTAGGGACTTCAGAGAAAAATAGAGAGCAGAGGAGGGCATAGCCTGGGCCTGGGCCTGGTGCCTGCCAGTCCTGGCTGCTGGATGAGCAGCTGTAATGGGATTAGGGCTGGCCATGCCCGCCTCCCCGCATGTCGCCCCAAAGCCCTCCCTCCCTTTCCTCCCCAGCATCCTGATCAGGATGCAGCTCTCGGCTCCACCTACCCCGGCCAGGCCAGCCTCATTGTCCTCTCCTTCCCTGGCTCGGGTGCCTAGCAACCCTCACAGGGAAGCCCTTTCCCACCGCCGCCCTGGCCCCTCACCCTGCCCCTCGGCTCTGAGCACACACCAGCACCATTTGCCTTTTTATCGCTGCAAAAAAAAGCCAGTGAAAGGAAGCCAGCTGGTCTCACCAGATTCTCCTAGTGATCCGACTCCAAGCATCTCTGCTGAAATTCTGGGCTTCCTTTCCAAGATTCCTAAATCCTACCAGCAATGCTCAGATTACATTTGAAGATTTCAGAGTTTCATTCTGGAATTCTCCAAGTTCTAGAGTTCATTCTAGGAATCCATACATTCTAGAATTCCAGGATTTTATGACGAAGTAGGTTTCAGACCATTTAATTGTATTACAGAATTTGATTATTGTATTTCAGAGGAATCTGTGATTCTACAAATAGAATCTATGGCTGTGAATCAGGGTAACAGGGATTAAGGATTTATAGGGACATGGAAGCTGTATTTTTATTCTCTTTTAATTGCAGCTTCAGAAGAGAGAAGAGAGGAACGAACCTGCCATCTGCAGAGATGGAAGGTGGGATTCATTCATCAATCCAACAAACACAATCCAGTTACTCTAAGCACTAGGAATGGAGCAACGAGCAGAGAGAGACCCTGTCAAGTACCTAGCATTCGCTTAGGGGAGACAGATCTGAAACAAACAGACAGCCAGTATGTAACATGTCAGATAAGTCCTATGACAAAAAAGAGCAAACAATGAATAATTAATCCTTTATTGCACTTACTCTGTGCTAGGCACTGTTCCAAGTGCTTTACATTTATTCACTTATTTAAATATTACAATAGCATTGAAAGGTAGATGCTATTGTCTGGCCTACTTTATATAACTGAGGCACAGAAGGTTAAATAACTCGTTCGAATGGCAGAGCCAGAATTTGAACCCACTAGTCTGTCTCCAAAATCTGACCACAGTGCTCTAATGCAGGGTTAAAGGGTGGAGAGAGATGGGGGGTGGTGCGTAGATTACACAGAATGGGTAGAACATTTGAACAGAGACTTAAAAAGGGTGAGGGGATGGTGCATGTGGCTATCCAGGAGGGGGTTTGGGACAAACGTGTCTCCCCAGGAGTCGGGCAGTTCCTTTTTCCACTAAGGAGGATCAGTGTTCTCTGTGCCCTGGGGTTAGAGGAAGGCTTTCCATAGGGACCTGGTGGGAGAAGCAGGCTCAGAGATGCTTATTGCTGTGGTCATGCAAAGACCTTTTTGTCAGCTCCACTCACATTTCTCTGTGTCCTCTCCTCCCTGGCCACTGTAGATAGGTCTCTTCCTTTCTGGAGAACTGTCCTCAGAACACAAAAGAAAGAACTAAAAGAGACAATTCCCTTATGACAGGACTAATCAGGCTCACTAATTATGAATAATTAGAAACACCTCTCCCTCCAACCCCCGTGGGTGGGCCTGTCCCAGTGTGAAACAGAGTGAGGACTTAATTCCTTGGGAAGGAAGGAGGGTGGTGGGCAGAGGCAAAGAAGGGAGGAAGGTAGTCAAGCACATCGACCATCCCTGCACATCTGGCCTTCTGACCCTGCTCTCAGTCTATTCTGCCTGCAGATACCAACAACAGGGTATAGAAAAGGGAGCTTCTGGTGGTTGGGCATGGTGGATCATGCCAGCACTTTGGGAGGCCAATGTGGGAGGATCGCTTGATCTCAGGAGTTCAAGACCAGCCTGGGCAACACAGTGAGACCTCGTTTCTTCAAAAAAGTTTGAAAAAATTAGCCAGCCTGGTGGTGCAACTGTAGCCCAGCTACTTGGAAGACTGAGGCAGAAGGGTTGCTTGAGCCCAGAAGTTGGAGGCTTCACTGAGACATGATCATGCCACTGCACTCCAGCCCAGGTAACAAAGTGAGACCCTGACTCAAACAAACACGAAACAAGAAGAGGGAGCATCTGGGAGTTTGGGATGGAGCTGAGTGAGCGAGCAGCATCTCTGGACAAGTTATTTCATCTCCCTGAGACTTGATTTCTTCATCTGTGAACCTGGGGTAGTCATTATCCCTAACTATATAGATCTATGAAGATACTAGGAGGTAAGTTAGGAAGATAATAGAATGACCTCAGTAAACGATAGAGCTTACCCTTGTTTCAACTTCATCATTTGTTGTTTTAGAGAACTTAAAACATTTCTTTCCATTCTCTGGGTCTGTTCCCTCATCAAGGTACAATGGAGGTAGGGGTTGGTGACTCACGTATTTGATCAATAAACATTTCCTGAGCTTGACTTTATGCCAAGCACTGGAGATGGAACAAGACCCACATGAGCTCTGACCTCAGGGAGCTTTGGTCAGTGGGCGGGCACCAGCCCTCAAGTTCCAGACTCTAGAAGATGGGGACTGTGGCAGGTTTGTTTCTGAGGTCCCCAAGGTTCCTGCCCCATGGTGTACAAGCCCATGCAAGACCCTCCTCTTGAACATGGGCAGGCCCTATACATGAGATGGAATTTTATTCTCCTGATAAGCCCAGTCATTCAGCAAAAGGGAAAGGATTCTGCAGGTGTTATTAAAATCTCTCATGAGTTGTCTCCAAGTTTACCCAAAAAGAGATAATCCTGAGAGGGCCTGAGCTGTTCAGATGAGCCCTTTAAGAGAGTGGCTAGAAATCGAGGATAGAGAGGCAACAGTTTCTCTCTTGTGGCTTTGGCCAAGCAAACTGCCACATGTGGAGAGAGCCACATAGCAGTGAATGGTGGGTGCCCTCTAGAAGCTCAGGGCCCCAGTCCTACAACTAGAAGGAACTGAATTCTGCTAACAACCTTTGGAGAGGGCTCAGAGCCTCACATGAGACCCGAGGCCCGACTGACACTTTGCAGCCTCGAAAGATCCTGAGCAAGAGACTCCTGACCTCCGGAAACTGTGAGGTAGAACATATGTGCTGTTGTAAGCCACTAAGTTTGCAGTAATTTGTTACAAGTGTCAGTTCCTTCCTGCCAGCTCAGATGATCTTCTCAGCCCTTTATCAGGGTCTAGAGCCCCAGGTACCCTGTGAATTCCTTGCAGATGATCCTCTCATCAACCATGGTAAAGGACTGTTTCATCAGCTGCCAACCTGTTCCCCAAAGTTGGTCATCAAAGAACGTTCTATTTGCCCTACTTTTAATATAATTATCAATGTCGTTTGCACGACACCGAGTCAGGGCTCAGCCTGTCACAGGCCCCATATTATCCAGAGCTGCTTTTCTGGGAACAGCTGTATCCATGCCTCATGCAGGCTGCCTCCTCCCACACGAATTATCTGTAATTTCCACACCTCCGTGTTTTCTGTGGCCCTGGTTAAAGCCAGGACTTGTGTGGGGCTGAGACACACTGTTATTTTCAAAGCAGTCAGGCCAGGCTACAGGAAGCTGCAGGAACAGCAGGTGGGACCTGGTTTGGCTTGACTGTGACAACTGCAAGTGGGGGGTGGAGTGGGGGGAAGGGCAGGCAGAGGGGATGCAGATGTCCACCCCAAAAGGAACTAGAGCCAGATTGAAGGCAGTGGATGTGCACAGGGCAGAGCATGTGCAGTATGGCTCTTGAACACACACAATATGGCCTGTTTGTGGAATACACAGGAGGGTCCTTTCTGCAGCAGCAGAATACCGTGCACGAATGCCAGGTGTGCGGATGGAGTAGGGTGGGGGCAGAAATGCAGAGATAAGAAAACCAAGTCCTGTGGAGAGGGAAGAGTTGGGGTGAGAAAGAAAACATTTCCTTCTCCTTCAGCCAGGGGCCCCTGCAGGGTACTCATCTCCCTTGAGTAACAGCTGAGTCCCCAGGGAAGGGACTACAGAAGGGGAATGGGAAGTGTCACTCTCTGTCTGACAAAAACTGCCTGACAGTGATGAAGCTGTGGCACCACAGACAAGCCTGCTGCCTGCCTGAGATTCTTCAGGAGAGAAAAACATCTCTATCTTGGTAGAATAGAGGTGCTTTCACTCTGCAGATCTGTGGACAGGGCATGTGTGTACACATGGACCCTATGTATGGGATGGAAATGCATATGTGTTGTATGCAGAGTACACTCAGGTGTAGCAATTAGTGTGCATACTTGGGCATTTGCTCATCTGGGCATGAGGGCCCATTTGAATATTCATGTACACAGGGAAAGGAGACCGAGATGCCTTTGACTCTGCCCATATATCTGTTGCTTTTCCTCGGGCTTCAAGGAACCGCTTCTTCCATCCACCCCATTCCCAGCACACATACTCTCCAACTGTCTAGAAGCATGTCTCCCCTTCTAAGAGTTGTGATTCCAAGGAGAGAGCACAGGGCTAAAAGCCCAGGGACCTGGCATGTGGCCCCAGCTCTGCCACTAGTCTTGTAACTGAATACATTTCTGTTCCCTGAGCCTCCGTTTCTTCATCTGTGAGATGGGGTGATAAATGGTCAAGTCTACCCTTAGAATTTAGGGTCCAAGTCCCTTGTCCCCTGGCCCCACTTGCCCCACTCCTGACAGCCCTTCTCCCTCTGCTCATCCTCATTCATTGCCTGGGGTGGGCAGGGGTCAGAGAGGACTCAGGCCTCCCTCTGAGGAGTTCCTGGGCGTCTCTGAAGATGGGTCTTCTACCTCTACTCCAGGCCTTTTGTGAGGCTGCTTCAGGGATTGCTAGAGCTCCTGCTACACTGACCATCATGGATCTAGGCAGCCCAGACTTTATTCCCTGGGTTTCTCAGAGGATCTCTAGGGTCCTGGGACACGGGTCTATTGTGTAGCTGAAAAGGCTCTAGAGGGCATTGATTCATCCAGGAAGGTTCCTGGATGAGAGGGCAGAGGATAAGGGAGCACCTGACCCTCGGGAGCCTGCCTCTGGGGTGGGTAGTTTCCCAGGGGAGTTTCACCCTGCTTCTGAAGCACCTCCACAGCCTGTGTTTGGGGGAGGAAGAGGCCTTTATGGGGCAGCTGGCATGGCTTATACTCCTTCATGGAGCCGAGCTTCCGCTGCTTGCCTGTTGCATCTCAATGGCTTCCAGGCCTCCCAGGGAGCACTGCCAGAGGTACCTGAGGCTCCTGAGAGCCTCCCTGGCCATTTGATCCCAGCGCAGATGCAGGAGGTGAGCAGAGGGTCTTCAGAATGAAGATCTTCCAAAGAAGGGAACACACATGTCACAGTCTGGTCCACACCATTCCCTGAATAGGAATTAAATGGGCCAATGCACAATGGCAGTGACTCCCTGGAGAATCTAGAAAAGGAAAACATGTATATGCCTGCTGGGGAAAATGGGAAAGGCTGCTTTTAGTTATCCAGGAGGCTGGGGGGACACTATCTCAGGATACCTCTAATCTGCTCTAGACATACGAGCACACCATCTTGGGGTGCTCACACGCAAAGCATTTAGCAGAGGGCTTATGACAGCAGTTCTCAGCCCTGTCTCCTTTGAGATGAGAATGCCCTGGGGAATCTTTAAAAAATTCTTTTCCCCAGGCCTCACCACAGACCAATTGTCTGATTATCTCGGATGGTGAGGCCTGGGCTTGGGTATTTTTTAAAAGTTCCCTAGGGGATTCTATAGCACCAAGAGTGTGAGAAGCACTGGCCCAAGTCATGGTGTTTACGATAAAGCACCTGTGTCCTTGCATGTGCTGTTCTTGCCTGAGCAGAATAAGGGGGGAGGTGGGCTGGGGTGGTGTGGGGTGGGTTGGGGGCCAGGAGTCATGGAAGGAACTGCTGCTCAGGATAGACGAATGCTGAGTAAGGTGGCCTGGCATCCATCTCCCTCCGCCACGTCTCAGAAAATTGAATTAAAACTCATATTTTTCAGCTGCTGCCTGCCTGGCTGGCTGGTTGGCTTGTGGGAGGGAGTGAGGCAGTAAGCACCTCAGAGTAGGGAAAAGCTGATGAGGAGACTCCTGTCTGCTTCCCCGGGAGAGAGAAGGCAGCCCAAGGGGTCTTCTGGGAGAAGAATTTCTGGGGTGGTCCCAAAGCCCAGCAGGTAGAATGGGAATGGTAGGCTGGGTAGTTTGGAAGGTCAAGGTGAGATCTTGAGGTGAAGCTGACTTTCTGGGTGAGTGAGTGGGGGAAGCAGAGAAGAGGAAGACCCTGGCCCCATCCTTGGGGAGGCCCCATCTGGGGGAACAGAACTGGGATAGCTCCCGCTCATGAAGAGCCAGGATTGTTTGGGAACACCAGAGTGGCATGTCTGAAACAGGCAGAAAACAGTGCAGGACACAAACGCTTGGCCTAGGCTTCCAGAATTATGGGGGCTGCTTACAAGATAGAAGGACACCAAGTTGGGCACCAGGATGTGGGGATTAGTGCCCGACCTGATAAGAAGGCTGCCCATGTGTCGTCGGGCAAGTCTCATTGCCCCTCTGGGCTCAGGCACCCCATTCATAGAGAAGGGGGCTAGACAACTCTTCCAGATGCTACCTGGTGGGGCTGGGATTAGAATACCAAGGGCTAACCTCTGCAGGGGTCCCCAACCCCTGGGCTGTGGACTGGTACCGGTCCATGGCCTGTTAGGAACCCAGTCACATAGCAGGAGATGAGTAGAGGGCGAGCGGAGCCCTGCCTCCTGTCGTTAGATTCTTATAGAAGCATGAACCCCATTGTGAACTGCACATGTGTGGGATCTAGGTTGCCTGCTCCTTGTGACAATCGAATGCCCAATGATTGCTGCTCTCTCTTCCCATCCGTGGAAAAACTGTCTTCCATGAAACCAGTTCCTGATGTCAAAAATGTTGGGTACCACTTGCTAAATAGTACCTTGGAGAGCATTAGAGAGATTCCCCCTCTGGGGGATGAGCGAGAAAAATGTGCTCCCTTTGGGTGGACTCGAGGCATACTTGGTTTTGTAGGTAATAGGCTGGACTTACGCTCCCACTGGTCCCTTCCCAGTCCCTTTGGGCAGGGAACAAATACCACCAGTGCCCTGACTGACCTTTTACTGTAGTCCACTAGGAGCTTACCCTCTGGCTGTGGGCCCAGAAGCAAAGAGAGAGCAAGTGGATGGAATGGGTGTGAGCAAAGGAGACTCAGGTCCCTCCCTGCCCCACTGTCTGCCCAGGCAGGGAGGAAGCTGTGCCCAAGGTGTGCACCCTTCTGGCCCTCCCACAGCCCACACCTGAGCATACATCGGGAAGCAAAGCAGAGAGCAGAGGGTCTGGAACCCTGGAACCCAGAGGACCAAGAGTATGGAAAAGGGAATCAGCCTGGAACAGAATGTGGAAGTGCAGAGTGGAGGGGCCTTCATTCGGGGAGGCGGGCCTTCATTCGGGGAGGCTGGCCTTCCAGATTTTCTGGGTGAGCTTGTCTGCCATAAATCACCCTGATCTCCACCCTTCCTTACACTCCCAGGTCCCCAGCATTCCGCTCTCTATGCTTCCCTTCTGACTAGGAGACTGCTGGCACACAGTTTCACAGTTGACAGAACACCTTCACACGTAGAATCTCATTTGATTTTCGCAACAGCAGAGTTGGAGGCAGATTAAGAAAGCAGCTCCCAGGGTTTAGGGCAACAAGCTAAGAAGGGGTAGAGCCAGGTGTAGAGAAAGGTCTGTCTGTATTGACTCTAGCATAGTGCCTGGCCCTCTTCTCTCCAAAAGAGTCTTCATTCTTTCTTTTCATAGAGAAGACTGATGTTCTTCTCCTCCAGGAAGCTTTCCTGGACTGAAAGGAATATGAACCATGCAGACCAACAATGTGATGTGCCAGCAGGGGCCAGTGCTCATTTGGCAGTAAAGAGAAACCACAACTCACTTCCTGGACCTAGAGAACTCCACAAACCTCTGGTACCTCAGATTGCTTCCTTCAAGTTTCCATATGGATTAATCTCCATCACTGGTCTTCTCATCCTCAGTTAGACTGGAAGTCCCCAAAGGAAGGCTCAAGTCTCTCCCTCTTCTCTCCTCCTCCTTGAGGCTTCCTCAACAAGGTGGCTACATTTGAAACTTGGGCCCAAAAGGAAACAGCCCAATAACTTACTTGAACGGGCAAGGACAGAGCCTGGTGGCAGAACTGAGGGTCTCTCAGGTGCTAATGTCCCAGGCAGGGGACAAAAACTGAGAGCAGAGGCAGGCAGGGGTAACTGGGACCCAGGGGCACCACTGGGTGGGCAGAGGGTAATTACTTGCCTAGAAAACTAGCTGCTCTCAGCTACACCTTGGCTTCACTACTGACTCACTCGCTAGGTGACCTTTATCTGCATTAAGCTGTTTGTAGTAGATGGAGGTTGGGCAGGGCCACAGTGTCATTAATTAAGTGGTAATTAATTCAGCATCAGTGAATAAATGAAATCTGTGACAAACTGCTATGGGGTGTGTGTACCATTTTTACTGAATGCTGTGGTCAAGAACCCTGTGGGTGGGTAATGTGACTCCCTTGTGCAGGTGCAGAAGCTGAGGCTCAGAGAGATCAAGTCACTTACCCAAGCTCACAGAGCTAGCCGTGGCACAGCAGGGGCTGGAACTCAGGCAGTCGGATTTATTTTAAATCGGCTCTGTCCTGTAAGTCCCTCTCCAGTTTCCTGACCATAAATTACCTCTGTCCTGTAAGTTCCCCTCGTTTCCTGGCCATAGAGGCGTTCTCTACAGGGGTCGCATTTGAGGACATCCAGATAGGCACCCCCAAACTAGTTGACCCTCCCAAGCCTGGGCTGTGACGGCAGAGAAGAACCCAAGGAGGGTCTGGGACACCTCCAGTAAGAAAGGCCTCCGGGAGGAGGGGCAAAATCAGACGGGCTCTTGAGGACTTGGGAAAAAGAAAGGGCCGTCTCGCTCTGGGTATCATGGGGAGAGTGGAAAGGAGGGCGGTGAGCCCCGCGAAGGCCCGACTCTGGGCCCCGGAAGACCAGAGACAAGGGGGGCGCTGTCGCCTCCGCATCCGCGCCCCCCACCGGGATCTCCGCGCCGCAGCCCCGCGCTCCCCACCCGCTGCCCTCGGCCTAACCCCGCCCCCGGGCGCTCATTGGCCCGCACCCCCGCCCCGCGGCCTGTGAAGTCCGCGGGGGGAGGCGGTGGTCCGTAGCCTCCCTCCAGCCCCCGGCCTGGCTTCGCGGCGGAGGCGACGCCTCTCCCGGGGACCGAGCCCGGCTGGACCGCGGCGCGCGGGGCGGGTGAAGGTAGGCGGGGGGCGCTGCGCTCGGCCCGGCGGTGACTGGCGGCGGCGGCGGCGGCTCTGGGCGAGCGTGGTCCCCGCGTGCGCACACGCACACGCCGCCGCGCAGGGACACTCAGACCCCGGCCGCCTGCGGTCACACCGCGCGGGGACCCGGCTCGGCGCGCGCTGCACGGCGCACTCTCTCCCCATCCCCGCGCGGCGCGGGGCGCGGACTCGCCGGCTGCGCCCTCCCCGCAGAGCCTGCCCCGGACCGCTCCGCAGTCCTGCAGCCCCGCAGCCCCCAGCCCCGCGGTGAGCAGGTAAGGGCCGATCAGCCGCTTCTCCCCTTCACGCCCCGGCTGCCCTCTCCTGGCTCCAGAACCGTCACCTATCAGGGTCCCTAGACCCCTTCCTCCGTCTAGGCGGTCTCCGAAGCCGCATCTTCCACCCACCCGGAGTGGGAGAGGGCCAGCGCCGGGCCATCCTCCCTGATCCGAGCTGAAGCCCCCTCCTGCCGTTGCTCCCTTCCTGCGCGTCAGTCTGGAGCTCCCCCCACAACCTCGCCAAGTGTCTGGGGCTGTGCTTGGGGAGACCGATCATTACTGCCCGCTGGGGCGGGGATCGACCTGGCTGTCTTGCGCCCCTCTCGGTGCCTTGAAGGGAGAACCGGAGGCAGGAAAGGTATGCGGCCGAAGGGACCTGGCGGGACCTGTCTCCCTACCCCCAAGGCGGATGGACGCGTCTACACGGATTGGGAAGGCAACGCTGGAGGGTCCCCTGGGACTGGAGACTGCAGTCCTCACGGGGGTTGAGGGGTGAGCAAGCGAAGTGCTAGGAAAGCGGTGAGGTAGCGGCCAGCGTAGAATGTCCCCTTATGGTGATACATTCAGGATTGTTCAGAGGAGCGTCGTCTCTCGGTTTTCCGCGGCGCAGAGGGGCTGGGTTAGGGCTACCTGGGCTTTGAGAGGAAACGCCCAACGGGGTCGGAGGGAGAAATGCGCCGGCCTCCCCAGGCTGAAGCCTAGACCCCTGCCGGCCGCTTTAAAGGCACAGGCTCCTGCGCCAGCTGCAGAGGGGGGCGGGGGCCGCATCCTCAGCCAGAACTTGGCGGGTTGAAGGGGGGTCAGAGGGAACCAAGGAGTTAATGGACTGAGCTAGACCCCCAGGTGGGAGCTCAGCCAGAAGCGGACTGCATGTCACATGGAGCTGAGGAGTGGAGCCTCACCCCTGGCCAGAGCTCAAGCCGCCTTTGAGAGATCCTGAGGGTGGGGCGGTGGACACCCGCTAATTCTTCAGATCATTTAATGATTTTTTGTGCCGATGTGTCAGACTCTCTTTCTTTATCTCCCCTGGCATTACAGTGTCCCACAAGGCCGCCCACCCCCCACAACCCCCAAAGATACAGCATTTGGCTTTTCCTGTGAGCAGCCTTGGGTTGGGGGCATGGTTAGGAGATGGGAAGGGGCTAGATGCAGTGTGTGGAGGGCACCCTGCCCTAGGACTGCAATTGGCCAGGCAAGTATCCTGAAGGTCAGACTAGAACCTTTTAGATGGCTGTGGGCTTCTGAAGAGTTTGGGCTTTGGAGGAGCAGGTAGCACCTAGGTTTTCTCAGGAGACCCCAATTAAATGAGTTTGGTGCTAGGTGCGGAGTCTTGATGGCACCTCCAGTCCCAGGCCGAGTCTGGAACTCCTGTCCCTCCTGTTCTGACCTTGGGGAGGGCAGGCAGAGGCATTGGTCTGGACATAGCCACATGTGGACATACAAATTAGAGACAGAACTCACTGGGGTGGGCCCTGGGCCAGATCTTCCAATCAATCCATCAACAAGTGTGTAGGGGATGAGCAGGGAGGCAAACTTGGTCCCTTCCCTCCTCTGCTATCAGTGGCTCATCTAGCTGGGTGTCTGGGACAAGATCCCTGGAAGTCTGTTTTCCCCTGTGTAGGTGAGAGAAGGTGTCTGTGGGAGTCTCTGGAAGGATTCTTTCCTGTACGCCAAGGACTAATCCACGCTACAGGGTGCATAAGGCCCTGTTTCGTGTAAGGTTCAGACCGGGAGGGGGTTGACTGTAGAAATACTTTGGAATCCATTGTTTTTCATATGGCCATCTCTCTCTGTCAGGCTTCGACTTTGGGACACTCCCTCAATGTGTGTTGAATAAATAGACACACACAACAGGAGTTTACAGGTCAGTATATGTAGCTGAGAGGCTAGGAAAAACAGGAGCTAAGGCCTCGATATGATTTTCCTCCTGAGGACAGGGCTTAGGCTTGAGTGTCCCAGGTTGCCAGTCTCCCAGGGACAAACACTTCATTGACCTAAGGCTGGCACTGATTGAATGGAAGACACCTTGTGCTGTTTGCCAGAGGGCAGAACCAAGGTGTGCCAAGCTCAGAGCACAAGCTCAGCTCAGTGCCAGGAAGGCTTTGCTTATCTGAGACCCGCTCACCATAGAGCTGATCCTTGGGGTGACAATGAGTTTCCTGTCCTGGGCAGGTGTGTGAGCAGAGGTCTGATGCCCCAGACAGGGGCTACCTGGGGACTTTCCACCCTGGAAGGGCTAGAACCCTGGGCCACCTCTGAACAGAGGGCTCTCAGATTCTAGAGTCTGAGTGGATTGGGCTTAGTGGTCCAGCTGCCTGGCAACATGGAGACTGGCAACTCCTCAGCTGCGACGTGTTTGTACCGAGCTCTGGATGCCGTCAGAGACAAACGGTGACAGCCACCCCCACAGTGACACACAGAGAGGGAGTGACATACAGCCAGAGAGTCATGTAGGCTTCCCATGACACCTGCCAGGGAGCTGGGGGCAAAATAGAGACAAGCAACACCAGAAAGATAAGCAGACATTGAGACAAACCCTCTCACAGATCTGGACACACCCCAAGACTCACAGATATTTGCCCAAAGAAGACCACAAGAGTCTACTAATGAAAGCCCAGATGCATGTTGAATTGAGTGGAGAAAGTGTATGTGTGTGTGTGTGTGTTACATGAGCCTAGAATAGGAGTCAGCACCCTTTTTCTGTAAAGTGCCAGGTAGTAGTTACTTTAGGCTTTGTGGCCACATGCTGTGTTACACCTTCTTCATTCTGTTTTTGTAACCTGAAAACAACAGTAGATGATACGTAAACAAACGAGTGTGGTCATGTTCTGATCAACTGTATCTAAGGATGCTGAAATTGGAATTTCACACAATTTGCTTGTATCATGAAATAGAATGGTTCTTTTAATTGTTTTCCAACCATTTAGAAATATAAAAGCCATTCTTTACTCTCTGGCCATGCAAAAATAGGCAACAGGTGGGGTCCGACTGGCTGGAAGGGTTTGCCAGCTCCTGAGTTATGAGGTCAGAAAGACAAGGACGGTGCGCTGGGCTTAGTGCTGAGCGCCTGATGCGGGCGGCTACCTTGAGTGCTTCTGTTCATTCCACCTGGGGCTCCAGGGGTTCGTCTGTCTAATGGGTCAGTCTTGGGAGAGTCTCCCTGCCTGGTCTCAGCACCCTACTCCAGACTGGCCTCTGCTGTGTCTGTGTGATCAGTCTCCCACCTGGAGACAGCATTCATGACTGGAGTTTGCCAAGTACTTCCTGAGCCCCCCTTCCCATTTGCCCTCTGTGTGCAACCTGCACCCACCCCCACTGGGAAGGAGACCACCCAGAGACCTGGGCATGATTCTTGTTTCTAGACAAACCTTGAAACTCACAGTGAATGACAAGTCCTGAAACAGCCCAGAGGAGAGAGGGCTCCTCATCTCAGGGTTGGGGTCTCTCAGAAGAGGGTGAGGTCAGAAGGGGCAGGTGCACCCAGTGAGCTTCCTGGAGGTGGTGTTAGGAGATTGGGTTGGCCTTGAAGAATAGTTGGATACTCTCATTCCAGCTCTCCACAGACTCCATCCATTGCCTTAGCTGCCCTCATCTTTATCTTCTGACAAATGGGCACCACAGAGGTAGCTGAGAAGACACACACACACACACACACACACAGACACACACACACACACACACACCACACACACACACAACTCCTAGGTAGGCACCTCTGAATTCCCCAGCTTCTGATTTAGGGCTTGTGTGGGGAACAGGCCTTGCCTTCTGTGTTTTCCTCTCCATACTGCCCTTTCCTGACATTTCCTTTCTGTCACCTTCCGGGAGGTGGACCAGGGAGACTCCCCTCTCATTTGGATTCTGTCCCAGCTCTTTCCACCCCAGCCCCACTCAGGTGCCCATCACCTCTATGCTGGATTCAGTTAAGGATCTCAGGAGGAATTTCTGCCTGCCTGCACTTTTTCCCTTCTTTGCACTTTTTCCTGGCCTTCGGAGGGATATTCCCTAAACAGGACGCTTATCACTCCACACCCGTGCTTGGAACTTATCCAGGCCACACCCCTGAACAACCCTCCAGTTTCCCTGGTGTCTACAGACTGGCCTTTCTCCCTCTTGTCTACCTCACCTCCAATATCTTGCTGTGTTCCTCGGCACCCTAGACTCACCTTTCAGACCCATCCGGGAGGCACTCGTCTAGGTTTCCTGGACACCCACCACGTGCCCTACCTTGGGAGAGACTGCAATTTAACCAGGGTCAGTGTGAAGGGAGAGGTGTTCTTAGTGCAGTGGCTCCTCCTCCCCAAGCTACATCCCCTGCCTGGGAGGGGCTCAGTGGACATTGTCCACAAGGACATGCCTCCTTCTGGCCAGGCTTCTTGTTCCCCTCCTTCTCCTCACCTCCGTCTACTCCTTCTATCCCCCACCCCCCTACCTTCCTCTGCCCATCCATTTATCTTTTGCTTCCTCCTTCCCACCTCTTGCCTCGGTCAGGGAGCACTCCCTGACTGCTCCAGGACAGGAGATGTCCCTGTGCTACCCAGCACGGAGGGCATTCCTCATGGGGCATTGCAGCATGACCTTGGGGGAGTCTCCTGGTCTCTTGGCATCTTAAACCCTCACAGTGAAATGGGATGTTACTGCCAATGAATGTGTGTGCACCAGTCTGGCTCTTCCCTGCCCTCAACCTGGTTCCCCACTCAAGCCCACGTTCAGGACAGTCTGTGAGTGGGATTGTCACTGAGGAGGGTCCGTCCAGTAACCTGGCTCCTGTCACCCTTCGTGGTCAGGACCTGGCGGCGCTGAAAGATAAAGGTTTGGACACCAAAGAGATGTGACAACATTAATGATGAATCTCAGGACTGTCAGGAGGGCCCTGGCGCAGGTGTTTGGCCCTGCCACTTCTCGGCTCTGGTCTTGTTGAGGAGGAAAGAGGTTTTGGAGGTTTCCCCTCCTTTGCTGTAGTGGCGTCAGTCCCTCCTCTTTCCCTCCCTTTGAGGGGTGAGTGGGTGGGGGGCAGTGTTTCATCTTTCAGCCTTCCCTTCCTGTTCCCTGACCTAGAAGGGAGAGGAGGAAGTGGGGGCGGTCTCACTAAGAAAGAGAGAACACAGAGAGCAGAGAAGCAAGTGGTGCATTTTCCTGACCATCATCTGTCTGGTGTCCAGGCTTGTCACTGCCCTGCTAGGGTTAGAGGATGCTGAGCAGCCTGTGGACTCCAACAGGAGGTGGCTCTGATGGTACCAGCCCCGCGAGAGGCAAATGAGAGACCTAGGGCTGTGTGGCACAGAAAAGAGGGAGGAGGGGGTCCTTGCCCCTATGGGGGCTTCCATGAGGCAGAGGCACCTGTGCTGCTCAGGGCTGGTTCAGAAGGGCACGGAGACATCAGATCTTCCCATTGAAGGCCTGGGCCAGCTGCTGGAGAGGAGTGAGTGCCCCATCCCAGGAGCAGGGCCACTCTCAGTGGGGGGTGGGGGCATGCCAAGGGCTCCTGCCAGGCTTGGGACAGTGAGGGGTGGCGGGAGGGTCTCTGAGTCCCCTCCTACTCTGAGATTTGGAAAGTCTGTGAGCCCAGTGAGTCACCACTTGCTCTCGGGTGCTGACTGATGACACCATCTTCTGTGTGCGGGGGGCACTGCTGCCTGGTGCGGCAACTCGCAGGAGGACGGGGCTGCTGTAGTCAGTTTCACTCTGGGCTTAGTTGCTGGACTTACGAAGAGGACAAGACTTCTTGCGTTGGGAGGGGGAGTGGTGCACAATCGGTGTCCCCCTGAGCTCCTCTCCAGTCCGGGTATCTGTCACACACCCCATTCCTACCGGGCAAGCCACCAGTGCTCTACATTCTATGACCTTGGGAAGTGGCTCCTCCTCTCTAGCCTCAGTTTCCTCATATGCACCATGAGAGGTGGCCTCTGAAGTTAGGTCTGAAGTGCTATGTCTAAAACTAGCACATATTGATTTGTGGATGGGGGTAGCAGAGGGCCTGACCAGCCCTCAGAGGTGTGTGTGGGGGGGTCACTCACTCATGGGTCCCAGTGGACTCTGAGCCAGTCTGCCTTTTACCAGTAACAGACAGCAGTAGAAGCCAAGGGAGAGAGTGCACCAACCTTGGAGCCTGACTACTTGGGTTCAGGTCCCAGCTCTACCAGTTACTTACTGTGTGACTTTGGGGAAGTTATTTAGCCTCTCTGTGCCTCAGTCACTTCTGCTATAAGATGAAGATAATAATAGTAGCTGTTTCATCAGCTTCAGGCAGGTTAAATGAATTAACACATACTGAGTGCTTGGAAGAGCGCCTGGCACATACTGAGCATTTAATAAATGTTAGCCATTAGCAAATAGAGGCACAGGAGGCCTGCTGTCCCCATTACAAATGTGACATAGAGCTGTGGGGTAGAGGTGATAGCAAAAGGGCACAAAAGCCAGAACACAAAGTGGTAAGATAATAATAAGACATGTATAGCCCTCACTGGGTTCCAGTCTATGGTATATACTTTATAGTTTATTTGTGTAAATTTGTTGATGCCTCACGGCAGTGTCTATGAAATAGGCATTTCTATTATTATTCTTATTTTAAAGATGATAAAATGAAGGTACAGAGAGGTCAAGCAATTTCCCCAAAGTTCTAAGGTTCAAAACTCTGGCAAAATGGTCCCAGGTCTATCAACAAAATGCCAGGTTGTAGAGCTTACTTGTCCTCAGAAGCCAACTGCCCCAGCAGAGCCTGTACCCAAAAGAGGGAGCCTGGGAACATGGAGTGACCACGTCATCCTAGGCCACTTTTGTGACTGAACTGAAAGAACCCAAAGTCCATCCTCAAGGAGAGGAGAGTCCAACTCCAGGCTGCAGTGGCTGGGCCTGGCCCATCCCATGAGGGGGTCACCAGCAACTTGGAGGAATCAAGAGGAGGAGGAGGAGGAACAGCTGACAGGGCTGGGTGGCAGACTCCCGGGGACATGTCTGGGGGGCTGTCTTGGGTCAGAGAATCCATGCCTGCGCCCCAGAGAAGCACAGGTTTGGGATAGGTCAACCGAGACTGTAAATTCTGGGCATCTCCAGCAGGGGGCAGTGCAGGCTGGGCCAGGGCAGAAGTGCCTGGGTGGCTGAAGGTATTAACCCTGGGAGAGAGGAGAGGCTGGGGGTTGGGGGATGGTCCCTGAGGCCCCCAGCAGAGTCAAGGACTGGGACCTCCTGGGTTCTACCTCTCCACCGCTTTGAGGGGGGATCGTCCGGGTCCAGCTGGGGAGGGGGTGGACTGTCGTGGGGAAATCAAGAGAGGGTGGCAGTGGGAATCGGGAACCCTGGGTCTGGTTTCAGAGGAGGCACCATTTCGAGAGTACCCAGATCCTTTGTCTTGTGTCACCAGTGGGCAACTCGGTGGGTAACAAAGCAGAGGACTGGGCTGTGTTGGGGCTGGGGCCTGTGCTCGAGCTGGGTCTCAGTCCCCTGCAGTACCACTGAGGAGCTCCCTGACCAAGGCAGGGGTGACTTCCTGCAAGTCTGGGCACCTCTGCATATGTGTGAGACCCATTCTGCAGCCATATCTGAATCAGAGTCTGTCTGATCGCCTCTCTCTATCTGAATGCCTGTGTACCGTGAATGTGCGTAAGCGTGCATGCATTATTATATATCTCCACTGTCTCTCAAACATGTCTGAATATCCAAATTGCTGTGTGCTTGCCTCTGCACTTATCTTTGTTCTGTGAGCATGTGTGTCTCTGTGAAGGAGTGTGTGTATGTGTGTGTGTGTGTTTTCAGTCTCTCCTTGAAGGAATCTCTCTACCTTGTATCTCATCATGGGAGTTTGTATTGATACTTTCAAGTGGTAGCCCAAGGGATAAATGTCTCGCTTTGTCTCTGTGGGGTTGATGTGTCTTTTGTTCATCTCTGTGGACCTGTTTCTGTGTGTGTGTGTGTGTGTGTGTGTGTGTGTGTGTGTGTGTGTGTGTGTGTGAAAGAGAGAGATGACAGAATCAAAAGCAGACCAGCCCTCAAAACACTAGCTCATTCTCTGCCTGCTGCAGCCACCCGCTTCCTCTCCACTAGAGCTGTTCACACCAGTGGTTCTTCCGTGCCAGCTCCTTTGGTTCTAATAAAGGTTAAGACAGAGGCTTTATAATCCTGACTCTACACGAGTGTCACCTGGAGAACTTTAAACACCGCTGATATCCGAACCACAGCTGAGCAGTGCTGACTCGGTTGGGCAGGGATGTTTTTTTGAAAGCTCCTCACATGACTCTAGTGGGCAGCTTGGGTTGCACCCTGGGCCAGGAGGTAAGGGCTTAGGGGAGGAGGCAACGAGTGTCCACTGGGAGGCAGCCCAGTCCTGAAGGGGACTGTGCTGCTGCCATCTCAGGGTATCGCTGAGAACAAGAAGCTCTGTTTTTATCATTCTGGGCTGACGTTGTCAAAGGTGTTGGAGCATCAACCCCTGACCTCAGAGGCCTTCTGCCTTGTGCAGGCATCTCTCATCCCTCTGTTAGCCAGGAGGGATGGCCTCCAGCCTCTGTTGAGAGTCTCTGGGGTCAGGCACTCTTCCATCCTAGTCAGGCAGGTCACAAGGGCTGACTCTTTGCAGGCAAGGCCTTGGGGTCTTCAGGGCTGGTGGAGGTGACTGAGCCCTCCGGCCATCACTAGTGCCAAGAATGCTGGGGCCTCTGCTTCCCTAGCCTTTCTTTTCCTCTCTGGCCTGCAGGAAGAGGCTGGGTCAGCATCGCCCTGGGCCCCTGAGTTCTCGGAGCATTTCCTAGGGACCCCCTAGGCTTCTCCAGCATCTCTGAGTAGCTCTGGTGATTGAGCTCGGCGCTCCCTTTTGTTGAGCCTTCCTGTAGCTGGTTTCATTTTTCCTTCTGGGGGTCTTGCTCAGCACCAGCTTGAGCTTGGAGAGGCCTTGGGGGAGGCAAGGTGTGGTTAGGCAGAATGCCAGGGCATGAAGGATCTGGAGGTGCGACTGCTCTGCCCTTTGGGGGTGTACCAGGATCCATGGTTGGCATGCATGTGAAGAGCTTGCATAGTCTCCATGGCCTCTTGGACCAGGCACCTGCGACTTAGCAGTACCCTGGTATGGGCCTACTCAATCTCTCTGACAGCAATTTAATAGTAATGATAATTTAAAAATAACTGTAACCACTGTATGGCGGTGCCGGGCCTATTTAGCAATGACTGTGTGATAGATGCTTTGCTTCCCTGTTTTGTTGTTGTTGCTATTTTGAAGGATGCTGCAGTGAATATCTTTGCATATGCTTCTTTTTGTCCAAGTGCAAATATTTCTCAGACATGGAATTGCTGGGTTGAAGGGTATATGCTTTAATGATCAGCTTTGGAAGCAGGGTAAACTCTGCTCCCAGGAGCGTGCCAGGCTCTTGAAGCCTTCTCCCTCTACTCCCTGTGACCTGCGGACCTGCCCCCTCGAGGCTCCTGCAGCTTGGAGACCCCAGCACACTTCAGCTGTCACTATGTTTCTGTGTCCAAGTCAAGGCTTTATCCTGAAGACAAAGTGGGGTGAGGTAGGGTGAAAAGAGGGTGTGTTTGTTAGGGTAACTGTAACCAAGAGACCCTTTAAGATTAATCAATTAGCTAGAAATTAATTTCTCCCTGACATTAGAGACTGGAGCCAGGTGGGCCGTTCAGATTGGACGGCAGCTCAGATCCATGAGACCCCGCAGTGATCCTGCCTCCTTTCTCAGTGTTGCTCCTTGTCCCCTCAGGCACGGTCCATGTCCACACTGTCAAAGCGGGGTTCGGCATCTGGGAAGGGCAAAAGAGCAGGAGAAGCGGTATGCCATGCTCTCGTGGGCGGGGGAGGGGGTGCAGATGCAGCCCACCCCTCTGCCAGCCACATCTTCTAGGAGCCAGCTTCATCACGTGCCCACACCTCTGAGCAAGAGAGACTGGGAAATATCATCTCTTGGTGGGCAGGCATGTGCCAGCCAGAGCTTTGTCGGTGTGGAGGAAGGGGAGAATGCAACGATTTGGGGAGACAGCCCCTCTGCTGCCGAGGAGAAAGCCATTCCAGACCCTCCCAGTAGACGGAAGGGGCCGAGCCAGTGTGTGCCCCATAGTATACCCAGCTCTTAGTACAGACTGAGCACTCAGCACATATCTAAGGGTAGAAGAGTGAAGAAGGGGCTGATGTAGGCCTGGAGGTGGGGTTACCCTTGGAGGCGGAGAGCTGTGCTGCAGGATGGGGGGCGGGTAGATAAGGAATTGCAGGCAGTCTCTGCTGCTGCCACTGTACGTGCTCACAGGATTCATGACTTGCCTTCCTCTCTAGCCCGGAGACACCTTGGGGCTGACCTGTGGCTGCTGCCAGTGGGAGGCCGAGAAGCATCATGGCTTTTATCCTGTGGGTCTCCCTGGCTACTCTCCTCTTGCTGCCTACGGTAAGGGCCCAGGAGGCTCCCTCTGCACCTGACCTCCACACGTCACCTGAGTCCCCACTCCAGAGAACCTGTGTTTTTGGGGTGCCTTCATACCCGCTATTGACTTGGCTGGTATCTCTGCCAGCACCACCACTGGGCCACCTGGTGCCTCTGTGTGAATAAGAAAAGGTGCCTTGTACTGACTGACCAGAAATCGTTTACAAAATTTACACATCTGCTAGGATAGTAATGTGTGGCACCCTTTAGAGCTGTGCAGTACACATCCTGCTCAGCTATATGTGGGGCTTTGGTCAGGGCTGCCGAAGGCCATTTTGATCTGGTCACCAGCCCATGAAGCTCTGCCAAGTTAGAACTCAGAAGCCTGCCTTCTGCCCATGTCTCTCCAGAGCAGCAGTAGGGGTGGGGAGAGGGAGGGAGAGGATTCCCAGGTATTGATCCTACTACACGACCTGGGAGTTCAGATCAGCAGTGGGTGAGGCTGTCCTGGGTACCAGTCCTGTCTCTGCCCTGACTCTGTGTGGCCACAGAAAAGCCTGCCCCTCTGCCTGGGAGTCTGCTGCACATCTGTGAGCAGCCAGGATTGGATGTATTCCTGAACATGGCCCTTGGCAGCTCAGATGCTGTGTGACTGCTTCCACATTGGCTGGCATCCCCCAGGGAACCATCTCTGCCCCGGGGTTTCGAGTTAAAGTGACAGCATTTGCAGCAGCTGTCATGAGAGCCGTACATGGGCTGTGATGTTACTTGGTCCTGAACTTGAAGCCCCTATCTACTCTTAACCAGCTGTGTGACCACGGGTTAGGGTTTTTGAGCTTCTCTGAGCCTCAGTTTCCTCTTCTGTAAAGAAGAGTGGCGAGTGGGCCCCACTCACTGATACTACTGCTCCTTTGCCTGCAGCGGCTGGGGCACCACCTTCCTGAGCCCCCGAGAAGACAGACAAGGAGCTTTCTCAGCCTGTCCTCTCCCTCACCACTTGTTTGCTCCCCTAAAGTGCAGTAGTAGATTCATGGCCTCTGGAGCCAGACTGCCTAGGTTTGAATCCTGGCTCTACAGTCTGCTAAGCCATGTGACCTTGAGCAAGTTAATGTCTCTGTACTTAAGTTTCTACATCTGTGAAATGGAAAGTGACACAAATAGTACCTACTTCATAATACTCTTGAGACACACACACATACAAATACACACACACATAACACTCAGAATAATGCATGCACCTAGTAAAGTGTTATGTGAGTCTCCTAATATTATTTTTATTGACTTATTTATTTGAACTGTTGTCTCACTTCATCACTTAGGCAGGAGTGCAGTGGCACGCTCACGGCCACTCCAGCGTCGACTTGATCCTTTTGCCTCAGGTTTCCAAGTATCCAGAGCTACAGGTGTGCGTTACCATGCCTGGCTCATTTTTTGATTTATTGTAGAGATGAGGTCTCACCAAGTTGCCCAGGCTATTCTCAAACCTGTGGGCTCAGGCAATCCCTTCACCTTGGCCTCCCAAAGTGCTGGGATTATAGGCTTGAGCCACCACTCCTGGTTTCCTAATATTATTATAAGATGTGACAACTGAAACCCAGAGAGGGAGTGGGGTCTGTTCAAGGCCACACATTGAGCTAGTAACCAAGAAGGTCTGCCTGTCACGCTCCTTTTCCTGCTTCTGCTCCCCGCCCCTCCCAGGATCCTATCCTGAGGCTTTGGAAGGAAGGCTTGAATGGGCCTCCCTACCCCCTCTCGTTACCTGTCTTGTCTGTTTCCTGTAGGCCACCGCCATGCACTCTGACTGCATCTTTAAGAAGGAGCAGGCCCTGTGCCTGGAGAAGATCCGGAGGGCCAATGACCTGATGGGCTTGAACGACTCTTCCCCAGGTGAGCAGAGTGGTGGTCAGGGGATGCTGTGTCCCCAGCACATCTGGGACAGCCTTTAGAACCAGTTTCCCAACTTCTGGCCCACTTAAGAAAGAGTGGCAAAGGGTTCGGGTCTCTGGGACTTCCTGAAAGCCCTTTGGGACAATGGCGTCCTGGATCTGCACTGGGCAAGGGTACGAGGCTCCCCTCCTTAGGCCCAGTCTGCTCTGGATGCCTCAGGGCTGTTCTGGGTGGCTGGATGTGGCCACTGTCTCTCCCACGGGGACTGGGCAGCGGCTGTCAGGGAGCTTGTTAGCAGGCAGGTTGGGCCTGGTGGCAGCAGGGACACAGCTGTTATGGTGGCTGAGCTGCAGAGCACCCGGTCAACTCAGGGCAGGCAGTGTGGGGTCATTTCCCACCTCCTCTGCTCATTCCATGAGAAGCCAGAGGAGGGAGTGGCGGCAGGAGCCCCTGTCCCGGAGACTGTCTGGTGCTGGGCTTCTCCAGGGTGCTGTGAGCATTTGGGGAGGGGTGTGGCTTACTTATTCTGAGTGAGGCCTTGCATTGCAGGGCTATCAGCATCCTTAGCCTCTCTGTGAAATGTCCGTAACACTCCCTGATCCCAGTGACAGCCAAAAAACGCCCCCCTGCTTTTCAAAGGTACCAAGGGACTGCCACAGCCCCTAGTGAGAACCAGTGGTCCTGTGTGACCCCCTCCTCTTTACTCCCCCAGCGCAGATGGGAAGTTAAGGCCCCAGCTAAGCACCCTTGGCTTAGGCCTGAGGGGAAGTTGGGGATTTGGAGGACAGGGCATCCTGGAGGCTCCTCCAGCCTCAAGAGAGCTCAGTCCTGGAGGGCCAGCTCCACATCTGCCAGAGAGTGGGGCTCTCTGCTCAGACCAGAGGGATCCACTTTTCCCTCTGGATCTTCCCAGCTCCTCTAGCACCATCTGTTTAAACACTTGATTAATCTGCAGCCCAGTTAGATGTAATGGTCCCACTGGACCTCGCTCCCGGCTGGTTGCTTCTCAGTGAACATTAGCTGGTGAGGGAGTTACTCCTGGCCGCACCAGCCTTTCCCTCCAGCTGAGCTCTTGCTCAGCCCTCACCAAGGCTGAAAGGGATTTTAGGCCCCTTTTCCCAACAAGGGAAACTGAGGTAGGGTGCGCAGTTGGAAGAGACTGAAAGAATATCTGAACAATGTCTGATTCATGTCCTTCCTTTGAAGGATGGAAAATGGAGCCCCAAGGGCAGGGACTGTTTGGACCACATGAAATGTCAGACTGGGGTGGGTCTGGAACCCAGGTGTCCTGCTCCCAGAACAGGGCCATCTGCATTACATATCTCGGATACATTTGGGGTTGAGCAATTCCAGCAGTTTTGGGAGACTGAGGCAGGAAGATCACTTGAGTTCAGGAGTTTGAGACAAATCTGGGCAATTTAGCGAGACTTCATCTCTACAAAAAAATCAAAAAATTGGTGAGACTTGGTAGCACATGTCTGTAGTCTCAGGTACTTATGAGGCTGAGGCAGGAGGATGGCCTGAGTCCAGGAGGTCAGGGCTGCAGTGAACCATGATCATACCACTGCACTCCTGCCTGGATGACAGAGTAAGGCCCCGGTTCAAGGAAAAAAAGAAAAAAAGCATCCAGGAGGGAAGAATAGAGATGGGGGATGGATAGGACAGGGACAGTAGGGTGAACTGTACGCAGTTTAATCACTCACTCATCCCTTGAGCTCTGGATTGAGAGGACAAGACAGACTTGTCCATAGAGACGCGGACAAGCAAGAGAGACAGATGTAAGGCTGGACATACATCATCCCGGGAGGGGGCAGGGCAGTGTTGGTGTGTGTGTGGGGGGGAAGATCTCACCCCCAGGGTGATCGGAAGAGGAAGAGATAAGTTCTCTGTGGGAAGGATTCATGAGTTGAAACTAGATCTTTGGTTCTCAAACCTGGCTACGTATCAGAATCACTGGGGAATTTTTAGAAAAATGTACTCAAACCACAATCCAAACCAATTAATTCAGAACCTTGGATCCGTCATAGTCACCATGATTTGTAAAAGCTCCCCGGGTGATTCTAATGAGAAGCTAGTGCTGAGAACCCTTGAGCTGGGCCCAAGGGATGGGTAGGCAGGCATTTGAAGGCAGTTGAGAAATCAGGGATGGATGAATAGGAGAACATTCTAGGCTGAGGGAACCATAGGAGCAAGGGGCTGGGAGGCAGGAGCCTGACATTTTGGGGGGCACTGTATCTGGAACCCCTGTATCTGGAATCCTGGATTGGAGTAGGTGAGGGTGGGCTGAGGGGAGGGGGGTGTGGCCGAGGGCCAAGGGAGCAGGTGACTGTATATTTTAGGAGTTACAGGTGGGGGTACAGTGGTGGCTGACTCCCAATAAGCTGGCATCCCTGCAACTGTTCTCAGGACTGCACCTGACTTCCTCAGGGACCCTGTGAGTCAGGCTGGCCATAGAGGGTGGGGTATGAAGGTTCTCCAAGAGGTGAGGGACTAGCTCTCTTCTAACTTTGAGTGCCCAGATGAGAGAGGAGGCTGCACCTTTCTATGGTCTGCCTGAAGAGAGGATCCCTCATCTCACTTTACCTCTCCTCCTGAGTCATGGGGTGGGGCTCAATAGGACAGAGCTGGGAGTGAATTAAACAGAAGCAAAGGACAACCAACAGAAGGAAAGAGGAAAAGGCTGAGGGCCCAGCAGGACCCCATCTCCGCGGCTCTTCCCTGCTTTGGGCCTCAGTATCTACTCTTTTAAAATGAGGAGTGAGGGATGGATCATGTTAATAGCCAGTTCTTCTATAGACTTCCTGTGTGCCAAGCACTGTTTTGGTGCTTTAGTCTACCACCATAGCAGCTGGATGGTTGGGTCTGTTATCACCTCTGTTTTACAGATGAGAAAACTGATGCACAAGGAGGTTATGTACCTTGCTTAAGGACACAGCCCATTAAGAGATAGAGGTGGAACTTAAACTAAGGCAGCCTCTGCCCTCAACTCTGGGATGCACCACCTCAGAAGAATAACACCTCTGAGTTCCAGACCCCCTTGCATCAGCCATGGGACCTCTGGTGGGAACTTTTTTTTTGAGTTGGAGTCTCACTCTGTCGCCCAGACTGGAGTACAGTGGCTGCTCCCGGCCACCGCAGCCTCGACCTGCTGGGCTCCGGCGATCCTTCCGCCTTCCAAGTAGCAGGAACTACAGGCGCGCGCTACCACGCCCGGCTAATTTTTGATTTATTGTAGAGATGAGGTCTCGCCAAGTTGCCCAGGTGGGTCTTGAACCCACGGGCTCAGGCAGTCCACTCACCTCAGCCTCCCAAAGGCGCGGGATTACAGGCTGAGCCACCGAGCCCAGCTGATGGGAACTTAATACCTTAATATTCTTTTTTTTTTTTTTTGAGTTGGAGTCTCACTCGGTTGCCCAGACTGGAGTGCAGTGGCCGCTCCCGGCCACCGCAGCCTCGACCTACTGGGCTCCGGCGATCCTTCCACCTCAGCCTTCCAAGGAGCTGGAACTACAGGCATGCCCTACCACGCCCGGCTAATTTTTTTTTTTAAATTTATTGTAGAGATGAGGTCTCGCTGCCCAGGCAGGTCTCGAACCCGTGGGCTCAGGCAATCCACTCACCTCAGCCTCCCAAAGGCGCGGGATTACAGGCTGAGCCACCGAGCCCGGCAAATACCTTAATATTCTTGTTTGCAAAATGGAGGAAGAAATAATACCTCCCGCATAAGATTATTGCATTGAATGATAGCATCAGTGAGAAGTACTAAGCAGCATTTGGTGTTTTCCAAGCACTCAGCAGAGAGTTCTTAAATTATCTGTTGTTATTAAGAGGTGTCATCTTACGGTGTTGGGATCTCCAGGGCTCTCACCTTCTGCTAGATTTGAGTTCTTCTGGGAAGTATAGGGACATCTCTAGGAAGCAGGTCAGTGCTGCTTGAAGCAATTTGGGCTGGCTTTCTGGAAGAGCAGGGAAGGGGTTGGAGACCAAATGAGCTTCAGAGGGCAGATGGAGAGGCATGGGAAGGTGGGGGTGACCTGAGGAAAGGTAGAAAGAGATCAGTGACTACGGCGGGCAGGGACTGGAACAGCCAGCACTTAAAGACCGGTACCGTGTTCTCCCTCTCCCTCTCCCCACTCCACAACCCCCCATAAGCTCATTTAACCCTCATCAAGGGACCGGGTAGAGTTTTACCCCCATTTTGCAGATGAGGCTGCTCAGACAGAGGTTAGGTTACTTGCCTGTTACCTAGTGAGTCCCACAGTCAAGAAGGGACAAGGTGTGCATTCGACAGTTCCAGAGTCCATGCCTTTTCCCACTAGGGTGCATTGCCACTCAGAAGAGGAGTGAGGAGGCACCCCCACCCTCCACTTTTCCCTTTTTGAAGTGAAAGGCCAGGCAACAGAGGAAGTTGAGATGAGGCTGAGAGAGGAGTTGGGGGAAAGGGGCCTGCAATGTACCTAAGGCCTGACCTTCTCTTAGCTATGAAAAGTCCAGCGTGTGTTTGTTTTTCTTTTTCTTTTTTTTGTTTTTGAGTTGGAGTCTCACTCTGTCGCCCAAGCTGGAGTGCAGTGGCACATTTATGGCCCACCTGCTGGGCTCCTGTGATCCTTCCGCCTCAATCTTCCAAGTAACCAGAACCACAGGCGCGTGCTACCACACCCAGCTAATTTTTTTGATTTATTGTAGAGATAAGGTCTTGCCAAATTGCCCAGACTGGTCTCGAACTTGCGGGCTCAGGCAATCCATTCACCTCGGCCTCCCAAAGTGCTGGGATTATAGACCAAGCCACTGACGCAGTTGTTTGTTTTTCTGCGGCCTAGAATAGCATAAGGTCTTAGCCTCTAGTGACCTGCTTGTGAAGGAGTGGGTCAGCCAGGGTGAGGGAATGTCCCCTGGGGAAGGATGCCCTGAAAAAGGGTGTCCACCCTGGCTCACATTGGGCCTGTGTTCTAAGAACTTTGCTCTACAGGATGAGGTTGGAGGACCCTCCTTAAGTGGGCCTCAGAGCTGGGGGCCTCTGGGTGCTTTTCCAGGCCTCAAGTTCTAGGAGAGCATGGACTCTGTTGTCAGCTGCCGGAGGAGGGCCTTAATTTTCCCCATGTCCCTTAAGGGCCTCTGGCCTGCTTCTAGGGGCTTAGGGTGCCCCTGGCTGGAGCTGGGCTTCTTGACTCCAAATTCATCATACTTGTGAAAGATGGCTGAGACCTATCTCATCATACCTGCAGCATGTTAGAGTCCCCCGGAAACACTTGAAGAAGAACTTGAAGATGTCCAGACCCTTCCCCAATGTCCAATGTCCTCAGCATTTGGGTGGGGGACTCCAAGCGAGTATGTGTTATAAGCCTCTAGGTGATTCTAAAATGTACCCAGGTTTGAGAACCACTGGCCAGAGCACAGGCTCCACCAGAATGCTCCTGCATCCTCAGGGGCAGAGAACAGTGCCCCAGGATGCAGGTAAGCCAGGGCTGGGGAACTCATTCCTGGCCAGGAGTCCAGTTTGAGAGTGACAAAGAAGAGACAGTTGTACATTGTGTCACTAACCTGTGCCAGCTCTCTCGCTATATCCCTTCCCTGCATCTCCTCTGCCTGTGCAGTCCACAAGCAAACACACCACGCATGGGATGCTGGCCAAAGGTCAGCTGACGTCCTTGAGACACACTTGAAAATGAAAGAGGAAACTGGACAGCTTGTTCCAGTGCCTGTGAGTGTTCACTCAGGACAATGAGCATGTATATATTTACTTGTGTGTGTGTGTGTATATATATGGGAGTACCCTAAAAAAGAACTTATAAAAATTTTATATTCATATTTACATGCTTAAACTTCAGTCACCTTCAAAGTCCTCTCCATTTGATGCAATACACCTATCAAGACACTTTTTCCACTGCTCAAAACAGTTTTTGAACTCATCCATTTTGATGCCTTTTAGTGCTTCTGCCATTTTTGTTTCACTTCTTCCCTATCAGTAAAATGTTTCCCTTTGAGGACTTTTATCATCCAGGAAAATAAAAATGTCACTTGGGGAGAGGGCAAGTGACAAGGTGAATAGGGAGGGTGGGACATGGGGGTCATGCCGTTTTTGGTCAAAAACGGCTGAACACTCAGCACAGTGTGGGCAGGTATGCTTGTGAATCACCCATCATGAAATGGGCAAAGACATTGAAAGAATCTCCAAATAAGTAAATAAATAATAACCACTGAAGTTGGAAGCAGCCTTTTACAACAACGCTAGCTGGTACACTGATGCCGATGTGTTCCTATAATACTTACCTAGCAGGGAAGCCTATACTCCAGGGGTCTGTCCTCCAAAAGATAATTCTGTTTTTTTGGGGCCCCCCTTCATACACACACATACACTTTTGGTGTATTTTTTATATACTTACATGTACTTTGTGTGTCTCCCATCATCTTTCAAGTCCAGTAGTGTGAGTTAATTGGAATGAGAACTTTGGTCTGTTAGAGGTGAACTGTGTCCACAGCACAGTGGACACAAGTGTGTGATTGGGGGGATGTTGCTGGCCCCTGGGAAGGCACCTGCTTCTTCCTTCAAACCCTTGCCTCCTCACTGGTCCTGGGCCCTCTACCCACCGAGATCCTGGGATGGTTATGCACAAAATGACCTACAGAGCGGAGGCCAAGAGACAGCGACATGCTGAGGGGAAGCTCCAAGGCTCAGAAGGCAACTGGAAGGGAGTGGAACTGAAAGCCAGAGAAGCTGCCGTGGGGTGTGAGAGCTAGACTGTTGCTGGGGCTGCTTTGTTGGCAACATCCTTGGTGCATTTTAGAGGCATTTACAGAGAAAAGGAGGGGGTCTGGAGACATCATCAATGGTTTTGTCCCTCGTTCCAAACCTCTGAATGCTAAATTGGACATGAACCAACACCAGGCTCCGTCATGTGATGCACAGGGAGGTTGAGGCCAGAAGTGGTCACTGGGCAGTCACAGTAGGGGTCAGAGCCAGCTCTGGGATGGGACCCAGGTCTGCCATTTCAGCCGGGGAGTGCCCTTTCTGCTGCTATGCTCTTGTGGCCCTGAGAGAGGGACAAAGGACTCCTGTGCCTGGGAACGGGCTTCTCTGACGCAGCCCCAGTCTTTGTTCCCTCTGCAGCCTGCCTGCCCAGGGAAGACCAGCCAGCACCTCCTCTTTGCAGGGCTGTGGGCTTCCATCAGCCTGGGTACCTTCCCTGCATCTAAGCAGGGTTGGTGGGGTGTGTCTTCCGTGGGGTCCCTGCACTCTGGAGGAGGGGGATGGGAGAGATCTGGCAGCCGTGGCCAGAGCAGGAGAGAGAAGGCTGGGAGGGAGGACAAGAAAGAAAGCCTGTTCATTGCTATTCCGACCCGGGCTCTGGGACCTGCCCAGTGCACCAAGTGCCTGGAACCAGCCCCCTGCACGCTCACCATGGGAGAGGCCTCGAGGAGGGCAGCACTCAGGGCTGGGCCCAGGCTCCAAGAAAGACATCCAAGAAGCAGGGTACACTTCTTGTCCAGGCCTCCCTGCTGCTCTGAGAATGAACAGGCACCATGTGTGGGGGAAGGGTGGTGTCTGCAGGGACTCTCGCTCTGAAGAACTTATTCCTTGTCTGGCAGAGGGTTCCACTTCTATCCAAACCTGTGTTTGCCTGTTGTCCGTTCGTTCATGAATCTCAAATGTGCCTGGGACTATCCTCTCAAAATCAAACTTACATCAGGCTCTCCTGGAAGGCTTGCTCCAACACAGATTGCTGACTGGGCCCAACCCCAGAGCTTCTGATTCAGTAGATCTGGGTGGGCCCTGAGCACCTGCATTTTTGGAGAGTGCCCAGGTGCTCTGGGGCCCACACTTTGAGAACCACTGACTTCCAAAGGGAGGGCAGCATCCTTAGTCCTGTGCTCGCTCCGTGCACTCAGCTCTCAAGGGGGGGTCCTCATTTTATGGAATAGAAAACACTGGCTGTAAAGTCAACTTCAGTAAATGGAATCATTTTACCTTTGGATTGTATGCTAAAATGGGGACCTTGTTCTAGCAATACCCAAGCATCCTCAGGTGGCTTTTTGAAGGAGAGACCACAGCTTTGTCTGAGTCTCTTTGTGCCCCTGGTCTGAGGAGTTTTGAACACTGTGTGCAACTGGACAAAATCATCACCATGACAACCCGAGATCAGCTCCTCATTTTGTTCCAGACAAAAACTAATAGCTCCTCTTTTCTCCCTCATTTCAACCTGCCAACAGGACTCTTCCCTCCTGTACTCACACCTCACTGCCACTCCTGGTATGTTTAATCATGTCTTAGATAGGAGCCGCTCGAGTGGGCACAGCACTCTTTCACTGCCCCCACCCTGGGGCCAGAATTCCTCTGACCGAGTTCTGGGTGGCCTGTGCACAGACTGAGCCAGAAGCACTGGGAGAGGTTAGTGCAGAATTGTGTGCAAGGGGAGAGGTGAATAGTGAGGTCTTTCTGGAAACAGGATCTGTTCTGTCCTTTGACCTCTGGAGGAGGAATGGGAGGAGGGGAGCTTAGCCATGGCTTTACTTGACCATCTCCTCTTTGAAATGTGTTTCTCTGACTCTCTAGCCTTCCTGGATTTTCTCCTCAGTCTTCTTTGCCAGTTCCTCTTGTAAATGCTGGGTGTTCCTTCTCCTCTCGGGGCTGGTCCTATTTCTCTCTTCTTCTTCTCTGATCTACACTCTCTCCTTAGACAAACCATCCAGGACCATGGCCTAAATAGCACCCTTGTGTTGCCCACTCCTAGCCCTCTGCTCCAGTGTGACTTCTTTGGACTCCACACTTTTATTCAGCTGCCTATTTGACAGCTGTCTCCACTTGGCTCGTAGCCAAGTGAACTGAACATATCCCAGACTATGCGCTTGACTTTCAACCTGCTTACTTCCCTGCCAGTTGCTGCTCACTCAGCCTTCCCTGCAACTGTAACTAGCCCATCCATCCATGCAGACACTCAAGTCAGAAACCTGAGTAACATCCTTTGTCCTTCTCTACCCTTCTATATTAGTCAGGATGGTGTAGACTATGCTGCAGTAATAAATCAACCTGACTTCTCAGAGATTTGGCACAATACCAGCCAAATCTCTGAGAAGTCAGGTTGATTTAATACTAGCTTGCACGTGTCATAGGCCAGTGTGGTCAGCAGAGGGGAGAGGTGGAGCTCAACTTCACACAGTCACTCAGGGATCCAGGCTCCTTCTATCTTGGAATGTTGCCTCCTTTGACATGTGGCCTCCAGGGAGCTGCAGAGAAAGAGGATAGAGGAAGCCTGTGGAAGCCTGTGAGGGATGTTTTAGAGGCCCATTCCACTTTTCCATCCACATACCATGGGTGAGCACACAGTCACATGATGTGTGTGAGACTAACAGTCTCTGGCAAACTCATTGGCTAGTTCCAGCTAATATGCCACCAAGCCCAGTCAGGACCATTGCCATGCCCTAGCAGGCCTTCCCATGACTGCTTTTTCTGCTTTGGAATCTATGATTTTTCCACACAATCAAATCATGTAATTTCTTGTCTTATAGCCCCTCTGTAGTAGGCAGAATAATGTCCCCCACTCCACCCTGAGATACCCATGTCCTAATTTCTAAAACCTGTGTATATGTTACTTTGCAATTGTAATTAAGGATCTTGAAATGAGACATTTATCTTGGGTTATTTGGATGGACCCAGTATAACCATGAGGGTCCTTGTAAGTAAAAGAAGAAGACAGGAAAGTCTGAGAATGGGAGAGGTTTGAGGATGCTAAGCTGCTAGCTTTGAAGATGGAGGAAGGTGCCGTGAGCCAAGGAATGTGGGTGGCCTTCTGAATCTGGAAAAGGCTAGGAAATGGAGTCTCCCCTCGAGCCTCCAGGAGAAACGCAGCCCTGCTGCACCTTGATTTTAGCCCAGTGATAACCATTTTGGACTTCTGACCTCCAGAAATATAAGGCAATAAAATGTGCCCTTTGAAGACACTAAGTTTGCTTACAAACCTCCCCCAACAGTAGGAAGTGAATTCGCCATTCAATGGCTTCTCTAAGCCTTGAGCGTAAAATCTAAAATTGTGAACATGACCCCCCAGACTAGGAGCTCTGTACAGGCAGAGACTGGGTTCTTTTTATTCATCCTGTGTTGCTCTGCAGTGACTGACTCATAATAGGCCCTTCATATCTCTTGGATAAATGAGTAACTAGGAGGAGGGGGAGAGGAAAGTGGGAAGAAAAAAAGGGTAAAACAAGGAGGGGGAGGAGAAGGAGAAAAGGCATCTTGAAGCCTTCCAGGCCCAACAAAACCAAGCGTTGTTGAGACTGGAGTGTGGAACATATGGGGATATAGAAGCTGGACGTATTTTGTGTGAGTGGAGGGAAAATAAGTTGCTGTTTTTAGTTAGAAAAACTCAAGGCTGTCTCAGGAGTCCAACTCCCATTCTCCCAAGCTCTGAAGAAAAGGGATCCTGGGAGGATTCAACTCTAAACCCCTGAGGCTGGAGCAGTTCCCATCCAGAAGGGGAGAGAAGTTGAGAGTCCACTGGGTCCTCCCTTCTGGGCTGGGCTGTGAGGGGCAAGGGGAGGATAGCCACAAGAGAAATGGGCACCTAAGCACTCTGGGAAGCTCCAAAGAGGCAGCCACGAATCTCCTGTGCCTCCACTGATACAGGCCAGAGGGGTGGGTGTAAGGCTGTGAGCTCCCGGTGGGGTCAGAGGCATTGTCCCCCAAATCCAGCTCTGGGATTTGAGTCCTGGAGGGTTGTGAGCTCCCAGTGGGGTCAGGGATATTATCCTCTAAATCGAGCTCTGGGATTTGGGTCCTGGAGTCATGGGGTCTTATTCTAGGCTTCCTCTTTGCCCTAGTGATACAGGAATTGCCCCAAGGACTCAGGAGGAGGCCCAGGTTGGGGACATACTAGGGCACCAGGAGGACTTCAAGAGTTGTGACAGATGGATCCTGAGAGCTCCCACACCCCATGGTGGGGTGGGGCGCCTTCACTGATGCCCTTTGGAAGGCAGCCTCAGCTGCCCCAACCATCCTCTGGGAACCAGCAGGTCCTGGGCAACCCTCTGTTCCAGATTTGAGGTCTGGTCACTCAGAGATACCCAGTTCTCACTGTGCACATAGAAAATGTGAGTGGTGGTGGAGGGGTGGTGGCTGACCCGAGTTATAAGTGAGCCCGTGGAAGAAGGAGACCAGAACTCAAGTCTCGGCGCTTCCGGTGCAGGTGCTGAGAGGAGGCCTGGCCCTTCCCCGGCTCTGCCCTCATACCTCACCTTCTTGGCTTTGTCTGTTTTCTCCACCGCCATAGCCCTGGTGCCTAGATAGTCCCTGGATCCAGCAAATAGTCGTTAAGAGAGTGCATCTCCCATCCTATCACCAACATGGGAGCCCCTTTCTCCTCTCATGCCACCCCCGCCTGACCCCTGCAGCCCTTCCTGCCCCTCAGCCCTCATGCCTGCTTTATCTGAAGTGGCCCTGTGACCCCAGTGACATCAGCTGGCAGTGGCAGCTGTCTGTGCCAGGGCCTAATGTTCCACATTAAAGGAACATCTGCTGGCTGGGGCTCCCGGGGCATGGACCAGACACAGCCACGCTCCACGGCTGTTCCACGGTCATCATGGGTTGCGGCAACCAAAGATGTGCTGTTGGGTTCCTTTCAAGGATATAAGGTCACAGCCGACTGCAAGCTAGCTAAATGTCCCGTGGCAGTGGTTAGACAGGAGTCACCAATGACTGGCTTATGGCTGTGAGTCCTGGGACCCAGATCCCTCATCTGGCCTTCAGTGTCCTTGCCTTCTTGTTTTGCTGTTCTCAGAGCTTTCTGTGGTGCTTCTGGCTCCAAATTTTTCATTCCATGAGCAAGATGCTGTGGGCCAATGTGACTGGGTATGAATTCCAAAACAACGGGGTCCGAATTTCACAACTTCTAGGGTTTTCTGCACCTAGAAGCTGTGGATTCCTCCTGGTCCAAGAAGCACCCAAATGTCATGGACCCTAACAGAGAGACTATTGGCTCCTGAGGCCTACTCCAGGCCCCCTCCCACCTTCCTAGCACCTGCTCAGGTGTCCCCTGGGACCCATCATCCACCCACCCAAGCCTTCATCTCACCTTGCAGATCCTGCTACATCTCCCTGCCTGGGCGGGCCTCTCTTGGGGGAATGATTCCCAGGGATACCTAATTGGAAAAATGAAATTAATGATAATGACAGCAGCGAACAGGCATTGAGGGAGTCCATTGCTGTTCTGGGAGCTTTGCATGTAAGAACTCATTAATCCTCACAGCAGCCCTGTGAGCCAGGCACCGTGGGTCAACTGCTGTCCCTGATATGGAACAGAAGTCCTCGCCATAGCCTGTCTTTATAGACCCTTCGGCAGATGTGGGCCCCTGCCCTGAAACATTGCTCTGCTATCTGACACTCCCCACGTCCGCTTCACCCACATCATCCTTGTCACTTTCTCTTGCTTGCATCACTGCATGGGCTTTCTCTGCTCCCCCATAAGGCTGGGGTCCCCTGGGTTTCCTCTACCCTCTTCTCACTTTACATCCTTTCCCTGGGTGAGCTGTCTTGTCCTATGGCCTCAACCAGTACCCACAGGCTGGAGTGAAAAGGGAATGGCAGGGCCAGGATGGAGGGCAGGGCTGTAGGTGCCATGTTAGAGGAAGAGCACAGGGCACATGGGATTGTTGGTGGGGGTGTATGACATGACCAGACATTCACTTTGAAGGACTTGCAGTCACAGCTGTGTGGGAATTGAGGGAGGAGACTGCTGAGAAGGCTGTGCCAGTCCTGAGCGCCCTTGCTAGGTGAGGTGAGCGGATAGAGAGTGGGACATGGATTCCACAGAGGCTTGGAGGTCAGTTCGGCAGAGCTTGATGTGGAACACGAAGGAGAAAGGGGTGAGCAGGGGTGGCTTCAGCTGGGGCTGAAACAGGAAATCAGGTTTGGTAGGAGATGCTGAGTTGATCTTGAACTACTGCATTTGAATTGTCTTTGGCTCCCTAGGGTGGGGATGTCCAGCAGGCCACCACCATGAGATCCACCCTGAGGGAGTGGACAGGGCCTGGAGACTGGGAGTTGTCTGCATGTAATTCTGTTAAGCCCATGGGCAGGGTGAGCTCATCCGTAGTGAGTGGGGTGGGCAGCCCCTAGACCTGCATTCAGTCAGAGCCAACAGGGTGTGACCCAGGCAGGGCTGAAATTGGTCCTTGGGTTTGGCAGCAAAGAGTTCACTGGGGACCTTGGTGAGAGGCATTTCAGCAGGGAGGAGGGTCAGAGCCAGACAAGCAAGGATGGAGTGTGGAGCGGAGGTGGCACCTGGCAGTACAGGGAAGTACAGGGAGAAGCTGGAAGGGTTAGAAGGAGAGGCGGGCAAAGAGAGGCAGGGGCCGGAGGGCCTCTGTGCCCCCAGGTATGAACATCTGGCCATCAGGCTTGACATCTTCCCCATCCTCACAGCTCACGGCCAACAAGTCTTGGTGATTCCTAAATACCTCTCAGTTGGTCTTTTACTTCCATCAGCCTGATTCTCGTGGCACTGCAGTGGCCTCTGTAGTGATCCTTGCCTCCTGCCTCATTCTGCTCCAAGTCCTTTCACAGTTTTGGTGTTGCATGCAGGCTTCCACTCCACCTGGATGGCTTTCCCTGCTTCTCCATCTATGAATGTGTGCTCCCCTACTCTAGGTCTGCCCTGGGGATGGATGGGGGGAAGGCCAGAAGCAGCAGTCAGTTCCTGTCCCTCCTCCCCTGGGGACCTGCTGAGGAAGGTGGGACTGAAGCAGGACCACTCAGAGGTGGAAGACTCTAGAAGAGGTGGGAGGGCTAGGAGGAGGTGGAGGGGCTGGTGCGAGGGATCTAGGAGGGGCTGCCACCGAGACCCATGCATCTCAGCATCTCATATGTAAGGATCCAGCCCTGGCCTGGTACCTCCCCCTTCCTCTGGTCCTGCAGGACTGTAGGACTGTAGGGTGGTGTGAAATCAGGTGTGGGCTCCCACCCTACCCAGGAGCTCCTGAAATGACTTGTGTCTGAGCTCCCCTTTGAGGGTTCTTCCAGCCTGACCGAACCAGGCTGGGCTTTCCCTCTGACAGTGAGTCTTGCCTTCCCTCCCCTTAAACCGCTCCCTGCCTCCTGCAAGACCTGGCTTGTGAGCGGTGGAGGACACCTCTGTGTGTGTATGTGTGGGTGTGATGCAGGTATGTGTGTGCATGTGTGATGTGTGTGCATGTGTGATGTGTGTACATGTGAGTGGGGGGCTGGACCCACACTTACCATGGTTCTCTTCCCCACAGGCTGCCCGGGGATGTGGGACAACATCACATGTTGGAAGCCTGCACACGTGGGTGAGATGGTCCTCGTCAGCTGCCCCGAACTCTTCCGAATCTTCAACCCAGACCAAGGTGGGCTTAGCCCAGTGTCTCTTCAGGCCGAGTCTAGCCTGCTTTCCAAACTGAGCCGGGCCCTCCTGGGAGACAGCACCAAGGGCAGGGGGCCATCCTGTGGGCAGGTATTCCCTGCTCCAGAGCTCACATGCTCGTGGAGAGGATGAAACCACAGACATGTGGGCATGCACAATTGTGGGCGGAGTGAGGCTGTGCTAACAGGTGTGGGGTCGATCCCACTCTATGGCTTCCCCTTCTAGAGTCCTGTTCTCTTTCTAACTAAGGTCCCTAGTCTGTCAGATTGGGATGTGGCACAGTGTCTCCCTCCTGGTGTCTCTGTGAGGATAGTGAAGTGATGCATACTGGCGTCATTCAGCACGGGACTTGGCGCATTTGCTTGTTCAGTAGTAAATGTTAGCTGGTATTCTTATCACCATCCTTCCCACAGCCACAGATTCTCAGAGGCCCGAGCGACACATGGAGAGGAACGCACAAATAGACACCCTTAGGCAGCATGAGACGTGTGAGGAAGGCAGCTGGACAAAGACACCCACGTCCACACTCACAGAGCCACTTAGATACGGGCAGGCACAGAGCCTGGTGGGGCTGGTGCACACTCATGTTTGCTAAGCAAAGCATTTTCTGGGTCCTTGCTGCGCTTGGGAGGAGCTGGGTCCCCTGGGCTGTCCAGGGAGAGGGTGCTATACCCAGAAACAACTTTGTCTGTGACTTGTAGCTGTGGCTTAGGGGATGAGTGTATGATGGCACTCTCCCTGTGGGGGAAGGCTGAGGAAGGCCTCAGTTTGAAGCATGTCTGTGTTTGAGGTCTCAGGGAGCCATTGAAATGCTGTGGGGATATCCAGGGGCCAAACCAATTTGCAAGTCGGTGGGGTGGACAGACTGGCTGAGCCCTGTGAGGTGGGCTGTAGAATGAGAGTGGTGGGGAACAGGCAGTGCTTTGCCCAAAGGCACGAAGTCCTAAAGGCCCCATCTCCACTGGGGGGTATCCTGGGGAAGGGGTGGCTGTGGATGGCTCCTTTGGAAGTGAGTCTGGTAGGCTCTTCCAGGGCAGTTCCTGCCCATAAACCCCCACACTGGCCCTCCACCCAAGCCCCTGGCCCCCAGCCCACCCCCAGTGGGTGTCAAGGGAGGCAGGGCTGCAGGCTAAGGACACCCAGTTGGAGCTGGGCAGGGAGAGCTCAGGGATGGGGGAGGACTGCTCCAGGCAAGTGATTTACTGAGAACCACCCACCCGCTACAGACCCTGGATTCGGGCTTCCAAGGGATCAGAGGACCCTGTTGTGTGTGGTCATGCACAAGTGTCTTTCAGCCTGGCTTTAGCTTCTTCCTTTACTAGTCTAAGGCTTAGACTTATGTCCTTCCGGAAGGGGCAAGTTTCCCAGCTCTGCTGCAGCACTGAGTCCTGCCTACTGCCATCCCCTGTCCTCTCTGAGGGGGGAAAGGCAAATTCACTTTTAAACCTTGAACTCCAGTAACCTTAACTCTGCCCTGGAGCAAGAGGGCTTGCAGGAAGTATCTGAGGGAGATGGTGGCATGTGTTGGGGTCTGGCTCCCACTTCAAGGACAGAGAAGGTGGCATTCGTCTAAGATGCACCCCGTCTGCCTCATCCCACACCTCCACCTCTAGCCCTCCTGCCAGCGCAGGAGGAGGGTGGCGGAGTGACCCAGGGCAGGCCAGGGAGTCGATGTTCAAAGAGGAGGCAGGCAGCAGAAGAGCTGGAGTGAGAGGTTCAGCAGCGGGTGATTCAGCTCGATTTCTAATTCATTCCTGTAGAAACCAACTTAATCACTTCCTCCATTCGTGTATTCCTTTCATTCAGTCATTTATTGAAAATTTATTGAACATCTACTCTGGGTCAGATTCCATGCCAAACTGCGTCTTTTCAACAACAACAAAGACACAATGAATCAACAGTAAAAGGATTTTCTCAAGACGTGCTTTTCCTTCAGACTCCCTCGCTCCCTCTGGCGATGACACAATGAAGGTGTTATTTACACCTGATTCTTAATGGTTCATTAAGGCAGGGCCTTTTAGCACCTTTGCTCACACAGCTTGATGAGTGAGACTTGCCCTAAGTTCCTAACAGGGAGAGGATGGCATTCCTCATCTTATTTCTCAGTTCCTGGGAAGCTCATTGCCATGGTTATGGCTGTGTAGGATATTGGAGACATTGGAGATGTGGGAGCACCCTCGACCATCCTCCTCTCAAATGTCTCTGCTCATTTCTGTTCTGGAGGTAGAGGTAGAAGTCCCCAGAGTCTCCAGCTTGCAGTTCTCATGCCTTCTGGGCCCTCAGCAAAGCACTTCTCTCCAAATTTGTGGGTGAGAGTGGGAGGATGTGATCAGCAGGACCCAGTGAGACCAGCCCCCGACTTCAGCCTCCCTGCTCACCTCTGCATTCTCTCTCTCTCTCTCTGTTTCAGTCTGGGAGACAGAAACCATCGGTAAGTGGAACCTTGGTGAGGACAAACCGCTGTCCCTCTGTCCATCCAAGAGGAGCCCAGCCTCAGGATCCCAGGCTATGGCTGCTGGGATCTGATGGGAGTGGAAAGAGAGGTTCATCAGGGATCAGGTCCTTCCCTCCTTCCTCCCTCTCCCCTCCCTGACCTTGGCCATCTCGGAAGTGGGGAGCACAGAATGATGTACAGCATAGCCCTTGACCTCAGGGCCCTCACAGGCTTATTTGAAAGGTTGAGGCTTACCCACAGCGGGGTTAGAAAACAAGCTCACACATGTATGTACACACCCATACATGTGCATATGTACAGTCCATGCAGACACAGACATCGCGATGGCTGGGAAGCTGGAATGCACAGCAAGCAAGAGCAGAAAAGAGACCTGATGATGCAGCAACCAGGCAGACAGTGAAGCAGTCAGGGGAGGCTTCCTGGAGGAGGTGGCATGTCAACAGGGCCTTGGAAACAGGATTTGGAGAAGTGGAGGGGAAGGGAGGGCTCATTGCTGGCAGGGGATTCAGCGTAGCAAAAGGGTGGACATGGAAATAAAGAGTAGGGAGAGAAGGAGAAAAAAGTGAAAGTGAATTCTTTGGGATTTTAGATTCTCTTATTTTATTTTATTTTTTTTTGAGTTGGAGTCTCACTCTGTCACCTAGACTGGAGTGCAGTGGCACGATCCCAGCCACCACAGCCTCAACCTGCTGGGCTCTGGCAATCCTTCCGCCTCAGCCTTCCGGGTAGCCAGAACTACAGGTGCATGCTGTCACTGCTGGCTAATTTTTGATTTATTGTAGAGACGAGGTCTCACCAAGTTGCCTGGGTGGGTCTCGAACCCGTGGGCTCAGGCAATCCACTCGCTTTGGCCTCCCAAAGTGCTGAGATTAGAGGCTGAGCCACTGAGCCCGGTCTATATTATTTTAAAGATGTAGGTTACAATTCAGGATTAGATATACAAGTGGTCATTGTATAGGTAAAGTCTGGGCCTCCCTTGGTACATACTTCCCCTGATTTGAGATCAGATACCCTTATTGATGTTATGCCCCCCCCGGCAGTTTCTGGCTACTGCCAATCCCTTTCTTACAATATCATGGTAAATGTTCAGGGTCCACTTATGAGTAAAGATTCTCTTCTTTTGGAGGCTGTGGTGGAGGGCCGAGCACCAAAGAAACCCCATGCCTTCGGACCCCTGTTGCTGTTCTTTGCCCTTTTCTTGAAAAGGCCCAGCCCTGTTTTCCATTCTCTCCCATCCCTCTCCACCCTGGAGGCCCTCCCTCCCTCCTGACCATGTCCATTTCCATTTCCGGTGATAGTGGAGGAAAGCTGAGTCATAGACCACCCTGAGCATCACAGAAATGCAGACCAAATGAGGTTGGGGTTAGAAGGTGCAGTGTGCCAGAAAGCTGCCCAACTCTGTCCGTGCTTCTTGGCCAGGACCTCCTCCTCAACTTTCCTCCATACCAGGGACAGCCTGGGCCTTCGCGGGTGGAGAGTTACCAGTATCCAGCCACGGCATGTTGATAAGCCAAGCGTTTTGACACATGCCCACGTCTGTATTTTGCAGGAGAGTTTGATTTTCCTGACAGTAACTCCTTGGATCTCTCAGGTAAGCGCATAAGTTGGGGTCGACCATGGGCTGACTGTGGGGGAAGGCATCTGCTGATGTGGGAGCTTTGAACCCCCAACCTAGGCCAGGCTCTACCCCTCTGTGGCTGTGTGGCCTCTGGTAGGTCACGTTTTTCCTCTCATAAAGCTACGGATTGCCTGCATGGAATAGTGTGGAGACAGAACATCAGGCATGGAATTTCAGGAGAAATGCAGATCTCTTTAAAATCCCTTTTTGGACTTCAAGTAAAGGATTTCTGGATTCGATGGTCCCTGATTATTTTTGAACTCCAGCCTGTAGAACAGTGATTCTGAAACTTTGTGCATCACAGTCACCGTGTGAGCTTGTGAAAACACAGGTTCCTGGACATTCCCCGTCCTTCACCACCACTTTGCGGAGTCTCTGAGTAGGCTTGGGTGGGGCCTGAGAGTGTGCATTTCTAACCGGTCCCCCAGGTGACGCTGGTGGGCTAATCTGAGGAGAGCACCCACTTGGGGAACCACTGCCCTAAAGTTATGTGCTCCTGTGTAGTTACTGGGGCAAAACAGTCTGTTGAAGTAGGCACACTCTCTGTGGGTTTTGACAATCTCAAGAGTACTCCATCTTCCGGAGATTTCTATCAGAACAATACAGTGGCAAATTCATGGAACTGTTCTGAACAAAAGGGTTTATGCTTTTCTGAGCCCACACTATGTTATCAAAAGGAAAAAAAAAAAGAAAGAGGGAAAATAAAGAAAAGGAAATGTCTTTTCCTGCTAGAACACTTTTTAATTTTTTTTAAATTGTTTTTCAAAGCAGCTTCCCTTCCTCTTCCCACCACCCTGATGTGGGCAAAGCAGAGAGGAAACAAGGTCCAGGGAGGGACTTGGCCAAGGCGACCATTCCCCTGGGACATTCAGACTTTCTGAAAGAAGTGTTCAGGAGAACTTGGAAGGAGGTTGCCTGAGACAGACTTGCTGACGAAGGGACAGTTTGGCACCAACTGTGGGACCTGCCAAACGCTTCCTTATCCTGTGCCTTGGAACTCAGAACTGGAGAAGGGATGGAGACCAGTGTCTCCACTGTGGGCAGGACTCTCTTTTGTGTCAGGGCCACTCCTTCTGCCGCTTCCCTACATCCCGGGAAGTGTGTTTCTGACTCCCTTGGCTGAAAACTGGCCTTCGATCTTTCAACTCAGTGATCAAGGACCCAAGTGGGAAAAGTGGAGGGGTCTCCCCCCATGACCTCCGCTACCTGCCATGTGTCTCCCTGACCCACTGCCCTCCTTGACACTTTCTGGAGCTCCTGGGAGTGACCTTGGCCACAGAGGGGAGGATTCTGTCCAGTAGTATAGGCACTGAAGCCCCTTTTCTGCAGGTGTCTCTTGTTTTACAGTGTCCTAGGCCCTGAGTCCTGTGAAAGGAAGAGCCATCCCCACATGTCCTAATGCACCAGGTAGACTCCCAGGTGTCAGTCTAGGGCCACACTCAGGTGCTGGGCTGGGGAAAAAAGGGGCTGCTGGCTTTCTTCCCTCCCCAAACCCACCCTGACTTATACACTGGGTGAGTGCAGTCACCAAAGGCTAAACCAGCCCCAGGCAGGGCAAAACCAGGACTTTACTCAGCAACCAGCAAATGGCTCCTTTAATGTCCATGACTGATCCCACCCTTTGGGTGTCCCATAGAGTGGCCTTAAGTCAATCAAAAGAAAATCAAAATACATTAGTGACAGAAAACAGACCTCCAGACTCTGAAAGGCAAGATTTTTTTAAAAAAAGTCTAGACATGCATATTAATAAGATACAGCTCTAGGTCAGTAGGGGTCTGGGCCTTGTTAATTAAACAAGCCATTCATCTGTAGATGTAGGATGTCACAGCTGCTGGAAGGTCTAGAGCTCACAGGAAAGTATCACCTAGAGCTGTGTTCTCAAGCTGTGCTGAGGACCTGCACCTCATGGTCACCTGCAGGGATTCCTGGATGTGCCCAGATTTCCTGAAGGAGAATTCCAGGGTGAGCCTGAAATCTGCATTTGGGATTAGTCTCCCATTGATATTTGAGCCCTGGGGGGGGCTCAGGTCTCTCCCTGGTGAGCATTTGGGAATGTCCCAGAGGAGAAGGTTTCAAGCATGCTAGATTCAGCCTGCTTGTCCCCTCACCTTTGGTTAAGAGATCAGCTTGAAAAACATGGAATCAACCATGCTGCCCATCGAAGTTGGACTGGATTAAAAAAATGTGGTACATATATACAATGGAATATTATGCAACCATAAAGAAAGACAAACATATGGACTTCATAGCAACTTGGATGAATTTAGAGTCTATCATACTCAGTGATCTATCACAGAAACAAAGAACAAAGTACCACATGTTCTCACTCATAAGTGGGCCTTGAACAATGTCATAATGCTATAAGAAAGGGATTGGCAGTAGTGGAAACTACCAGGGGAGAGGGACTGGATTGGCAGTAGTGGGAAACTGCTGGTGGAGGGGTGCATACCTTATCAACAAGGGTACCTGCATAATGAACATTTGTATACCTAACCCTGAATTGTACCCCACATCTTTAAAATAAAAAAAATAAGATAAAATAAAATTGAGGCCCTCACTACCTGAGGTAACAAAAAAAAAAAGAAAAGAAATCAGCTTGTACCAGGACTCCCCTTCCTCGCACAGGCAGTCACTGATTTCTTGAACCTTTATCCCATGCTTCCAAGTTGGGCATATGGGCTCCCAGGAATTCCCACTTAGGAAGTATAATTTTTGCATAAGAATTTCAAGGCCCTCTTAAATCCTTTCCATGCCTCTGCCTGGCTGAGTTTTCTTTTGTCTGCAGACATGGGTGTGGTAAGCCGAAACTGCACGGAGGACGGCTGGTCGGAGCCCTTCCCGCACTACTTTGATGCGTGTGGGTTTGATGATGATGAATCTGAGCCTGGGGATCAGGTGAGTGTCTGCACCTCGCTGCCCAGGAGGAAACTTAGGTTTCTGGGCAGCATTCATGAGCACCTGTTGTATACCCAAGTTGGATGTAAGAAAGGCAAGAGGTTCATTTACTCCCTGGGCTGAGAAGCAGTGGGATGCTGCCTGAACCTCCCATGCCATGCACCCCAGCCATCTGGGTTAATGCTGGGCCCTACACGGGGCTTCCTGGAACTTTCTCCAGGCTAAGGCTGCTGTCCGTTCTGACAAGTCAGCACGTTTGCCTTCAACAGCATTTATTGAGCATCTGCAGAATGCTGACACCGTACAGAGGGGAGTAAGCAGCTGGGAGTGAGGGGTGGTGGAGGTGAAATCAGCGGAAGAGAGGAAGGAGAAGCTGGGCCCAGAAGTGGGCAGACCCTGGCCTGGGAGACTGGGTATGGACCCGAAGGGGACTGGTTGCGGGTAGGTCCCACATGGAGCCCTGCATATCCTGTGCCCCGCTCCAGGATTACTACTACCTGTCGGTGAAGGCCCTCTACACGGTTGGCTATAGCACGTCCCTCGTCACCCTCACCACCGCCATGGTCATCCTGTGTCGCTTCCGGTGAGACCCCCAGCAGCATTCAAGCGAGTGGCAGAGCTGGCCAGGGCCTTGGAGGCTTTGCTCTGTCTCTTCCCTGCCCCGCCAATGCCAGCCCTGGAAGGTCCCTTGGAAGGCATTGAGAAACTTGACTCCAGAGCTTCTGGGAGACTTAACCCCAGAGAGGGCAACTGACTTGTCCAGGGCCACACAGCCAGGAAGAGTCTGGGCAGGAGACCAACACACCTTGCTTTTATCTGCCTGGTCTAGATAGAAAGAGGTCGCAAGAGGGAGAATTCTGGTCAGGTGGATTTGTGTGGCCAGATTCCAGGGGCCTGGAAGTTCATGAGGGTTTAGAGAGGATGTAGGAGGAGAGTAGTCCGGGTGGGAACCTGCTGAGATAGAGCCATGAAGTTGACCCAGAGCAGGTGCTGCTTGGAGGGTGTGAAATGCTTTGGGGCTATGCTGTGGAGTCCAGGGTTTCTCCTTTCCTGGCCCGCTTGTGTAGGAAACTACATTGCACACGTAACTTCATCCACATGAACCTGTTCGTGTCGTTCATGCTGAGGGCAATCTCCGTCTTCATCAAAGACTGGATCCTGTATGCAGAGCAGGACAGCAACCACTGCTTCATCTCCACTGTGAGTGAGCTGAGTGGGCCTGGGAGACCACTGCCGGGATGGGCCCACGCCTGTCCCCCCCCAGCCCCCAGGACTCATTCTCCCTGCCTGACAGCCCATCGAGTGTGTTCCTGCAGGTGAAGATGTCATCCTGTTTCATGTGGAAATTCGGGAGTCACTATGAGGTTACTAGTAGCCAACGTACAATGTACATTGTACAAAATGTTCAAAATGTACATTGTAGCCAATGTACAGTGTTAAAAAGGCTTCTTGTCCCTTGGCCTGGGTGTTGTGCAGTTGAGGAAGGTTGGGAAGGAATGTCAAGTCCCACTTGCTTGAGGGGAAAACTGATGCTCAGGGAGAGCTTACCCAGCCCCTGGTCATTTAACTAGCCCCAGACGGAGCCCAGGGACTAATTGGCCAACAGTCTTTCTAGACACCTGCCCAAGTTGCATAACTTTGGAGGAAATATCAGGCAGAGGAACCACACTTTGGTGGGGTAGGATAGGAAGAAGAACCTGGAGTCCAGGGCCTTGACTGGGATGGCATGCTCGGGGGAGTCACTTTGAGAAGAGATTTCTGGAGACCAGGTCTATGGATCTCCCCCTACCTGCGAGGTGTCCAAGTCCTCATTTTACCAAGAAGTCTCCTGCAGGGACCACTGGCTGCTTCTCTCCCTACTTGGTTTGCCTGTGGGAGTTGGGAAAGGAACAGGGAATGGGGAAGATTGAACTGGGGGCAGGAAGACAGGGAGGGCTCTGTGCCAACAGCCCATCTTTTTTCTGTATATGCAGTTTTGCCTCCATGGACAGCTTTGACTCCAAATCATAGGATGCTGCAATTCCAACTCTTTGATCCATGAAAGATGACCCTCTTACATCCTGGGATTGTTTGAGCTCGAGCATGCAAAATCCAAGAGGCCTTCAGGATGATCCCTTCAATCTTTGGGCCTGGATTTTGGAGGGGGGCGCTCATAACTCCCTCACCTTGGTGGCTCTCCCTGCAGGTGGAATGCAAGGCTGTCATGGTTTTCTTCCACTACTGCGTGGTATCCAACTACTTTTGGCTGTTCATCGAGGGCCTGTACCTCTTCACCCTGCTGGTGGAGACCTTCTTTCCTGAGAGGAGATACTTCTACTGGTACACCATTATTGGCTGGGGTAGGTCACTGGCCATAGCCTGACCAGGTCCAGGCCTCATGGCCAGGTTGTGTCCTTGGTTTTGCCTTCAGGGAGCATCAGGTGAGGAGGGGCACTGCTCTGCCCTGGGCTGACAGGCCTAGGCTATTTCTTGGACTCTCTTGCTCTTCCTGCCTGTGAGAAGCTTGCCCTCTGAGGGAAAATTTATGCCTAGGAGTTCTTCTCAGGGGCAAGATAATCCTCAGCCTGAGGGTTATATACCCCCCAGGAGATCTGTGTTTGAGGGACAGTTTAGGATCCCCAGGAACTCTGAGTCTGAGGGGGATGATCATCCCCTGGATCCCTAAGTTTGAGTGGGGACACTGGATGTGTGGGTTTTCCTGTTACCATGGTCCTCCTTTTCTTGTTTTCCCAGGGACCCCAACTGTGTGTGTGACGGTGTGGGCTACGCTGAGGCTCTACTTTGATGATGCAGGGTGAGTACACGCCCAAGAGTCAGGGCCAGAGCACAGAGATTACTGCAGACAGATTTTCAGTGGCCACTCTGGCTTCATATGCACTGCCCTCAACAAACCATCCAATGCTGGACCCAACCCCAGGTACCACCTCAGTTCTGGCCCCGTACAGGTGACCCACCGCCATGTCTCAGCTAGCAGCCCAGAAAGAGAATTTGTAAGGATTTCTGAGTCCCTTTCTGCTTCTGGGCCCAGGTCTGAGTGTCTTCCTTCTAGGGAGGGGGAGAAAGCATGTTGGGGGTGACACCAACACCCCAAGAGCTGGAGTTCTGAAGGGGAAACATGGTCCTTTTCCAGGAGCCATTGATAACCCTGACTCTTGGAGTCCATGTGTTGCCTCAACAGGAAATCAGAGGGAAAGATGGAGGCTTAGATGAAAGGGATTTTCAGAACTAGGGCTGTGCTGGGGGCTGCAGCTTACTGGAGAGCTCTCCTTCCAGCTAGCTTCTGAGAGCTGCCGAGGAAGAGAGTGTTGGACACCCAGCTAGGTGGGCAATGTCCTGCAGGCATCCAGTAGACCCTTGGATGTGATCTTTCTTCTCTCTGTTCGTCTTTCAGCTGCTGGGATATGAATGACAGCACGGCTCTGTGGTGGGTGATCAAAGGCCCTGTGGTTGGCTCTATAATGGTGAGTGACCTTAAGATGAAGAGGAAGGGAAGGGTCCTGGGTAGAAAGGCATAGAAGGGTCACCACTCAACCCTATCTGCTTTTTTGTCATGGCTGCATTACGAGTTATATTCTGTAACATGAACACACAAATTATTTGACTATCTAGTGTTGAATATTTGTATTTTTTTCCATTTTTTTCATTACAAAAAATGCTATTAGAAATAGTTTTGTGCATAATGTTGAGCATGTGCAAATATTTCTTTAGAATAAATCCCTAGAAGTGGAATTGCTTGGTCAAAAAGGGCATGCATTTAAAATTTCAGATCCCAAACGACCTTGCAAAAGCCCTTTAACAATTTATATCTCCTCAGGAAGAGATTCTCATTTCCCCCATCATTGTCTACACTTAATCATATCAATTATTTAAATTTTTGCACAGTCTTCTGGAGGATAATGGTAGCTCATGGTTTTAATGTACGTTTCTCTATATTGCTAGTGCAACTGAGCATTTTTTCAAACATTTATTGACAGTTGTTTTCATTATGGATATTCCTGTGTATTTTTCTTGCTCATTTTTTCTATCAAATTGTCTTCCTTACTGTATGAAGAAATAACACTTCTCTTGTTTCATACATAGTAAGCATTTTGCACCTCTGCGTAACTTTTCTGCGGTCACATCATCAAGATTTCTCTTTGTAAATTATTTTCTTGCTTATGGAGGCCTTTCCTAGCCTAAGATATAAAAATATTCTTCTTGTTTTGCAACACTTTTGTGAATTGGGCTATTACGTGTACCTCTTAAATACAGCTGAAATCTTATCTTTTATCTGGTCTGAGATGATATTTCATTTAATCTAATTTTTAAAACGATAGACATTCCACCCTCTCAATTCTTTTTACTGAATCCTTTCTCTATTTTGTTGAAATGTCATTTTATTATAAACACTTAATACAGTGGTCTTTGGTTCCAGACTTTTCACTCTGTGTTACTAATTTATTTGTCTATACCCATGGCAGGGGCACTAATAAACTAGTTACTGTAACTTTGTGGTGTGTTCTGGTGTGCAGATTTCCCCTTCATTATTATTGTCTTCAGAATTTTCTTGCACATTTACTCTTTAGGTAGTCTCTTGAATACTGTTGTCAAGTTTCAAAAAAAAGTCTGGTTGAGATTTGTGTAGGAATTTCATTGGATCTATAGACTAATTTCTAGGAGAATTGATTTTCTTAAAAGATTGAGTCTTCCTCTCCAATAATGTGGTGTGAGTCTCCATTTATTCGGTCTTTCTCATGGAGTCATTTTGGTAAAGATTTTTTAGTTTTCTTCCTTGTTCATATTATGTTTAGTGTTAAGGCGTTTCCAGTTTGGGCTTTTATTATGTCTAGAAATCATTCTTTCATTATATCTTCTAATGGGCTACTGCTGGTATATAGGGAAGCGATTGGTTTTTGTGTAGTTTTTCTTTTCTTAGTTATGTTTCTGATCGCTCTTACTATTTTTATCCCTTTTCAGTTGGTTCTTGTAAACTTTCTGGGTAGAGAATTATACAATCTGCCAATGAAAATGGCCTTTCTTATTTCTTTCCAATGTGTATGTCTTTTAGTCTTTGTTTTTGTAGGGATGATGTTTACTCTGATTTTGGCAGTTACCTGTCATTGATTTAGAAAAGTTTTCTTTTTGTCTTGTTTCAGTGTGTGTGTGTGTGTTTAAGTCAACAATGGGTGCTCAATTTTATCAAATACGTTTTAGAGACATTCCCTCAGGTGATCATTCCCTTAGTGATGGACATTTATAGTATTCCAGTTTTTCTTCACTGGGAAAAAATGCTGCAGTAAATATATTTGTGCATATTTTGAGCATGTGTGAATATGTATTTAAAATAAACCTCTAAGAGTGGAATTTCTGGGACAATGGGTATGTACATTGAACATTTTCATGAATATAAAATTGCCCTCTGTGAGCAAGATACAAGAGTGCCCATTTCCTATGTTGATATTTCTATTACTGAACTATATCCACCAATCTTATGGGGAATAATGGAAACTTATTGTCTTATTCTGTTATTGTAACTAATATTAGATTTTTTTGCATTTATATGATAAAGTCTTTATGACCATGGCCTGTTTCTTTTAATACACTGATAAAGTCTGTTTATTAATAGTTTGAAGTTTTTGTGTTGTTCTTTGTAAGTCCCAAGGTGTGTGTGTGTGTGTGTGTGTGTGTGTGTCCTTTCTGTCTTTGTCTGTTTTTGTAATAGTATTTTGTTGCCTTATAGGTGATCTGGAAGGTTTTCTTTTTATTTACTTTGAAAAAATTAAGTAGCACGTAAATTACGTCTTCCTTAATGTTACTCTGACATTAGTTCGTAAAATTACCTGGACTGGTGCCTTTTAATTCATACATCTTTGATTACTTTTTAATTTCTCCTGAAGTTATTGCTCCACTTAGATTTTCTGTATCTTTTTTTTTTTTTTGAGTGGTGTCTCACTCTGTCACCCAGACTGGAGTGCAGTGGCTGCTCCCGGCCACCGCAGCCTCGACCTGCTGGGCTCCAGTAATCCTTCCGTCTCAGCCTTCCAAGTAGCTGGGACTACAGGCGCGCGCTACCACGCCTGGCTAATTTTTGATTTATTGTAGAAATGAGATCTCGCCAAGTTGCCCAGGCGGGTCTCAAACCCACGGGCTCAGGCAATCCACTCACTTCAGCCTCCCAAAGGCGTGGGATTACAGGCTGAGCCACCGAGCCCGGCTGATTTTCTGTATCTTTTAAGTTGATTTTATTAACTTTTATTTTCCCATTTTGCTCAATTTTCTCTTATGAGTTTAAAATATTGTGTACATCTCTTGTCTTACCCTCTTTCTCATGCCTTAATTTCTTTAATTGTATTTTTTCCCTTTTTCATTGATTAACCTATGCAGTTAGTAGTATCTACTGAGCTAAATCCCAGACACTGATTAGACACTGGGCATGTAGCAGAGAACAAGAGTGATCGAATCCTGTCTTCAGGGAGCGTGCTTTATTATACTAATCTATCTATAAAAACAAACAAAATAAAAACAAAAATAAAATTTTATTTTTACAGATTAGATCTCCAATTTTTTCCTATTTCTTTCTTATACAATTTTACCTTTATTCATTCCCTTCTTATATAAGCTAAATTTGTGTTAATCTTTTTCTAGCTTTTGGGTTGAATCCTTAATTGTTTTTCACTACTTATTATTTTTTAATCAGTTAGTTTTAACCTCTTCATTTTTTTCCAACAGTTACTTTGGCTACATCCCAAAGATGTTGACGTGGTCTCCTCATTGTGCCTTGTTTCTATTTATTTGCTCCCCTTTCTCCTTCTTTCTCACCGTTCACACAACTTCCCACTTTGTTCAGAAAGTGTTTGTCCCTGATCTTTATCTGAAGGCAAATGCTATTATTGCTATTCTCAGGCACTCCTTTAATTAGTAACGCTTATGGCTGTTCATTCTGGTACCCCATATTCAATGATTCTGAACTTGGAGTTTCTCCAGAGAACAGCTCTTCCCTCTGCAATCTCTTTTGAGTTTTGTGGTTTTTATATCACCTGATCCTATTTTCTCTTCTTCTAGAAACTGCTTACTTTTCTGAATCACTCATAATACTCTTTCCTATTTCCCAGTACTCCTATGGAATTCTTTTTCTTCAATCTCTTCCTTCATTTCAGTGATACTGTAGGAGGCTGGGGAGATAAATGAGAGTTCTGCTACCGCCATCTTGGATTAGAAGTCTAATAGATGGAATCTTGTCTAGATGGGATAGGATCCTGTTGGGGAAATAATAACCTCTGCAAAGGCAGGGGGATGAAAAAATGACTTGGCCCAGGCTCACATCCATCTGCCTTTCCATTGCTCCTCAGGTTAACTTTGTGCTTTTCATTGGCATCATCGTCATCCTTGTGCAGAAACTTCAGTCTCCAGACATGGGAGGCAATGAGTCCAGCATCTATTTGTAAGTACCATTATGTGGATGCCACAGCCACTTACGACAACCAGGTGGGCCCTGCACTCAGGTCACAGGCAGGAGAATACCTGGGCTTTGCTGATAGGGTGACCTAACATGGACATTTGCAAGATTTCCTTCTGATTAAAGAACTTTTAAAAGATAGTTGCTTCCCAGCCTTCAGCCAACCCAGGAACTTCTCATTTGCATGGTTATCGCAGGGATGGGGCGGGGAGGGGGCGGAGAGAGACTGACTGACAGAGCCTGTATGGCACTAGGAAAGTCAAGATGGGAAACACCAGATTCCCTAGGGTATTAGAGTGCATTAGGGTCTTGGTTGGTTAAAAGTTGGGTTTCCTTTGGGGATTTTGGTTCTGTGGGAAGCTTGTGAATGCCATTTGATACACTGTTGCCTGACATCCTCACCTCTATCCCAGACTGTGGAAGTTGCTTAGTCCTCACTAGTGAGTCAGGCGAACATTCTCACTGTTCTGAGTTGGAAGGGGGTGTCTTTGTCTCCTCCACCTTCCCTCAGGAAGCTCTACCTCTGCACGTGACCCTTCTTCCTCAACTCCCTCCTTCTGGAACAGGGACCATCTGATTTGTTGGGATTGTTGGGTGTGCATCCTCTTACCATTTAGTGTAAGACTTTCTCCACTTCCATGGCCATCTGATTTCCGAGAAGTATTTTTATGGTCATGTCCCTAGCAGCTGACCCCTGCCTGCCCTGTTCCACCCCTCTCCCAGCTCTGTCCCATTCTGAAATTAGGCAGAGCACCTTCCACTTCACTCTTTTGGTCTCTTGAACAAGAGTGTGACCAGCTGGATCTGTGGGGTGCGGGGACATTTCTGATGCTGAGAAGGAAGATTGGTGGTCCCCTGTGATTGGCTGGAGGGGCCCGTGGGTACAGTCTGATTCTGAGGGCAGTCTCTGGGATCCATCTGTTGGCAAGGCAGAAGCCATATGTATTATTTCCTCAGTTTCTTCAGGAGAAAGCAAGCTAGAAGGAGCTGAGATCTCTTCACTGCACTGTTGGGTGCATGGTCCTGCCTTCATCAGATATCCCAACCTGGGGCTCACAACCTTGATAGCTGCCCAGTGGATTAGACAGCAGAGAGATACCAGTAGAGGGCTCCCCTAGCCCCACTGCCCACTTCAGCCATTCTTCTGGAAAGAGGGAGAGGCAGGAACTACTCAGAGACCAACTCTCAGGTCCTTCCCTGGGGCTACTTGGGGCTTCCCTAGGGAGATGGAGCTAGCTCTTGGTCTGTCTGTCTGTTCAGCCTGGATCCCTCACCTTGTAGAAGCCCTTCCCCGGGGTTGGGGCACCCAGCATGGGTCCTGGGTTGTTCAGTTGTGTTTTCTCTGCTTGTACAGTGTTTACATTACGTGGGAAAAGATACTTTTTTCCCCCGATCCATTTATTCATATTTTTGCAAGTTTTTGCCAGCCTCTACTTATATGTGTGTATTATGTAGTAGAAAATTGCTTGGTATAAATCATAAAGTCTCAGAGACACGTTACTGGGCAGAACAGTGGGACCAGCCCTCTGCTACTACCTAACCTGCCCTGGAGAGATCATTTCTGTCTTCATCTCAAGGATCCATAAAACAGGGCCCTTTTGCTCCCCTCATATCCCTGCCCAGTGTCAGAAATGATGTCCTTATGTCTGGCCTCAGTTTCTCTTGCTTGGTTGTAGATTGGCTCCCACACTAACAGTGATCTCCCATATTTGAAGACAGTGGATAGCTAAGTTGGCCTCATCTCTCATTTGAGCTCTGGCAGCCTCAGTTTCCTTCCCTTCCTGGTGGGATCCATTCTTCTTCTGAGCCACCCTCCCACCCCCAGGACCTTTTTGTCTGCGGAGGGTCCTCTCAGTTTCCCCTTACTCTGTCTATGCAGGGTCACACTCAGGGTTTCAGTCTCAGCCTAAATAAGGACACCCTGCTCAACCCTGAACACACTTTGCCAGCCCAGACATTCTGCGCTGTGCAACAAGACCCCAAAGGATCTTGCGGGAAAGAAATATGGGCCAAGCTTCAAACTCTCCATAGATGAGGAGCTGTGAATCTCTTCAGACCTTCCAAGGGCATAGAGAAGAATCATTTGTAGTTAGCACGTGTTTTATACATTTAAGTACCGTATTAACTCTGGACACTTAAAAAACCAGAGAAAGCCTTGAGCCTCGAGGATGAAAAACTCAGGTGGAGAAGGTCTGCAAGCCGAGCGTGAGTGTCAACACAGGGCAAGAGATCAGCTTGATCCCACTACGTTCAGCAACATGTGTGAGTGCTTCCAGGGTCAAAGAGACCCTGCTGGTGAATGTGGGTACTAATCCAACTGACCATGCTGCTAAGAACTGCAGAGGGACAAACCCCCTCGGGTCCCTTCCCACTATGGGAGCTTTTCTGTCCTCTCAATCTCTCAATAAATCCTGCTTTAAAAAAAAAAAAGAACTTCAGAGCACTCAGAAATACTTGCAACTCGGTCTGTGCACACTTAATACTCACAAACACCCAGTGAATCTGGTGGAATAGGTAAGCGATTGTTCAGTAGAATCCCCATTCGACAGCTCAGGGAGCTAGTAATCAGTGAAGCGACGTGAGCCCAGCAGGAAGGAGTGCAGCCTTGGCTGTGAGGTAGGCAAGCCCTTTGCTCCAAGCTTGATGACACTGTCATTCCCAGCCTCAAGGAATTTACAGACAGGAAGGTCTCATTAAACAAGTGTACAAGGCTTCCTGGAAGGAGAGGCCCCTGGTGGGCTCCAGCTTTGTGTAAAAGTGCCCCCAGCTTGGAGTGATTGGAAGAGGAGTTGGCTTTGAGCTAGGAGGTGTCTGTGCTGGGAGGAGGGGAGAATGCCAGTTGGTGGGGAGGGAGGGGGGTGGGGGGGTGGAGAGGGCAGGGCTTGGTGGGAAGGGAGATTCCAGGGCTTTGCCCGAGTGCCCTTGGGTGCCAGAGTTATATGTGGGCCTGAGAAGCCTCTTCAGATCTGCCCACAACAGCTCTCCGGTTTTTTCCTCTGTTTCCAGAACAAATTTAAACCCGCGAGTCCCCAAGAAAACCCGAGAGGACCCCCTGCCTGTGCCCTCAGACCAGCATTCACTCCCTTTCCTGTAGGTTGGTTCCAGCTGCTCAGGTGATGAGGGTTTGTCATCCATAGACCAAGACGGTGCTCCTGTCCCAGCCTCAGAAGGACCTGTTGGGGTCTGGAACCCCTGCTGGGGGATGGTGGCTCTGAGCTATTCATCCTCTCTGACTTGATGATGCTCCTGGTAGAATGAGTGGCTGGGGTCAGGACTTGGGCAGTGGGAGTCAGGGGCTGGGCCAGGGCTCAGCATGTGTTCAGGGTCGACTTGGTCTGGGGCAGGGGTTAGGGCTCAGCCCTAGGCTGGGGTCAGCGCTCAGCCTGGGGGAGGGCAAGGTTAACTAGAGTTTACCTCTGTGAGCAGCTAACTGGCTCAGAAAGGGGAGGGGCAAGGTATCCAGGGTAGACACTGACTACAGGGAGACCCTCAGCCCTCTGCCCTGGAGTGAACTGGCTTCATTCTCAGTGTCCCCCACCCTGGGAAGATGGGCACTGGAAGCTGTAATTTGGGTTGGGGAGGAAAAAGCCATCTGTATCCCCAGTGGGGTCTCCTCAGCTCCATTGGGGAGGACTGCATACACCTCTGGAGATTTACTCTGCCAGAGTTAGGCAGAAGTACAGCCAGAAGCTTTCAATCTAGGGACTTCCCCCACAGACAGAAGCTTCCAGCTCACAAGGGGCTCCATCTGCCACTCCCAGAGCATGTCCCTCCTGCTGAGGAACATACAGTCTTCATAGTTCCTGTTAGGGGTCAGCATCAGGGAATTGTTACCTTCATTTTGCAGATGGACAAACTGAGGCCTAGAGAAGAAAAGTGGTACCACCTACGGTCACCCAGCAAGTCAGTGGCCAAACAAAGGCGGTCTGAGGATCAGTGAGCTGTGCTTCTTACTGGGGTGCCAGTGTGGTAGGGAGCACTTCCTGGGGACTCAGTGGGATTCTGGGGTACACAGCATCTTAGCATCAGGAAGGACCCTGTGGAGTGTGTGTATTCAGCTGCATCCACCATGTTGTGTGGACCGGCAAGTATCTAGTGCTATACTGACCTCTAGGACCACAGAGTTGAAGAGGACAGGGGTGCTGCCTGCCTGCAGAGGGCTCCCCACAGATGTCTCTGTCAAGCATCCTGCTGGATGTTCCCAGGCTGCAGCCCAACCAGCCTGCACCCAAAGGCCGCAGAAGCATTTGTAAAGTTCGGCCCCACAGAAACCGTGTGCTGGGTCCCTGGGTGATAGATGTGAGTGCTGAGACCTGGAAGGGGTTGTGACCTTCCTGCGGACACACAGTGAAGCCGTGGCAGAGCCAGGCCTGGAGGCCAAGGTTCTCCAACTTGCAGACATGGGTATGGGCCCTGCGCCTGCGAGGGGGCCTCCTGCCTTCTGATTCAGGCTGCTCCATTCTCCAGACAGCCCCCACGCAACACCTGGGCCTGAACTTCTTACCTTCTCTTGGATCCAACTCAGATAATTTATCTCATCAGCCAGCATAGGTGCATCTCTTCCTCTTGATTAAAACCTGATTGATTTTCCCTGATTGTCCTTTCAGAGATTCTGATGTTTTCTTTTTCCCACCCCATCTCTGGCTTTTCTGCCACCATCTTGTTCTCTTTCTTTTCAGCACATTTTTTTGTGCCATGTCATCAAAGGTTGGGAAAGGCCTTCTCTCTAGACCCGCCTGTCCCAAGAGCTTTCCCAAGGGTCTCCCCTATGCCGCCCTTGACCTGCCCTCCCCTCCTTCTCCATTAGAGTCACACACCTTTACCAGGTACAGGGTTTCCCAGCTAACTCGTCACTAAATGGTCTTTAGCATGCTTTCTAAAAATCAGAGGGGTTTGTGTTTGCAGAAACATCTAGAGTTCAAGAGGGGTAGGGACAATCTTGGAACTAAAGAAAGCAGAGTCACAGAGGGGAACAGCTGAAGCTTTAGAACTGGTGTGGAGGTTTGAGCTTGGCATGTAGGAACCAAAAACTGATGGTGGGGTCTCCTGGACCCTGGTTTCTGTGGTTCACCCAGGCCAAGGTTGAGGGGTCACTGGTTGTAGGAGAGGCTAACCAACTTTCCAGTCTATTTGAAGAATAGAATAGTGACAATTTTTATATACTCAGTTAAGCTCTTTTAATTATTGAAGAAACATACTTTTTGTATGTGTATAAAACAGACCTTTGACATTCATGCAGGACTCATGAAGCAACGTCTGTGATACATGAATACCTCATAACCAGTCTTCTCCTGCTTTGATGTGTGTGTGGCCACCTGGGGATCTTATTAAAATGCAGATTCTGTGTCAGCAGCTCTGGAATGGCACCTGAGATTCTGCATTTCTGAGAAACTCTTAGTTGGTGCTGGCACTGATGGTCCTATTGTCTGAGTAGCAAAGCATCAAACTAAACCTTAATGCTTGTGTCTTAGAAAATGGGACTAGCAGTGCCCACCTCACAGTGTGGTGTGAATTGAAAGATGCTGTTTATTAAATGAGAGCCCCAAGCTCTCATTTAATGCCTGGGCTTGCCCCATTTTGGAAGTGTGTACTACAGATTCTTGCCACCTCAGCAAAATGACATGTCACCACCTGTCAGGTACCGTCAGACTTACTCTCAAAAAGCTAGAATCACAAAAAATAAATCTATGAATGCAAGGGTCTAGTCTCTCATGCGTATCTGTCCTCATTATATCAGACCCATATCTGATTTTTAATTCACTGGCCAGTAGCAGGAGCCTCAGAGTTGAGACACCTGAGGAGGGTGTGTGAAGTAGTGATTTTTGCAATCTGACAAGATGACACAGCTCTTCATCCATCTCTGATATGTGTGTCAAAGAAAGAAAGCAAGTGTCCATGGCTTGTGCCAGCCCAAGCGCAAGCAGGACCATGAAGACTAGAGAGATGGAGAGTCAGCCCGAGATCTCTCTGAGGAGCTGGAAGTTCTGGGCCCTACCTAGTAGAACGCAGAGCTACACTGCAGCTGGGCCCACCTCGTTGAGGTGACTTGTTTTTGCAGGCTGTGGAGCAGTGTCCAAAGGTGCTTTCTCTCAGCCTTCAGCCCCTGCCCATTGAACTTTTATCAAGAAGTGGTCTAGCCCAGCGCTGTCCTGTAGAACTCCCTGCAGACACAGACAAATGGCTGTCCTGGTGGAAATGCCCTGTCTCTGTGCTGTCCAATATGGTAGCCATTAGCTACTTGTGGCCACTGAGCCTTCACAGTGTAGTCAGGACAACTGAAAAAGTCGATTTTTAATTTGGTTAATTTTAATTCAAACAACTACATATGGGTAGTGACTATCATATTGGATAGTGCAGGTCCAGAGGAAGGAACAGTCTATTCAATCTGACTTACCTCTGCTTCCCCTGTATGCATTGATACCAAGGTCCTGCGGGGATTCAGAGAGAGGCAGCTATGAGCCAGAGGAGAGGGAGAGGAGAAAGACCTGTGGATACCTAAGGTGACCTTCACAACCAAACCCAGCACTGGCCTCATTCAAGGCTCAGGCTGCGTGTGCTAGGCTGTATGTGAGGCCTATGATGTAAATTTCTAGCTCTCATCTTGCCAAATCACCTTTGCCAAATCACCTCAACAAGGCTGTACTCCGAGCAACTCTAGTGGCAGCCTCTGGCCCCTGCGTGAGACCCAGCCCAGGCCCACCTTCTGAATACACACCTTCCCTCTAAGCCCACTCACCTATCAGAGGTCCCAAAGTGAGTGCTTATGCAGTGGTGCACCCACATGTCCACATATAGGCATGCGTTTCCCTATCCAGAGCTGCCCATGTCTTGGCCCTTGGCTTCCTCATTCTCCCTATGACTGCCCTGGCCCTGTCTTCACACCCTCTGCTTCTCCACCCTCCCTGTGAACTGGGTTGCCCCGTGCCCTACCTCAGTTTCTTCATTGCCCAATGTCCCCTGCTGACAGAAGTGCTAATCTTGTCACACCCAGCAGCTGCGTGCAGAAATGCTACTGCAAGCCACAGCGGGCTCAGCAGCACTCTTGCAAGATGTCAGAACTGTCCACCATTACTCTGTAAGTGTGCGTGGCCATGGCTGTGGCCGGGAGTCCTGGTGGGGAGGGGGACGCATGCTGCCACCACCGCTGGAAGAGAGTGGAGAGCCAGCCTGTGCCTCCCAACCCTGCCCCTGTTCCCCAGCTGTTGCATGCTGACATCTGTGTGTCTTGTGAGTTCTCTGCAGCCTTGTGGCCAAGGGGTGGGCGGGCAGGGTGTGGGGATGGAGCTGTGGCCATTGTGGGAGCATCTGGGGATTTGGCTCACATGGACAGGAAAGCAGTTCGTAGTCTCTGCCACTGCTGCCTCCTGTGTGGCCTTCACCCCAATCTCCTACTTCTCTGGGCCTCACTCTTTACAACTGCAAAATTATGTCTAAGAGTCTTAGAGCTTTAGTTCATAGACTGCACCCCTGCACGGGGCAGGGACAGGGTAGGAAACCTCTTTCCAGTGTTATAGCACTTTGTGTATGAGATGGCATTAACTCACTTAATCCCCACAACAACTCTATGGGATGGATCTTTGCAGTATCCCCATTTTACAGACGAGAAAACTGAAGCACAGAGAGATGAAGTGACTCAATCAAGGGCGCTTAATTGGCAGAGCTAGGATCTGAACTCAGGGAATCTTAAGCACTATGTCACCAAGCGTCTGACTGGAATATTAGCCTCAATTGGACATCCCTTTCAGTGAGGGCACCACTGCCCCTCTGGCAGCCCACTGTAATCTGAGCAGCCTGTTGGAAGCTCTTTTTGATATTTTAAGACTCTTCTGCCCATTGATGGCTCCTCAGGGTAGGAAGACAGAGGCCTAGGCCCTGTGTCACCATCTCTCTGGCTTAATCAAATCATGGTATAAGGCTCATATCATATATCCCATTCCAAGGCCTCTAGTCATCTTAGAAGTACAGAAGCTTAGAAGCTTAGTACCCATGGGCTCTAGAAGCCTTCTTGTCTGTCCCCACTTTCCTGTCTGTCAAAGGAACCACTGGGATGCCCTGGGTCCTGGCAGAAGTCCCTGACTATGCCAGGGATGCTGAGGAGGGAAGGTATTGATCGCCCTTGGACTGTGCTGTGGAATGCCCTCGTTAGCATCCCTACACCTACACTGTAGCTAAGACAGGTCACTGTTGCCCACATTCTCGTCTAATGCCATCACAGAAGCTGGAGAGGTTTGACCTCTTGGCTTCCAGGGCCCTTTTTGGACTGCAGAGACAAGGACCAGAAAATGGTCCCATCTGTGGGAAGAGAAACCAGGAGGAGGAAGGCAGGAACCACAGGTGTGTTCCTGTGGCAGCTTCCCTTCCTGAGCTCCTTCAATAAGCGTCTCTTTTAAAGTAACCCCTACAGGTAGGACCACACAGGAGCCCCCAAGATGTCCATGTGTGTGCATTTCCAGTCGTTTTCTTCTGCTTTTCTGACTTTCATTCCTTTTACAAACACTCTCTGCTGCCTTCTGATGGCAGGCACTGGACTCCCAGAGATGAGCAAGAGTCGAGTGTCCAAGAGATACTCAGTTTTGAGGACGCCAAGGCTTTTATACCAGGTCCGTGTGCTCCATTGATTCCTTCATGGAAAAGACATCTTCCCAGTATTGGCTCCCTGAAGGAGATCAGTGAGGCACCGCTCTGCCTTCGTGCAGCCAGAGACCGCAGATGAAAGGAAGGCTGAAAGGACAGACCACTCAGGACCACGTCTGGGCTCAGAGCAGGGGCCCGCTCAGATCCTGTTGGCCCTGCTGTGGGCTGGGGACCCTGGGATCTACAGAACGTGCTGCCTGTGAGCAGGAGGGAACCCGCATTCAGGGGGCCCCCTTTCTAGGCTGAGCTTCCTCCAACTGAAGGTCTCCTCAGGTTACTCCTCCTTCTTCCTCTGCTTCTCTTTCACCTCTTCCCCTTTCTCCTTGCTTCTCCTCTCTCAGTAGAAGCTAGAAGTCAAGGGCCTCACACAGACTCTGTGGTTTGGCTTCTCTCGAAGTCCAGAGCTCTCACAGTTGACAGAACATTCTCTCCCAGAAAGGCCAGATGGGGGAGAGGGAGGGGTGCATGGTGTAATTGTCCCAAATCAAACCCCACCCTCATGCCTGCTGACCACCCCATGGGAATTGAGCTCTGCCAGAGGATGAAGCCAGTCCTCCAGAAAGCTGGGCTGGTGTGGACCAGGGGGCCTATTGCATCTGCAGGGCAGGGCTGGGCTCTCTGGGGAAGCCCACAGGGCACCGGTATTGCTTGGGTGGGCAGAGATGGTCCCCATAGAGCAGGACTCACAATTGCACACACTCTTGGTATCCTAACCATGGGCTTCTGTGCCCCTGCACCCTCAGAAACAGAGCTCCACCCCACTGTCTGCCTAGGGGAGCTGCCTCAGAAGGCATGGCAAACTTTGGCCCTTTCTCCCCTGCCTGTCCCACCGCAGAGCATTCTCCTCTGCCTTTGACTCAGTTTCCCAGACAGCAACCTCCTCTTGCCCAGTTGAAAGTTGCTTGTGCCCAGAATCTGTAAGTCCTTCCTAGAATCTCTCTTCAGTCTTCTGTGGCCACCCTCCCTCTCGTCGTCAACACCACTCTTAGTGAGTGTCCCGGACTCAGACAAGCAAGCCTAAGCTGGTGATGTCTCTGGGACCCTTGGGGCTGCTCTTCTCCAGGCTTGCGGAGCTTCCTTCAACAACAGAATATTTGCTTCACTCAAGGTCCCAGCACTTCCCCAACCCTTGTGAACCCCACCCCTAGGTTTTGCCCTGACTTTGCCTTCCCAAGCGTTTTGCACATCACATACGGGATCTCGTAAATTGCGTGCACATTTTGAGTGGTTCTGCAGAATCCTGATGGGGCGCCTGAAGGCCAGGGTTGTCTCCCACAATATTTGAGGGTGCCCTGGCACCCCAGGCTCTTGTGGCCACTATCTCTCCCAGGCCACTTGCTCTGGGAGAAGGGTGCTAAGGGGCTATGGACAGGGGCCCCAGCTCTGGGAGACAGTGAGGGGTTGGGGCCAAATTCTGTGCTGACCGTGGCCCTGGCTCCAAGTCTCGGCAGCAGCCCCCGGAGCAGATGTCTTGGTTTCTCCTGACAGACGGCTGGCCCGGTCCACCCTGCTGCTTATCCCACTATTCGGCATCCACTACACGGTGTTCGCCTTCTCCCCAGAGAACGTCAGCAAGAGGGAGCGACTTGTGTTTGAACTGGGGCTGGGCTCTTTCCAGGTAGGCATGGCGCGGTGGATGGCAGAGCGCACGGGGAGCTGGGGCCCCCGCTGTCCCTGCTGCTGGTTCCTAGAGTGAGCTCCACCTGAGCACACAGATACTTGAGGCGGGGGAGGAATGAGAGCACTAGGGAATAATGACTGCGCGCCTGAAGGAAGGAGTAGAGGCGGCTGTAAACACGCGAGTGAAGGGTGAATCACAGGAGATGAGCAGACAGGATGAAGGCAGGGTGGCACGCCCACACCCCCACCCCCTGAGCCAGCTGTCTAAGTTAGGATTTGATTTTGACAGTCAAAAAATTGCTCGGTGCATTGGATTTGACTCTCCCCAACCTCCACTTTAATTCAAGGCCATCTTTATCCGATTCAGGTTCTTAGCCTGGAGAGGCTGGGAGATGAGACAGTCGAAGCCCAGGACTCCTGGTTCTGTGTTCATTGAGGAAATCTGGGGGCTTGAGTGGTCCTTCCCCTGGCACCTTCAGGTGACAGCACAGGGCACAGGGATTGTGAGGAACTGATTTGTAGCATTCGGGAAAATTCTGTTGCTTTGTTTGTATAGATGTGAAGAATATATGTAGAGTAGCTAAATACATACTCTGTGCCAAATGCTCACTCTGCGTGGTGTTTTGCGTTGCTGTTTACAGGAGTATCTGGCAGAGTGGGAGAAGGTGGTGGACAAAGATGACGTAGGTCTGTTTTGTCCTAAGTGCATCCTACAGCTTGGTTGGGAGCTCAGAGAACATTCTAGGGCATCCAGGGAAGCTTCTTACAGAAAGTGGGATAAAGCTGGCCTTTGGGAATGGGATAGCTTTGACCAAAAGAATGTAAGATTTAAAGCCAAGGTATATCTATGGGGAAGGGGACTTGCCCCCTGCCATTTGACTTCATGGATGTGCCACTTGGCTTTGTGGGTGTGCCCATCGTGGTGGAGCAGAACTTGTCCCATCTACCCCAGATCCCAGGGCAGGCACTCCTGCCCCTCTCCCATCCACATCATGGTATTTTTCTGCCATCCCTCCACGCTTCACGCAGCACTTCAGAGGGTCCTTCGCTAGCATTCTCAGGTTTATCTTTTCTCTCTCCCCAGGGCTTTGTGGTGGCTGTTCTTTACTGTTTTCTGAATGGGGAGGTAAGACCCTGGTCCTCTGACTTCTTAGTAGTGGAGGTGGAGCTTGTTGGGGAATGGATGGGGGAGCCACCTGTTGGCCACACAGGGCTGATTCTTCAGACAAGGGCTCTGCCAGGCTTCCAGCACCGAGGGGAGGAGCCTGGCACACATGTGGTTGCCGGCATTGTGCTGTGCCAGGACTTCTGACACCCTCCACCCTGTGCCAGAATCTCGCTACCTTGCCAGCGGTGCAGCTAAGGCCCCACCTGAAGAGCAGAGCTCTGTTGGGTGGAGGCATCAGCTCTGCTGAGCTCAGATCTCCTTGGGAGGGCTCTCTCCAGAAGACACTCCTTAGTGAGGAGGAGTTGACAGTGAGAAAGGGCAGGGCACAGGGCTTAGTACCTTCAGGTCATGAGGCTGCCCCAGGGAGAGCTGCTAAGCCTGGAGCTGCCCAGTGTTCAGTGCTGCCCCCTGCAGGCCAACCAGACTGGCCATACTGTCCCGGGGTAGAGTGGGGACTGTGAGAATTTGGAAGAGACCCCAGAGAGGACCTGGTACTTTCTAGTAATGCTTCATTTCCAGCGTTATGGTTTAGGGGTTCCCTTTATAGCCTGCTGGGACAATGCTCTTGAACAGAGCCCAGAACGGAGGCGTTGAGGCAGGGGTGGGGACTGGTTGGATGGGACAGGTTTGGAGAGCGGGCAGGAGTCTTTGCACCATTGCTCATGTCTTGTGACCATGACAAGCTCCTCCCCTTTTTTGCATCTGAGCAACCAGAAGATTGGGCTCTGCAATCACCAGGACAACCTATGGAAGGGTCACATTAGGGCAGATAAGGAGAGGCAGAGAGGGTCCTGCCAGCAGTGGCTGGGAGAGCCAAGAAGTGTAGCTTATTCAGAGCCTGCAGTGGAAGTGGGAGCTAGAAAAGGCAGGGGTGAGTGTGGGTGCCACTTCCAGATGTGCAGTTTGTGCACTGCACAAAGGTGCTTGACTGAAAAAGCATGTGGAGACTGAGACTAGGCATGGCCCACACTCACTATGCAAAGTACTGCATGGGGATGTGTTGCACAGAGGGATGCATGGTTAGTGGTTCTCAGCCCTGACTGCATGTTTGAATCACCTGGGCAGCTTTAAAAAAGTACGGATGTCTGTGTCTTGCCCAGAGATTTTGATGGAATTGTTTTGGGGTATGTTCTGAGCATCTGGAGTTTTTTAGAGCCACCCCCACCCCGTGATTCTAATGTGCAGCCCACTGTTACTGGTCAGCAAAGCATGGGAATCCTTCCCCTGATCTGCCTGCTACATGGCTTCTTGTTAAAGATTTCCTCAGTGACCCAACGGGCTAGCTTCTGCCTGGCCCACAGACAACAGGAATCCATCAGAGGGTCTTACTCAGTGGCAGGGGAAAGAGTTATTCAGCTCAGGCCCTCAGAGGCCTTCCTGTCTATGGCTGATGAAAGCCCCCACTGGAGACTTTAAAGGCTGTAGCTGCAACTGAGAGTGGTGCTAGAGGTGGCAGTGCCAGCCTAGGAAGGGCATGGCAGTTGGGCTGGAGAGGATGTCTACCCAAGTGACTGCCCGAGTCTCTCCCTGCAGGTGCAGGCAGAGATCAAGAGGAAATGGCGGAGCTGGAAGGTGAACCGCTACTTCGCTGTGGACTTCAAGCACCGACACCCATCTCTGGCCAGCAGTGGGGTGAACGGGGGCACCCAGCTCTCCATCCTGAGCAAGAGCAGCTCCCAGATCCGCATGTCTGGGCTCCCTGCTGACAACCTGGCCACCTGAGCTGCCCTCTCCTCCTCTTCTTCTCTATCCATAGGTTGGGGCTGTGGGCAGGTGCCAGCCCACGCATGTTCGCGCCTCTTCCCTCCCCTCCAGCAGTCCCTGGGCTGGAGGCTTGGCTCCCTGAGGGGGGAGAAAGAGGCAGGGCACAGACTGGCATTGCCCCTTCCTGTTTTGGTACTGGTCCTGCCCACCATAGTCCCTGGGCCCTGACCCCAGACATGTATATACTCCTCAAATTTGGAAAAGCTGTCCCGTCCATTTACCCTCTGCCCCAGTATCCCTGCTTACCCCACGCCAGGTCTCAGCTCCACCCCACTGCTTGTCAGCCACCTTAGTGATGGCCGGATCTCCCTGTAAGCTAAGGCTGAAGAGGCCTTGCTTTTGGGAGGCTGAGTTGGTGCCTACCCTGGCAGCCCCTTCATTGTCTGACTTTGGATATGACCCCTGGAGTCTGTGTGCCATCGTGGGGCCTATCTCAGGCCTGGGCCCAGTCCCTGAGGCCTAGCAGAGGGCCAGCTCTGGTGTCCAGAAGGCCCTTCAGGGCAGGCCAACCTGAGGCTCCCTCGTGCTCATGCTTCATGTTGGTGTCCAGGAGCTCAGCCCCTGGATCCATGGACAGTGGGACAGTTTCAGGGCTCTTCCAGTCCGATTTCAGTTTGGGTTAGGGTCTGCGGGTCAGGGAGAGTTCTGGTGCTTTTCACTGGATCCAAGAGGAGCTGAGAGCCAGAAATGTGGATGTGACTGGGAAGGAGATGGAGAGAGTTTGAGAGACCCATGGAAGACCTTCACCATCTCCATCACCCCAACTCAAGCTGGGCAGGGTTCATCTGATCGCCTCCACTCTACCCCTTCCACCCTCAATGGATGCCCCACAGATGTTGCTCTCCAACCACGCTCACCACAGAGAGCTCCCACGCCCTCCCTCCCATTTCCCCTTAAGTCAAAGCCATGACTAGGATGAACCAGCCACCTCCCTGTGATGTCAGTGAGCCTTGAAGCACCAAACACCTCCATATACTCAAGTCTGGGGCACAGGGCTCCCCCACCTCTCACCCCCTTGGATGATGAAGAACCCCAGACACCAGGTCCTTGGGCCTGGACTCAACTATTGAAATCTGAGACCTTTGCAAAGACTTCCCTCATGTGCCCTTGACCTTGAATCACCATGAGCTCCTAAGGTATCTGGAGGAGAAGCCACACCACTGTACCCATTAGCAGAAGCTACTGCTGATGGGGGTGGGGCTGCTCCCCAACGCCTGTCCTGGCTCCCTGTCCACAAATTACACAGCCAGAGCCTAAGAATGTAAAATAGGGCGGCTCCAAGTTGGGGAGTGGGGTGTAGAGGAATGTGCTGGAGTGTGTACCCCCCGCCCCATGGCCTGGCTCATTCCATGCCAGCGCTTGGTGGTGTTCCTGTCTAAGTGTGTTTGTGGACTTGTTTGGTGATGATGTTCTAGAATGTTTGGGCAGTTTGGACAGAGGGAGACTGTGGCTTCACTTGGTTTTATAAAGAGAAAGGGGTCTGGGGGACTTGGGGTGATGCTTCTGGAAAAAACCTTCAGAGTGATTGGAGAAAGCTCTTGTTGCTATAATTCAGAGAGGAGCCTGTGTCTTTGGTAAAGCCAGAGGGAGAAAGAAGCTACCTGCCCTTTCCCGGGCACATTTGATAACTCAGACTAGGCCTAGGGTGTGCAGTGGCCCTTCCCCAGTGTACCCGACCTCGTGATCCCCTCCACCTGCACTGGGAGCCAGGTTTGTTACTCAAGCAAGTGTCCTCCAGTCATCTTGCACTTTGGACACTGCTAAGGGCCTGACCTGCTTGGACTGAGCCATGATCAGGGAATTAGAGTCCTAGAATGGCTACAGTTGGGTTGACTGCTGTGACTGTGGTCAATATGCCCTGTTCTGGGCCTCAGTTTCCTGTTTGTGAAATGAGATAACTTCCAATGCTTCTTTAGGCTCTGTACTTAAGTAATTTTCCAGTTCAAAGCTAAGGCAGGTAAAAGGGTATGAATCACTGTGTGCATCATCTAAGGGTCTGGTGTGTGTGTGTGTGTGTTGTGTGTGTGTGTGTGTGTGTGTGTGTGAGAGAAAGAGAAGAGAGAGAGAGAGAGAGAGAGAGAGAGAGAGAGAGAGAGAGAGAGAGAAAGGATGAGGGGAATGCTGCTTATTTTCCCTTTCCTAGAAACAGAATTTCTTTCTCTTCTGTTTGGACACCACAGTGGAAGCTGGAGGACTGGAAGGAAGAATTAGGCCACAGACATTTGAACAGGTGCCTTGGGCATGATGTATTGATCTAGCTGTATCTCTGGCAGGGGTGGGGTGTCACCTCCAGTGGCCACCTCCAGGTCCAAGGAGCAACCTCCAGTGGCCACCTCCAGATCCAAGGAACAGCCCCCTGGGGATGGACCACACTCATTCTTCATTGCCCCCACCAGCAGGTCTGCTTCACTGTGGAAGAAGAAACTGACATAGTGACATCATCACAAAAGAGCAAAAACAAAATCCACTCTGACCCCATGCACCATGCTGCTTCCTGAGCCCTGGGCCTGTGTCCTCATAGGAAGTCCATGTTCCTATTTGTTTTGTTTTTTTTTCTGTCTAAATGATTTTTTTGCCAGTCTTGTGAGCAGATGTCCCTGACGTATTCTTAATGTTCCAGGAGGTTCTGGCCTTCAAGGTCATGGGCATGGGGGGACAGCATAAGGTCTGGGTAAAACCCTTCCCTCTCTGACCTTCTGTTTTCAAATCTGTAAAATGGGCAATAATAGATGATTTGTATATAGTCCTGAAGAGAAAGCTCAATGGAACTTCCTTTTTCCTTGGATAGTACCTTTGTCCCCTTCAGGGCCACTCTAAAGTGAAAGAGGTGAGTACTTTGCCATTATAAAGTCCCGCTTGAGCCCAGGGACCATGAAAGTCAATTACAAGGGCCCTGGGATCTTGAGCAAAGAGCAGAGACCTGGACTTCTCCAGTCTTTGCCTCTGACCTGCTGTTTGACCTTGTCTCATTCCCTGTGTACGGGGGAGACTCACAGAATACTAGAGCTGGGAGGAAATGTGGAGATCTGTAGGTTAGACCTCCCTATTGGACTGAAGAGAAAACACAGGTGGGTCTAGCATGGTGCCTGCCACGACGTTGGGACTCATATGCTTTATAAATCTGAACGAGGAAATGGCCCATCATTTTTCATTTCCCACAGCCCTGAACATGAGCCAGGATGTGACATTCAAAGCATCCATACAATAAACACTTAACTTTGCTCAGGAGCGGGGTTTTGGCTACAGAACATCATCAGGACTCTAGTCTGTAGGAGAAGGATTGGAGTCAGTGTGGTGTAGGGAGACGTGCTCTCTACCAGGGCCTTACTGCTTGTTCTCCAGGGCTCCCTTCTCTGGGCTTCTGCCTTCTAATCTGAGTAATGGGGAGAACATGATTTGTATTGTCAGTGCCACAGGCCACAGCAGAGGTTGAAATGAGATGCCCTTGTGTGTGATGAGGTTTGGAAATCACACAGATGTGGGCTCATTGCCAGAGTCCCTGAAAGGGACTCCTTGCTGTTTGTCTACTGCTTCGAGACCTCCGAATTTAACCTCTGCCCCATTTGTAAAACCACCAGCATTGGGGCTCAGGGAAGGCCAGAAGGCTCTGATGGATGCAGAATTCCAGCTTTATCTTCATCAGCTGATTCGCTTGCTCTTGGGATTAGGGTGGGAAGACGTCTATGTTGTTGATGTCAGCATTTCCTCGCCAACTCCCTGGGAATCCTCCAAGGATTTGGGGCATTCTTCAAATGGGTAGTATGCCCATTCCTTCTTTTCTGAACTCAAGTTCCTGGGGTATGTCTGCATTTGGCCATATGTGTCTTGTCTAATGTCTGTCTTCTGTAGCTTTGCCCCTGTTGGGGCTGGAGTGGTGCCACCCCTGGCATCCCAGACATGGTTCCCAGCTCACTCATGGGAGCTGGGCCAGCCTGCGTTTCATCTCCCACAATAAAGATAAGCCCCACAGACCTCACTGCTACTGCTGTTGCCATTAATGCTGTGCTCACAACTGTGTCCAGGATTTTAAGGATGTCAAACTGCTGTAGATGACTCAATAAATGTCTTACCATTTTTTTCCTGGTGGCTATAACTTGGAGGAAGTGGAGGGAAGGGAGAAGAGGTAGAAGGGGAAGGAACTTCCCCCCAAATCTGATCATCTTAGAGTAATCCAGTCTACAAGGCCTAGTGGTCTTTGAGATTCCAAGGAGAGGTATGAGAATGGGCCGGAATGAGCTCAGGATGGACTTGGAAAAATAAAGGAGAAGTCTTGATCTCAAAAGGATCTGCAAGGGCCACAAAACTCGAGTGAAATTAATATCATTTGGAAGTTTTGGGTTCCTAGAAACAGGAGCAGCTTGACCCACAGTCTTTGGGGCCTCATGACCTTCATATTGTTCTGTGGGCGTGCCACCAGATATCCCAAAACTTTGCCTGCAGGGAGCACTTTATCCCAGATAACCACAGCTGTATCCTAGGATGCCAGTGGTCCCATCCTTTAATACATCTAGGTATTCAGAGCTATCAATCCCTGACAGACTAGATAACCAATCAAAGTACCCCTAGTTTCCTTGAGGTCCTGTTGATTGTCAGTTTTTTTATTAGTCCTAATGTTTAGTTGCTGGCAACAGAAGATAATTTTGATGAATCAAAAAAGAGTTTATGAAAAAGATATTGGACAGGTCATAGAATTCTTGTAAGACTGCAAAAACCAGACTAGGTAACAGAAGCCATATTACGTCACAAAACTGTCGGTGAAACTGCTGCCGCCATGCTGCCACCAGCCTGGTGATGTTTCTTCCATTCCAGAGACCCGGCCTCACAATGACTGTCATCTCTGAAGGCAGATAGCATTGCTACCATTCTTCCCAAGGTCCCACATGCAGCTCACCTTCTCCAGTTACTCACTTCTGAATCAAAGTCTTACATGACACCATTGGGTTGGTAGTGTCCCAGCTACAAAGGGACTGAAAGCAGACTTTTCTGGATTCTTTTCCCACGCTCAAGAGTCTGAATAATTTCTATACATAACAGTAATATTCTGGGAATGATAAATGCCTGTCACTACAGGCCTGAGGTCTATAGCAATTGCAGAGCCAGCTCTCTCCAGCGATCAGGTGGGTTCTTCTGAAGAAATCGAGTCAATGAAAAGATGAATCCTAATCCAATAGGTCACCCACCAGATGCACCCAGGTGTCCAGGAGGGTGTTCCAAGCTGGAGGGATGGTTGGTTCTGCTTCTGGAGGCTGCCCCTGCTTCTTCCTCTGCAGGTCCACCTCTTCTTTCAATTCTAAACGAGATCACCAGGATATGCCACATGAGCGATTTAACAGCTATTTTGAGCTGCTTCACTCAAAGGCTGAAAATGTATCTCCTCGTGTATCAGACTCTGCTAGTTGTTCCCACAGAAGACTTCCCTGGCATTAAGAAAGATATCATTTCCACTGATGTGACCATGATGAATGGATGTTTCTTATGTTTCATTCTTAGAAAGAGATCACATTCAAGAAGCAAAGGTAAAGAGTCAAAACTCAGATGAAACGCTTGAATTTCATAATAAGCATGAATTTCCTGGCAACAGTGAAGATCCGTGTGAGTCCATGTGAGCCCTTTTGGAATCTCGTGTCCTCCTCCGTCCATTCCCCAGTGTTGATAGACTAAGTTCTCTTTTCTCTCAAGCCCTTCAAAAAGTATGCCTTGAATCCTGATTTTTCCCAATGATGCTCTGTTCCATGGGTACTGCATTTCCTCTTGGGAACCTGGTGGTTCTTAAACTTTAGACTGTATCACGGTTAAAACACAGATTGTGGGACCTACCTCCAGTTTTTTGAGTCCAGGAGGTCTGAAGCAGGGCTTGATAATTTGCAGTTCTAAAAAGTCCTCAGATACAGCTGTTGTTGCTGGTCTGGAGACAGTTATTTAAGATCCACTGCTTTAGGGGTTCTTACTGGGGACACTGGGTACCATAGTCCCTGTTTTGAAACTCAAGCCTGGGCAATGAACTTCCTAGGAGTGGAAAGCAAGTACAGACATTACCAATGTGAGCTTTAATTTATGTTTCCTCTCAGGCCAATGTCTTAGGAACAGGAGTAAAAGATCTGAGAAGCAATCAGCTTGTAGATGTCCATTTAGTCTCAGTGAAAGTAAGTGTTGGAACCATCTTTGAATTCACTGGGATCAAGTTCAGTGAACTGCAACAGAAAACCATAATAAAAAAGTGGCTTAAAGAAGACAAGTCTATTTTTCTCATATTAAGTCCAGAAGCAGATGCTCCAGAGCTGGGATTGTGGCTTCATGGTCTCATTAAGGCCTCCAACTTCTATCTTTCTGCTCCTCTTTCCTTAGCAAGTGAGTTCCAGTCCCAAGATCACCATAAGTTCCAAGATGTCTCCTGGAACTCTGCATGTCACTAGACTTAGAGGGAAGTGGAAGAAGACAAACAATCTCTCCTCCTTCATTAGTTCTCTTTTAAGAAGCCCTATTTCTGCCCACGTGTCATTGGTCAGTGTTTAGTTACATGGCCACACCTCACTGCAACGTAATGCATCTTTAGTAACATTGGAAGGAGAGCAGGTATATTGATTGAAAGATAGTAATTTGTGTCATCATCTCAACCCCCCACATCTTTGGGCAGTCCCATGGTGTGTCCTGGTGGTTTCTACATTCATTTATCTCTCTTTAATTTGGGAGATCCTCATAGTAGTGATGTAGTGTTTTTTTTTTTGAGTTGGAGTCTCACTTTGTCGCCCAGACTGGAGTGCAGTGGCCACTCCCGGCCACCGCAGCCTCGACCTGCTGGGCTCCGGCGATCCTTCCACCTCAGCCTTCCAAGGAGCTGGAACTATAGGCGTACGCTACCATGCCCGGCTAATTTTTTGATTTATTGTAGAAATGAGGTCTTGCCTGCCCAGGCAGGTCTCGAACCCACGGACTCAGGCAATCCACTCACCTCAGCCTCCCAAGGTGTGGGATTACAGGCTGAGCCACCAAGCCCGGCTAATGTAGTTCTTTTTTGAAGGGCGGGGATGTGGCCATCAAATGAACTCCATTTAGATGTTTCTGAGCCTCCCAACTTTGTTAGACTGTCCCCTTGTGGATGATCCATTGCACAAGTTCTGGTGGGGGCCATGCCCTCCTCCTGCTGCCACCATCATGGTTATGAATTCTATTTGTGAAATTCATACACCAAGAGCTCTTTCATATTCTCATCCTAGGCCAGAGAGGCTGTCCTTAAAAGATGACAGATTTGTACAAAGCCATTATATGTATATCTATTCCAACTCATACTGACTCTCAAATAAATGGGAATTTGGAAGTGACACCTCAGCTTTAGTGAGTGAGTGTTCTACCAACTCAATGGGAAGGGCCTTATTCTGGACCTTTAACACTCTCAGGACCACCCTCGTCAGTCACTCTCCTCTCTCTTCCCCTTCCTGACACCCCAGTGTATTGTGTCCTAGACATTTCTCCTTTCTCATTCAAGTTTCCTCCTCTTCTCACATGTCTCTCATGTACACTCAGACATGGCTTGTGGGGAACTCAGTGTTTTCTTTGAGCCAAAACTCTGGGTGCCCCATCCTTTGGGTGTTCCCGAGATCTAGAGTCATCTATGCTGTTCTACTCAGCCTTCATCTCTTTAAACACTTCCTACATGGGCAATAGCATCCATTCCTATGACGTTAAGTATGATTTCAGTTGATAAACTCCACTCTTCGCCTCCAGGCACAAAGTATTGGCTTGGGCAGTAAGTACCATGGAGAGAGCCAAGTCAACTTTGGGTCCAGCACCACAGACAGTTCCAAGGCACTGCATCTACTGAGAGTCCTTGTGTGGCCTATTCATCTGACATGATCAAAAATAGATGTAGGTTTTATGGGGCCTGGCATGCGTGTAATTTGGGGAATCCTTTTTAATGCAAAATTTTAAATTCAAAATTGGGTATAAAAACAAGCCTTTTTAAAGAGAAAAGTTGACAACAATCATAAATTGTAAAATCCAGAAAAATAGCATAATATGTATAATAATTACTCTGATAAATTTTGGCTACCTTTTTGGCTGCACACTCTTTGATCATCTCTTTATTAAACAAATTTTATATCATTTTCTATACATATAGTTGAAAAATAATTTAATCATGTGGTAACAAAATGTGTTTTTTTATGTGTTTGGACTCAGCATCAATGAGAACAGAATCCTCCAGTTAAAATTGTACACATCTGATGATTGGGGAATTTTTTTTGACAGGCTAGCGTCTGGCTCCGTATATGTCCAACTTTGTTTCTCCAGCACTGCTTATACTGCCAGTCACTGTAGGACATTTTCACATTATGACACACTGTGATCCCCAGCCCTCTTTCTACCTTTATATATAATGCTGAGTGGACAGTAAGAGTATTCCTGAATGGAGAGTAGTATAACTATATAATGAAGTGCCAGAGCACCACTGATGTGTAACTCACTGAACCCCATTGGAATGTCCCTCTAGCTTACCCTCCCCTAAGCTGGATCCCCTAGATGTTCATGGCAGTTCAGTACTACCCAGCATGTGAAAAGGTAAGACAGAGACAAAGGGTGGAGAGAGACTGCATGCTTAACCAATTTGGGGCAAATATCTTACTTTTTCAAATTTTCCAGAAACACAAGACCCCGTGAGGGGTTCAAGTGGGTGAGAGACTTAGAAACTAAGCACTGAATGTGACCCAGGTCTATCTGTTTGTCATCACAGGGGAAGGCTTTCCTCAGTTTTAAAGGGCTTAAGTCTATAATGTGGAGTACAGAAACTGCTGAGGTCCCTGTCTTCAAATGATGTCATGTGCTCTCTGAGGCATTCAAGTCACCCTTTAGATGATGTTCATCACCTTTCATTCAAAAACTTCTTACTGACTCTATGTGTTAGGGGATCTGAGAGGGCACACTTTGGCATAAGGAATGAACCGGAAACATTTTTCTCTCACAATCACCTTGGAACTGTCTGTGGTGCTGGATTCAAAGTTTACTTGGCTCTCTCCGTGGTACTTACTGCTCTAACCAACAGTTTGTGTGTCTGGAGGTGAAGAACAGGGTTTTTTTTTTGACTGAAATCTTGTTAATGCCATAGAGAAAGCTAAAAAGAAAAACACCCTAACATTCTGTGTGATAACAATATAATTAGGATACTAAGGGATCCCAGGTCAATAAAGTAAATATTTTGTAATTGCCACTTCAGTCTCCATTGCCCAGGGCTCCCACCAAGGGTTCTCTGATTTTGAACTGCTCCCTCCTGATCAAGGTTTGGGTGGAGTTGCTCACCTTCTAGTCTCAGGGGTGGATCCAGATGAACTGGCCACATGGTCCTCCTCACCCACCCTCTGGCTGTGGTGACTAGTTCAGGGATAGGCACACAAGCCATGGGAAAAGTCTATTTCTAGGGTTTCTGGGAAAGAGATAGTTTCATCTTTCATGAGGGAGCTCATTGGAGAAAACTTTTCTCTTCCCCTGAAGAGTGCGGCATGAGAAGGTAAGGCATGCAAGTGCCACCATCATTTGCAATTATGAAGACAATAACTGGAGCTGTTTGAAAGGATCCTGAAGATGACTAAACAAGAAGAGAGGCAGATGGAATAACAAAGAAAAATGGGGTCCTTGGCGCAGTCATTTGATCACTGGATCAGGTCTCACCTGAAGGCTAATTTACTTATGAAATTTCCTAGAGGGTGATGAGCAGAGGATTGTTTGGATGGGCAAGATTTGGAAAAGGCATCTTTTTATTGTGAATTTTAAAAATAAGTTCACTAAAGTACATAGATCAATACAACAAATTCTCATGTGTCCACCCCAGAACTAACAAATATTAATATGCTATCATGTTTGATTCAGATATTTTAACACTTTTATTAAAGAAAATAAAACATTACAGAAAGAATTTGAAGTCCCCATTGTTATATTTCTCTTTCATCCCTTTCTCCCTCCTTCTGGAAGCAGGCACTAGCAGGAACTTAATATGTAGCATTCACATTTATGGTTCTTTATTTATACTAAATATACTAATTATATACCATGTGTGGTTACACAATGGTATCATCAAGGTTATATCAATGGTATCATACTAGATATATTATTCTGCCTTTGTTTTTTAAGCAAGTTCATGTGCTAGTATCTGTCTATGTTTCTACATGTAGATCTAGGTTATTCTTTTTTAACTGTCATAGAATATTGTATCATGGGAACACACCAGATATATCCATTGTCCTCCTTATGGACACATAAGTAGTTACTTTGATATTATCCCAAACTTATAAAGATCTTCCTATTCACATGTGCAAGAATTTTTCTAGACGTAGAAGTAAAAAAGTGTATCAAATGGTATGAAATTTTCAACATTTCTCTAGGAGGGAGAGAGGAGAGGCAGATAGGACTTTTTCAATTACTTTACTAAGAGATGTCTTGGGGGGGAGATGTCTCACTATGTTTCTATTAATGCTTATCTTTTTGTTTTAAATTATTTTGTATGATAGTAATATAGTTGCAACAGTTTTCTTTTGGTTAATATACACAGAGTATCTCTATTTCTGTTGGTTCTCTTGCAATTTTTGCCTCTTCATTTTTTAACAGTAAAATGATATAGAGAAGCTTATTGAGTTTATATGAGTATTTTCTCAGATCTATGAAGCAAAAAGCTAGATTGACCTAAGGGGAAAAATCTTTACATTGATAAAAAAATATCTTCTAGCCTCCTTAAGTCGTCTGCAATCACTTGCTAAAAAAATATTTCAGAGCCATATATGTCGTGTAGACATTTTTTATACTATTTATAGTCACTATTTTTCAAACAGAGCAAAACAGTTTTGCTTTTTTTTTAATACATTTCAAAGTTTCACTTATATTAATGGTTCTTCCCATGCCAATCCATCTCATTATCAAACAGGAATGAGATAAAGGGCAAGAAAAAGAACATTGATGGCTTCTCATTTTTCTCTTTTGCCCTTGAAATAAACCAAGAATTCATTCAAAATTTTTATAAGTCAGAAGGATAATAAAAAACTCAAACTTTTTCTTTAAGTTAAAAAATAGAGTAAACAAGTCATTCTAGTGCCAGTAATCTAATAGGCCCTAAGATAGCCTAAAGAAAGTTTCATTTTAATGGGGAAATATTGCAACAGAGCGGAAGCTTCCCAAGAGGCACTCGTTTTAAAAATAAATTATAGCTTAAATGATTACTTTATAGATTCTAACAGGCAAAGGTATAAAGAATTAATGTTTATATCCTTTCATGAACCTTGTAAGGCTAGTGTACAGTGGCTTACAAATATTATGCAGTGGACTGTAAAACACCTACCATAGTGAATACTCATGTTTATTTAAAGTTTTTTTTTAACATTAGACAATTTTAGTGGTAGCAAAAAAAAAATTAGTAAATGATCATTTCATTTCTTCTTTCCTCTTATTCTGGTCACATAAAACAGTTGCCATGGATGATACAGATTTCAGCTTTAATTTGTAAAGTATTCCAAGAACCGCCAATTCCCAAGAACTAGGGAAAGCTGCCACCCACAAATAAATTACCAAGGTAAATGTTAATACAGTGTGGTTCTAATGTTTTTTCATACAATTCCAGAAAATGTCAAATACCTTCATAAGTATCTAATTTTTAAAAGACCAATTTAAAAACATATCAAAGTTGTTTAAATTATTTAAATGCCGAACTCTGAAATTTCCTTCAATCAGGCCGTAAATCATCACAAAAATTATGATCATAGTTATAAACAGAGTGAGTGAAATGTTTATGTTTAGGGCAACCAAAAAAAACCCTATGTAACTTTAAAAAATATAACCATTTGCTCAAATACAGTATAACTAGAAATGGTGGTAGCATAGGAAGTAAAAATAAGCGTACAAGTGAAATTTCTAGAAGTCCATAAAAACAGTATTATCCCATATGGCAGATGCAAAAAGTAAAAACAATTCTAATGGGGTGAAGAGAACACTGGTTACCTTTGTTTATATGACTGTGTGAGGTGTTAACTATTTTCACTCTCCACATCCCAGTTAGTCTACAGGAGGAGCTGGAGGATCTTTTACGTTATGAGGACGGGTTCACTTACCTGGTAGGTCGGATCATCTTGGATTAGGAGACCTCCGTGAGATCAAGATCCCTGTCATAACCATCTAGGCCATCAAGCTCTTAGTAGCACTAACGCCATTATCACCAGGGTCCTGGTCATTCCTGAAGGCATTCTGTGTCTGTGTGGGAGTACTGGGATTGCTGCAACACAGTGGTCTGACTTCTCATCACATGCTCATGAGAATAAACATGTTCACAGGGATCGAATCCACATTCTGCCACAAGTTCCCAGCTGGATTTTACTTGACTTTTTAAATACATCTGGAGGCTGGGAAGGACAAGATCAAGGCACTGGCAGATTCAGCATCTGGTGAGGACCCACTCTCTGCTTCATAGGTGATGCTTTCTCACTGTGTCCTCATGTGGTGAGGGGGCGGTCTCTTTATTGCTAGGGCATATCTTTCATATACAGCATAATTTGTAAAACTTTCTTTTAGTCCAAACTAAAAGCCTGTCTTTAAACAGACATGATTAGTCCCTGTATGTTTACCATGGCCACTGACATTTTGAGTTTTATCTTACTTTATGCCATGACTTTGCTTTACTCAGCATTTGTTTTATTGCCCATTTGACCTCTTTTCTTGCCTTCCATTGTATTGGATTATTGTATTTTATTTATTGATTTCACTGATATAGAGATTATACATTTTATTCTACTTGTTTTAACATTAACATTAACATTTTAAACATAATACTTGATTTTATATTTTTCTAAAAAATGTGTAAAGTTGATCATCCCTTCTCCCTTCTCCTAAACAATGTACATACCTAAGAATGTTTAACTTTCCTCCAAGATTCTCCTTTCCAGAATGTTATTGTTATCTATTATTTTAGACATGTTTTATTTAAAATTTCAAATATAATTACTACATTTTTTTTGCAGTTAGTGCTTATTGAGCTATATCAATATACTTTCTTGTTCACAATACCTGATTTCCAGCCTTTTCTTCCTGTTGAAATTAAACTTTTTAAGTAATTCTGTGTAGGGGAAAGCACTCTTAGTCTTTATAGGTTTGTGTTCAGAAATAAATAATTCTAGTTGGGCAGTTACTGCTGCTGGCACTTATTGTTTTTGAAGATAAAAATAATTGAGCCTTTTAAATTATTTCTTTAGTTGCCTTTAGGAGTTGGTCTTTGTTATTAATGCTATACAGTTTCATTTTGATCTTGCTTGGGACATGGTATGCTTATTCAATCTGACAATTCAGGTCTTTAATTCTGGGAAATCCTTTACCCAGTTATATTTAGTTACTGTCTGCCTCAATTTCTGTTTTCTCTTCTTCTAAAATGTCTGTTAGATGCATGCTGGCTCTTTTTTATTTCCCCATATCTCTTAACTGCCTTTATTTTTCTTTCCACTTTTTAATCTTTCCTTCCTCATCCTATGCTGCATCGTATGTGATTTCCACAGCTCTGTCCTCCAGTATAAAAATTCTTTCATCAGCTTTGTCTAGTTTACTGTTCAACTGAGTGCTTTATTTCAAAGATTATGCTTTTCATTTTATGAATTCTTAGGTGTATTTTTCAAATTCACTATTTTAAAGAGCCATCCAATTTCTTTCATTATCGATCTCATTCCCCATTTATTCTAAACAAAACAAAACAAAAATAAACAACTTATTTCAAAGGACCTTAGAGCTGGTTCTTCTGTCGATATTCTTTGACTGTGAATTCTCTAATTGTTTCACCTATTGTCTTTCTAGTTGAGGTGAATTTCCTTGTATTCTTCGTAAATCTGAACTGTGAACTTTTCTTTAGCAGGCTTTAAACATCTTTTTATTATATAGGATCTCTTCAAGATTACCCTGAGGTTGTGAAGGTGTTCTTATTTTATAACTTGGATTTTTCTTCTACTTGTCAGTTACATACTTATGACTAAGTCTTGGGCAAGTTTATTGGCTTGAAGTTTTGCATCATAAAGAAAAAGAAAATTTAGCCTCACACTGAGTGGTTCCAGTTTCTGGAGGTTAACTCTTTGTCATCTACTAATCATGGTCGTAGAATGACTTCATGCTGCATAGGACAGCCATTTATGATCTAATAACATGCACTGGGTTCTAGGGCCCGGCCATGCTAGGGGACTGTGGCCTCAACTCCATCTTTACGGAGTTAAAACTTAAGACTTAAGACTCAAGTCTCTAAGATATGGTGAATCCTTTTATACCTGTGGGCCACTGAACCTTTATTTCAGCCCATTTATTTATCTTTCAGATCTCTCCTTATTTTCATCACTTGGAGATTTTCTTTTCTTGATTTAGTTCATATGTAAGGGGGGAACCCAAATGAATGTGGAATTTATTTATAATAAATTGTGTATTTTTTCTTACTTGTTTAAACTTCAGTCTCCTTCAAAGTACTCTCCATTTGGTTCAATACACCTATATAGATGCTTTTTCTACTGTTTGAAACAGTTCTTGAATTCTTCAGTTTTGATGTCTTTTGGTGATTCTGTCATTTTTTAATTTCACCTCTTCTGCACTGACAAAACGTTTCCCTTTGTGGACTCTTTTCATCTGAGGAAAACAACAACAATAAAAGTTGCTCGGGGAGAGATGTGGTGAATAAGGAGTGTGGGGCATGGGGGGTCATGCTGTTTTTGGTCAAAAACTGCTGAACACAGCACAGTGTGGGCAGCTGCATTGACATGATGGAAGAACTTGTCACTTGCTTGCTACAACTTGGAATATTTCTTCTGCAAATCATGACACAACCTTCTCAAAGTTTCCAGATAAGAATTTTGGTTGGCTGTTTTATCTGGAGGAACAAATTTTGAGTGTACTACAAGGGGCCCACCCTCCAAAGAAAGGTAATTCCAGTTTTGGGGGTTGCCCCTCGTGGTGTGTGTGTGTGTAATCCACCAGTATTTTTATGTATTTGGAGTTGAAGGTTCTTACTAGCCATGTTGACCAGAAGTCTCCATTTCCTTCTGAAGAATAGATGCTGATTTATCTTTTCAGTCTCTTGTAACATAAAGCAGCGGTCCCCTACCTTTCTGGCATCAGGGACCAGTTTCGTGGAAGACAATTTTTCTATGGACTGGGGATAGAGGTGATGGTTTCAGGATGATTCAAGCACATAACACTTATTGTACACTTTATTTCTATTATTATTACATTGTAATATATAGTGAAATAATTATACCACTCCCCATAATAAAAAAAAAAGTGGTGTGGACAGAAGTGGTAAATAAAATAATGAGTGGGCCACACATGGACTAAAATAGTGTCAGATTTTAAATTAAAACCTGCCACCAGATGCAGTGCACAAATGGAGTACATCAGCTCACTTGCCACTCACTGATAGGGCTTGGACATGAGTCTGCAAGCGACCAATTTATTATGATCTCTGTGCACCCAAACCTCATTGCTAATGTTATTCTGTATTTGCAGCCACTCCCCAGTGTTACGTCATCACCACTGCTCCACCTCAGATCATCAGGCATTGGATTTTCATAAGGAGTGAGCAACCTAGATCTCTTGTGTGTGCAGTTCACAATAGGGTTTGTGCTCCTATGAGAATCTAATGCCACCACTAACCTCCGCAGGAGGTGGAGCTCGGTTGGTAGCCTGAGCCTTGGGGAGCGCTGTAAATACAGATCAAGCTTCACTGGCTTGCCCGCCTCTCACCTCCTGCTGTGAAGCCTGGTTCCTAACAGCCCTCAACTGGTATCGACATGGCCCAGGGCTTGGGGACCCCTGACAAAAGTATCTCTATTATTAGAAACATCTGATATAGTGGGGGAGGGGTTTGCCAGGTAAACATTTCTAAGAGAGTTTGTTCTTGAGCCTGAATGTTGATGAATAACACGGATCAGAAAAGAGGAAAGAAGAAACACCATTAGAAACAGAGAAAGTAGAATCGGCAAATATGCTTTTGCTTTCTGCGGAAATCCTCCAATATGCTCAACTCTTGTCAAATGCGTCTGATGTTTTCTCACAAAATCCTATACTGAAACCACACTGAGTTTTGATCACTCATCCAAGAAATATTAACGATATATCTAGTAAATTCTATGTGTTTTAGATGCCTGAAACTAAAACCATGGCTTAGGGACAAGTTTTTTTTTTTCCCCTTTCTTCTTTCTTATAGGACATACATTCTAGCTAGAAAGATAGAAAATACATAGGTAAATACACAAGACAGTTTCAGGTAGTGTTATGTATAAACAGGGCAATGGGATAGAATGTAGCCTATGTGGGGGACAGAGAAGAGGGTACTCAGGACAGGACTGCCAAGGAAGTGACATTAAGGCTGATCCCCTAAATGATAAGGAGGTGGGCATGCAAAGCTCAAGAGAGCAAGAATATGGAAGGTGCAAAGGTCCTGAGGGAGGTATTAACTTGGTGTTTCTAGGAACAGACAGAAAGCTAGTGTGGCCAGAATGCCTGGTCAACATGGTAGCAGTTATAAACACATAGAAATGCTGAGAATTATGATCAATATATACACATACATCTGAACTAGAAGAGAAATCTCTAGGTAATGAACAAGAAGAGAAATCTCCAGGTGATGAAAATAGACATCTCAAAGCAATGAATATAGCAAGCTGGGGTGGGCTGCACTATTTGAGAAATGGGCAGTGACCAGATCATGTGTGTTTTGGGGGCCATAATGGAAATCTGGACTATTTTCCAAGTGCAACACAGTCTCGGGGGTGGTGTGAGCTAGGGAGTGATGCGCCCAGTACACATGTTAATGGCACCTTGGCTGAGTGTGGAGAATGGGCTGCAGGCTGCCCAGGAGGCTGCTACCATCATCCAGGAGAGATGATGATCTCTTGGATTCAAGCTGGAGCTGGAGAAATGGTGGGGTTTGAGGTCTCTTGAGTTAGAGTCACAGGAGTTGTCCTTGGATTGAGTGCGATGAAGAAAGGAATATAATCATTCAGTTCCTGGTTTGAGCCTCAGAGTGGGAGATGGTGCCATTAAGAGAGATGCAGAGGACAGGTAGGTGAACAGAGGGGTGGGGAGGGGATGCAGAGTTTTCTTGTAGAAAAGTCAGGTTTCAACAGCATTGACTTTAGCAGTTGGGGGTCAGCCAGGAACAGGGGAAGCCATTCTTGATATTCCAAATATGAGGGCTTTTTTAATAGCATGAACCAAAGGCTTGCAGAACACAGGAAAGGCAGAAGAAAGCATTCCTGATACCCTCCACTCTCAGCACCAAAGTGGGTGGTTTGTAAGAGCTCACCTGGAATCAAATGTAAATTTCAAAGGTCTCTAAGAAGTATCATAACAATCTCAGTCTGTGGCAGCAAAGTGGCCGGTCTCCACGACGCAGCCTGTGGCTCTCTCCTGGGGGTCGACACATAACTGAATGAGTTTTCCACAGGGACTCAGCTTCCCCTCATGCACCTGCCCCTTCCCCATCTACTGGTGAGACCTCTGGAGGACCATGGCCTCTCCTCTCCAGCCCTCCATTGGCACCCCGATCTCACACGAGATCTTCTCACTGGCCTGCTCTAAACTCTGTCCTTATGGGAAATGGATTCCGAGATAACGGGCTGGGCCTTCTCTGTCATATTGAGGAGACCAACAAGGGAGTGACAATGATGCCAGTTGACCACAGGAACCCAGGACATGGAGGTATGGGGAAAGCCAGGGAGTGTGGTGACAGAGGTGCCAACAAAGGGTTCCAAGAAGGAGGAAGTGGACATCTGAATCAAATGCTGCTGATGGTTTATGAAGATTGGGATGGAAACTAGCAGCTGGTGAGAGGAGGATGGCTGGTCCTTGCCAGAATGGCTTTCCCAAGGAGGGCCCATGATGGGACATTCTAAGAAAAGACCAGGCCTGGGACTGATGTTTTGATTGCTTGAGTGGGCCACAGAAGGCTGTTTCCTTAAATTTGCCAAAAAAATAGAAGTCATTCTATCCTCAACCTAATTCTTTCCTCTGTATCCTTTTTCTCAAGTGGGAGGACTCTTTTCCAGCAAAATCCTTTTGGAATCCTGCCTCCCCAGGGATTCCAGACCTAGAAGTCACCTGGTAATGGGGAGACAAGGAGCTGTTTGGTCATTTGCCATCCTCTTTTATCTCAGCAGCCCCCAGTGGCTTTAGGAAGCATGGGGCCTCTCTCACCAAAGCCCAGGCCTAATCCCAGCCTGCCCCATAGCTCCAGAGCTGAGACTCTGGCCACAGAAATGACCAGGTGGGGGAAGGACTGGCAGCGGGCATGGAGGAAGGTCTTCTCTTACCTCCAGGATCAACTGGGATAAGCCCAGGTTGGTAGAAGCCATGGAGAGTTCTGCCATGACAATCCGACCCTCATCTCTCTTTCCTGGGGAATGGAGTAGACAGATTCCAGGCATCAGAATAAGGTCCTGAAATCAATGGGATGATGGTAGAAAGCCCCTGCCTTGGAAATGGACCTGTCATTTTGCAGTCCTTATTTGCCCCCCAAAAGGATTTTGCTGGAAAAGAGTCCTCCCACTTGAGAAAAAGGATACAGAGGAAAGAATTAGGTTGAGGATAGAATGACTTCTACTTTTTTTGGCAAATTTAAGGAAACAGCCTTCTGTGGCCCACTCAAGCAATCAAAATATCAGTCCCAGGCCTGGCCTTTTCTTAGAATGTCCCCATCTTGGGCTTTGATTGGGTTACCCAGAACCGGCTGTGAGTCCCATCCCTGATTGGAAGAACACCGTCCTGAGGAGAGGTCTGCACTCTGTGGGCCTATGTGGGACATTGGCTGCACTGCATCTCTGGATGACACTAGGGTCTGAGGTTGGGTCCGGCTCACAGGGCAGCAAACGTGGCTGAGTACAGAGGAGTACACTCAGCTCTGCAAATGGTCTGGTGAGGAGCCCTGCCTTTTCATTCATTTGCACCACAAGCAGAGAATTATGTACAACAGGCCACGACACAATCACAGGCACTTAACCTGAGCAGCAGGTGAGGCAGCAGCCAACACAAGGTGTCTGGGAATCGAAAGCCAATTCTTTTCCCAGCCAAAACGTTCACCAAGTTCATTTTTATTTCCATAGGGCAAACTCCAGTGAGTGGATCTGCACTGCCCTCTGCTGGCTATTCAGTTGTTAACAAGAGCCACTCAGAGCTCCGTTCTGGAAATTGCAGGAGCCCTTCCCAGCCCTGGTTTTTCTGGGGCTTGTTTCCATACAATGACTCATAAGTGAGATGATGAGAGGTAAGAGCAAGTTAAAATATTTATTATAATTAACATTGGGAGGAAAATCTTACATCTTAAGTTGCCTGTAGATAGAAAGCAACCTACAGAGGATTTTGCAGTGGTTTAACCCTTTGTATTTCCTGTCAATAAAGCACATATATATATTTTTTAATTGTACAGAAAAGGTACTTCTTGAGACCACATACATACAAGAGACATGGCTTTGGTGCCATTTAGAAGGTGAACACGTGTCTAAGAATCTCCACACTTAGCTGTAAACACGAATATAGTCACTCATCCATTCATTCCTCAGATTTTCATTGAGATATTTACTAAGTCCTCCGTCCCATGTTTTGGAGGACACAGCCATGAAAAAGAGAAAGATCTTGATTGCAAGAAGTTTTATTGTTTGCAGGGAAGTTAAGAAATACTCTAAAAGAAGGTAAACAGGGAAACGTAGCAGAAGCTGTGAGTGCCCGGGCCAGGTTCTGTCACCTGCAGTGGCTCTGCCAGGCTGTTCCGGGCTGACCCTGCCCTCCCCTCCAGACAATTGCTGACAGATGCCTGAGGAGTAAGGCAGTGCTCCCTCAATCCTTCCCATGCCGTGTGGCCTGCAGTCAATAGCTGAGGGATGCAGGGAGGGTATGACAGCCCAACCACCTTGTCCCGTGGTGGGACAACCTCTGTGGTTCACACCACCGCCTCCTGTTGGATCAGAATGAGGCTAATTCTGCGGAAACAACATCTTCCCCGAGCTCCTCCCCCAGCCCCTCTCTACTTCCTCACTTCCCTACGTGTCCCCTGAGGGCACTCCTTCAATAAGTGACCTGTAGAATGATCTGAGTTTTTCCCCTTGTCCTTGCCAGCATCTGTTGTTGTTTGTTTTATTAATGATAGCCATTCTTGCTGGAGTTAGGTGGTGTCTCAATGTGGTTTTGATTTGCATTTCTCTGATGATGAGTGAGTCTGAGCACTTTTTCATGTGTCTGTTGGCTGCCTGTATATCTTCTTTTGAGAAGTGTCTGTTCATGTCTTTTGCCCACTTTTTAATGGGATTGTTTGTTTTTTTTCCATTCAGCACATTTGAGTTCCTTGTAGATACCTGCGCATGTATGTTTGTTGCAGTTCTACTCACAAAACAGCAAAAACATGGAACCAACCATGCTGCCCACTGAAGCTGGACTGGATAAAAAAATGTGGTACATAAACACAATGGGATATCATGCAGCCATAAATATGGAAAACATATGGACTTTTGCAGCAACTTGGATGGATTTAGAGTCGATCATACTCAGTGATCTATCATAGAAACCAAGAACAGAGTACTATATGTTCTCACTCATAAGCAGACCTTGAACAAATATCATATTACTATAAGAAAGGGATTGGCAGTAGCGATAAACTGCCCGAGGAGGGGGTGAGGGAGTTGGAATTGGCAGTTGAGGGAAACTGCCAAGGGAGGGAAGGGCGCACTTCATCAACAAGGGTACCTGTCTAATCTTGCATAATCAATGTTTGTGTACCTAACCCTAAATTGTACCCCATATCTTTTAAAAAAAAGATTTAATCACCTTAAAACAACAACAACAACAAAAACAACAACAAAAACAACAAGTGACCTGTTCAAGAATCTCCATTTCAGGCTTGGCTGTTATAGAATCCAGACAAAAATACGGGCCATCAATGAGGCTCAGAAAAGATGAGTTTCAGGCTGAGGGGAAACGTGTCTTGAAGGTCAGGTTGCTCTGGGCATAGGGAAGAGCTGTTTATTCATTCCTCAGACACATATTGACTGAGTGCCTTCAATGAGCTGGGCACTCTTCCAGGCCTTGGGAACAGAGCAGCAGATATGACAGTCTTGTTATCACTGGCACTTATATTCCAGTGGGGAGGGAAAAACACAGAAAACAAATGATGAAAAACAGTAAGATGAATTCAGTCAAGTTCTAGAGTATAAATAAATATAGCAACCCGTTAATGCTACTAGCTCTCTTTCCTGCAGTTCTCAGAAAACGCACCCTTGGGAAATCAGGGGATTTGTTTATTCAGTTAGAAATATTGGACCCTTTCTCCCAATAGTTGTAAATCTTTACCTACAATGGTTATGACTTCAGCCAGTGTCAACTCTCATTGGGTTTCTTCTGAGAATACTCATTTTAAACCATAGTACTGACCACCAAATATCCTTCAAACTCTTCCAGAGTCTGTATTTGGGAACTTGAAACCTTCTTCAGCCTTTCTGACTAACATTAAAAACATTAAAATCTTTCATTTAAGCTCTAGACTCACCGCACAGAGGCAGTCTGGAGGACCAGGGATGCTGTAAACGGCAGGAGGCAAGTCCCTGCCCTTGCCAGCAGTGAATACCTGTAGCCACCCAACAGATGCCCCTGGGGACAGGGGATGTGGGCCTTTGTAGGAGCCTAGAGTCAATTCATTTGGCACAGATGCCAGTTCCATTCTCCACATCAAAGCTTGATCTACACTGTCCTTTGAGCTAAAGTGCCTTCCTAGGTCCTGCAGCAAAACATCTTCCCATAAGCTGGGAGGCAGGTGTGTGTTTCATTCACCTTCCTATTCCCCATGGGCACAATAAAGTCCCAGCACACAGGAGATAGCCAGTGAAGCTAGTGGAAATAAGTGAATTCCAGGGCCCTTCATAATGCCCATTTGCCCCATTCCTCTTTAAAGCCCACGATGGCAAGGCCAGGGTCCTCTCTCTCTTTGACAAGCCTCTGCCCTTCCCAGCCACTGTGCCTCAGCCCAGCCTGTTCTCCAGCTCAGAGGCAGCCTATTATGGTTAAAAGAAATCCCTGGGCTTTCAGGGCTGTCAGGTCTGTGTGCTTACTCAAGTATATAACTTAGGGCAAATGGATTCTCTAGAAAACTTGCATACAGTGTTTAGCTCCTAGATGTATGTAGTACGTGCTCATGGTATTTTATTCTCCAGCTTTTCACCTTACAATATACTGACTGTTTGTTTCTCCCTGCCCCAAATTCACATGTTGAAACCCAATCCCCCTTGTGATGGTATTGTGGAGTGGGCCTTTTAGGAGGTAATTAGGTCATGAGGGTGAAACCCTTATTAGCAGGATAAGTGCTCTTATACAAGAGATCCCTTCCCCTTCTGCCATGTAAGGACACAGAGAGAAGATGGCTGTTGAAAAGGCAGGATGTAGGCCCTCCCCAGACATCAAATCTGCTGGCACCTCAATCTTGGACTTCCCAGCCTCCAGAACCATGAGAAATACATTTCTGTTGCTCATAAATCACCTGCTGTATGGCATTTGGTTCAAGCAGCCTGAATGGGCACCCATCTTCTACCCAATCTACTTCTGAAAAGTCCTCCTCTGTTTCTATAACCTAATAGCACCCACTGCTCAGATGTCATATTCTCTGAAAATGTGCCTGCAGTGCCTGATGCAGACTGACCTTAGGGCCCAAGTTGTTTTCCTCTAACTTGTGTGGAATAGGATCTTCCTAAGGTAGGTGTCAACCATTCTATGAAACTCAACTTTCCTTTTTAAAAATCTTATTTTAACACTCTGGTTTCTCGTTAGGGCTTTTCCAAAAATTCCAATCCTTTTCTTTCTGGGAACAGAAGGGGGTGTCATTCACATGAGGTCCTTGAAGTTAAAAATGGCCACATGATATGCAGTGGCTAATGGACTGTGAACAGCAGTTAGCTAGGCCACTTTGTCGCTGAAACATTAAAGAGCTTGTATGCAATTTGTCATGCTCCTGTTCCCTCTGCTGGAGCAAAGAACAATGTGCTCAGGTAATTTGAGCCAGAAATAAACTTTGGTTGTTTTAAAACACAGAGACTAACACAGGGCTGTCGATTTCCGCAGCACAATGTAGCTCTTTATGACCTACTTTCCTAAGATGAAATTGACAGTGTATATGTGTCTGGGTCTATATGTATGTGCATATATATTTCCTTATTTTTAAAAAGGCAATTTAATGGCCTAACTGCAATATAAAGGAGAAAGAAGGGGACATTCAAATGTAATTATATATATAAAATTATGTATAATTATATATATATGTAGGTTTTATATATACATATCCATATATATATATATATATATATGTATGTATGTATGTAAATGCTCTAATCTGACAGCACTAGAAGACATAAAGAAGATGCTGGTGGTACCCACACATCTCATCATCTCCACAAACAGCTACACATGCAGACTCTTACTGGTGTGCTGGTGATTCAAAGACCACTAGCAGTGCTGTTGTCTCTGACATGATTATCTACAAACAGAACATATCTCAGGAATGTTTCTGGCAAGAGAGAGAGGTTAATCTTCTCTTGGTTGACAAAGCAGTTGCATTCTTGGGAAAACGCAACTTATTTTGAAACTATGCCTCAAATACTTTGTGTTTAATTATAAACAGGAGTAGTATTCTTGGTCTAGGTTCAAATGTGACCTGCACTTGGTCCTGGTTTTAAATAAAAACCTATATATTGTTCTCCATGTGAAGGTCAGTTAAGTCTTTGGACAGCTGTGCAGGATGTGGGACAGCTCTTTAGAGTGTATCCTTGCCCTGTGTGCGGCAGGAATGTCTATTGTCCCTGAACCCTGCCAGGTAGCAGCCAGTCACACCACAACCCCAATTGTTGTGATGATCAAAAACACCCCCAATGTTGTCAAAGTGGCTCTTAGAGACTGGATTGCTCGCTTTGAAAAGCACTGAAGCCTTTTTGAAGTAATAAGTAATCCCGGGGCCCCATTTGCCAATTTTGGGGATTCTCTAAAAAGGCTGATTGACAATCTGATTCTTGAGAACTCTTCTCTACTTGTTAATTTCAGAAATCTTGTTGCATTGTGGTCCTTGAGTTGGCATTCCGCCCTCAGAGTTCTTGCCTCTCAGCACATCCTTGGTCTCAGGGTGGCTACTTTCCTGACCTCTGCTTCTGAAGGTTAAAGCATAGTGGGGTGTGTGTGTGTAGAAGCCATCTGTTCCTTGCCCCCAGATTTCATTTCTGGGGCTGATACTCCATAATGGCCACAGGCATCATCTCTAGCAGTCAGTGAGGGGTGAGAGTAGCTGAAGATCTCATTTCCCCATTTAAAAAGTATTTATTTTTCTCTGGTCCCAGTCTTATTTCTGGTCATGTTTCCACCTTCTGCCCCTGATCAAACAGGCTTCAGCATATGGCAGACATTTGCAATTCGGCAAGATGTCCTATTCTCTGATTCCTGAATTCTTAGACCTTCCTAACAAGACTGAATCCTGTTTTCATTCTTGTTTCAGGAAGGCCAGATTGACCTAAACCGTATTGCTTTCATAAAGTAGCTTCCTAGAGGAAAAAAAAAATGGGGGAGGCTAACCTATGGTGTCTGAGGAATATACCAGCATAATGAAATTAAAACCACACTGAGATACCACCTAACTGCAGTCAGGATGGCCATCATCAATAACTCAAAAAAAACCCCAAACCAAAAAACAAACAAACAAACAAAACAGATGCTGGAGAGGATGCAGAGAAAAGGGAATACTTCTACACTGTTGGTCGGAGTGTAAACTAGTATAACCTCTGTGGAAAACAGTTTGGTGATTCCTAAAGGATCTAAAAATCAATCTCTCATATGACCCCACAATCCCTCTACTGGGAATATATCTGGAGTAACTAAAATCACTCTATGAAAAAGATACCTGCACATGCATGTTTATTGCAGCATTATTCACAATGGCAAAAACATGGAGCCAATCATGCTGGCCATTGAAAGAGGACTGGATTAAGAAATGTACATATACATGATGGAATAGTATGCAGCCATAACAAAGGACAAAATTATGAACTTTGCAGCAACTTGAATGGACTTAGAGTCTATAATATTGAATGCTCTATCACAAAAACAAAAAACTGAGTACTATATGTTCTCACTCATGAGCGGACCTTGAACAATTATCATAATACTATAAGAAAGGGATTGACAGTAGTGGAAACTGCCAGGGGAGGTGGGATGGGATGGGCAGTAGGGGGAAATTGCCAGGGGAGGAGAAGGAGCACACCTCATCAACAAGGGTACCTGCATAATGAACATCTGTGTACCTAACTCTGAATTGCATCCCATATCTTTAAAATAAAAGATTAGAAAACCCCCGAAATACAATAGAATAATTTCTTTGCAAAAAACTTTTTAAAAAAAGTGTCAGGAGCCAGCCATGGAGGCCTGTGAACCTAGGCAGCTGAGATCCTTGCTTCTTCTACTTTTGTTATTAGTGTAGCCAACAAGTTCTGAGGATGGAAAGCAAAATTCCACTCATGCCTCCACTACCCTTTGCCTTTACTTCCCTTTGTTAAGGAGGCTTGTAATTCTGGTTAGGGATTGTGACTAAGGTGACTTGAGCCCAGAGGCCTTTTGTTTTACAAACATTGAAGATCATTCTCCCTGGCAGAAAATAATTAACGCAGATCGTAAACACCAGGTGTGAAATTAGGGAAAACTAGTCAGGCCAACTTGTGGCTAAGAAACCTTGAAAATATTGCTTTACCCCAGCTAGTTGCAAATTGCTGTGTGAAGGTCAGAGGTGTGACTTGTTAATCTATGTGATAATTATAGTGCTTAGAACTTGGTAGTGATTCATAATGTAATAGTTATAGGAATAAGTAAGTTTTGTATGGACATTAAGAAATGATAATCATTAAAAAATATTAGAAGTTTATAAAATTTATAGTTAATGTTTAGGATGATAATATTTTAAGATCAAAACAGGATGAACAAGGATACATTGCCTGTCCGGTAAATTGTAACTGATTGCCTTGAAAACAAAAAAACGTGTAGGGTATAAAAGGAGTTGGAAAAGATAATAAATTGGCATTTGTCCTGCTTGCAACAGAGTCAGTGTCCAAGTTTTTTCTCCTGCGCCGATGCCGTCCCTCTTTCATGAAACCCTGACCCGTTGGAGCTGGACTCCAGCAAAAAAAGAAACTTTAAAGAAATCAAGGAAGTAATTACTGTAAAAGTCAGGATCATGGTTAATTTTGGAGGCAGAGACAGGACTATGATTGGGATGCCACACAGAGAAGTTTCTAAGCGACATAGGAGAGTTCTATTTCTTGATTTGGGTGCTGAGCTACAATAATAACTCATTAAAGCTATACATTTTTTAATAGTTTCTTTTTAAAAAAATCTCAAGTTCTTCATTTGAAAAATGTGAATAATATTATAAAACATCTCCTAGCTTTAGTCACAGGATTAAGCAATGTAATGTATATAACAAGTTTGGTTCACTGTCAGGCATATAAGTATTTAGTATGTACTAGCTCTTATTAGCCATTATTACTAATTAGTGATAAAGAGTACTACCGCCCTTTGACAATAGTAATATTTTAATAATTGATATTCTAAGATTATTTGAATAATTTCTTTATATACATTTATTTTTACAGTAAAAATTAAACAATCCAATAAAAAGTCAGGCTAGATTAAAAAACACGATCCAACTTTAGATTCTGGGAAACAAGTAGGTTGAAAGTAAAAGAATGAAATAACAGGTATATCATGCAAATGGCCACCACGAGAAAGCTGAGTGATGAAACTAATATCAGACACATAGACATAAAGAAGGACATTTTATAGTGATGAAAGGATCAATTTGTCAGCAGGATATGGCAGTTACAACCATATGCGCACCTAATACCAAAACAGCAAAATACATGAAGCAAAACTGACAGAAATGCAGGGAGAACTAGACAATTTATCAGCAATAGTTGGATACTTCAATGTCTCACTTTCAATAATAGATAGAACAGCCAGAACGAAGATCAGGAGGAAATAGAAGACTTGGCTAATATTATGAAACAACTAGACCTAACAATATCTATAGAACATGCCACCTGACAGCAGAATACATACTCTTCTCTGGTACACATAAAACATTCTCCAGGCTAGATCATACACTAGGCTATAAAATAGATCTCAATAAATTAAAAAGGGTAGAGATAATGCAAACTGTGTTTTTCAGCTATAGTGAAATAAGATAGAAATCAATAGCAGAAAAGAATTGGGAAACTCATAAATATGTGGTAATACTCCTAAATAATACTTGTGTCAAAGAAGAAATTAAAAGACAAGTTAGAAACCATGTTGAAATCAATGAAAGTAATGAAAATAAGGATCAACATACCAAAAACTTACAGGGTGTAGCAAAGGAAAAACTTCTAGAACATTTATAGTGTCTACTTTAAAAAAGAAGAGAGACTTGCCTGGGCAACATAGTGAGACCCCATCTACAAAAAAAAAAAAAAAAAAAAAAAAAAAAAGAAAAGAAAAGAAAAAGAAAAAGAAAGAAAGACAAACCATAAAAAATTTGTACATAACTGTTTCAAATTATTCATAATCACCAAAATGTGAAAACAACCCAAACGCTATCAACTGACAAATAAATAAATGTGTTATATCTATAAAGTAGAACATTACTTGGCCAGAAAAAGAAAGAACCAATACATGCAAAAATACTATACCAAGTGAAAGAAGCCAGTCACAAAAATATATATGATTCCATTAATATGAAATGTCCAGAACAGAGAAATCTATACAGATGGAAAGTAGAATAATGGTTACTTAAGGCAGAAGAGAATGGAGCATGGGTAGAGAGATGCCAGCTAGAGTGTGGGGTTTCTCTATGAGGTAATGTAATGTTCTAAAATTGACTGGCAATGGCTGCAAAAATCAATGAATATACTAAAAATCACTGAATTTACACTGTAAATGGGTCAGTTGGCATATGGATTATGTATCGATTAAGTTGTTTTTTAGAAAGTTAAAAAGTATTGAGAAAGATTGTTGTAAGTAGCTTTAAATACATATGAGTTAAACATATTTGAGAGAATTTGTACATTCAGGTTTAGCCAATAATAATATTATTATTAAGCATAAAAGTTTAATTTTTCTTATCTTTAGCCAACTTAAGTTGTATTTTTATCTGAGTATTATCAAGGAAAACTCTATCATTTATACTTAATGTTCAGCATATTTTATATTTCAATTTAGCTTTTGTAATGAACTATTTTAAAAGTCTATATACAATTTCAAGGAGTAAGTGGACTAGAGTTTATGTAATAATTATCACTATGTCCTGTAAGAAGCTGTTAAACCATTTTTCAAAGTGGTTGTACCATTTTGCACATCCTCCTGAAATACACAAGCATTCCAGTTGCTCTATATCTTTGCTAGCACTCTGTATTGTTACTTTTAAAAAATTTAATTGGGAAAATGTTAATTAATAAGCATTCAGATATACTTTACAGTGACAACTGCCATACTAAAATTGTAAGATTTTAAATCTTTTTCTAAAAAAAGTGAGTGATGTTTTTTCTCTTGGAAACATAGCAACCCAACCATAAGTATCTAAGCAAGTGTTTACATTTCATGTCTGCAATAAGGTAGATTGTGAACTTCTTTTATCTTTAAACTTCTGCAAAAATTTCATGTGATAATTTTCAGGAGTGTCAAATTTTTGAAATGCAAACTTACAAAATTCTATAGTTGGATCCCTTTTTTGCTTTGAGTGTACCTGACTTGAGAATACAGACAATTTTTCCTTGCTTAATTCCTTGAAAAAATATTTCTGAAATAAGTCTTGTGTCTTCTCTGTGACTGAGTTGTTTCAAGAGACCATCATCTTTGTGCTTGGTTTCTCACAGTTGATATGTCTATCAAAAACATTAAAATATAATTTGCAAAGAAAAAACTTGTTTTTCAAAGGTTGCAAGAACAGGAAAGAAATAGCTTTTTTAATGTGCATAAACACAAACACTTAAAGCTAGTCACACTGCCAGTAAATCTAATATAGTATCAAAAGTTCTATAAAAATGAACAAAAGTTGCATGTTCACTTTCATTGCTCCCATAGCAAATGGAAATCTGCATAAGAATTGCACTGCAGCAGTTTGTTGGTTCTAGTGTAAGAGTTCAGGTCCTCTTGTATGTTTGGTTCACTAATGTCCACATTCCAGATGAACTCAGTTCCAAAGACAGAAATCAGGGAAAAGACTCCATAGAGCAAAGCACAAGGACACGCTTCTATAAGTTGCTATCCTTCCATGGCTAACACAGAAATAAATATCTTGGAAACAGAAAAGTTAGACCTGAGGTGAGTGGATTGCCTGAGCCCACGGGTTCGAGACCCGCCTGGGCAACTTGGCGAGACCTCATCTCTACAATAAATCAAAAATCAGCCGGGCATGGTAGCGCGTGCCTGTAGTTCCAGCTACTCGGAAGGCTGAGGCGGAAGGATTGCTGGAGCCCAGCAGGTCGAGGCTGCGGGGGCCGGGAACGGCCCCTGCACTCCAGCCTGGGCGACAGAGTGAGACTCCAACTCAAAAACAAAAAAAAAAAAAAAAGAAAGAAAGAAAAACTAGACCATCCAACAATCTCAGCAGTGAGAATGACTCCTACCATTCCTTACAAAGAAAATATCATTGCAAAGCTGCAAAGTAAAATCATGAGCAGAAGACAATGTCCAAGGACACTTGCTACACAACCAAACAAAACACCCGCCACGCTCATTAAGTTTAATAAACAAAACATTCCTAGACATCCAATTGCACGGATCCCACATACATAGCCAAGCTGGATTTTGCCAGCCAGTCACAACGTGGCTCCAGAGGCAAGACAAAAAACCACTGTTCGTGTTTTTTGTCAGATGTGGTCAAAATTGATACCTGACTCTTCTAATAAAGGTGGCTCATCCTCAAAGTTGTTTCCATAGAAGGGCTGAGGTGAAGCTAGAGTATGTGCCTGAGTTGGCTGGAAAATCTGCCAGGGTGTGGCCATTGTGGCTGCATCATGTCATGTGTGGAGGGACACATTGGCCTTGTGAGTAGTCATAGTCAACATACTGTTTGCGGTAGAGTACTCCATTTCCTCCATACTCATAAGACTGCTGTGATAGATCATTGATGCTATAACCTGTCTGGTAGAAACTTAAGTTTTCAAAGCTTGGCATTGTAAATGATCAAACTCAACAGCAGTGGCTCCAGCAGCCCTAAATAACCCCCAAACTCAGTCTCAGACTCTGAACTGACCCCCTGTATTGTTACTTCTTTTTTTTAGTTGGAGTCTCACTCCCACCCCCTGGCTGGAGTGCAGTGACACATTCATGGCCATCCCAGCGTTGACCTGCTGGGCTCTGGTGATCCTTCTGCCTCACTCTTCCAAGTAGCTGGAAGAGGCTACTACCACGCCTGGCTAAATTTTAATTTATTGTAGAGAGGAGGTCATGCCAAGTTGCCTGGACTGGTCTCGAACCCGTGGGCTCAGGTAATCCACTCAGCCTCTTAAAGTGCTAGGATTATAGGCTGAGCCACTGTACTCCAGCCTAGGTGATAGAGTGAGACTCCAACTCAAAAAAAAAAATTCTCTTCTTACAGTTCCTTCATCAGATATGAGATTTACAAAATATTTCACAAAAATTGTGACTTTAAAATTTTTTTAATAGTATGTTTAGAATAACTGACTTTTTATTTTTTTGAATTCCAATTTATTAAGTATTTATTTGATTTATTTGCTAATTTTGTTTTCAGAGACTATTTCTGTGCAGTAGGAAATAGAGACATTTTGAAGAATTTTGAGCAAGGAGCAACATACTGAAAGAGACATTAAAACCAAAATTTGTTTGATTGTAGGCAATATAAATCGAAGTAGAAATAAATCCAGGAGTAAGAAAAATCAACTGTTACAATAAACTAGGTGTGAAATAAATGAGGACTTGGGTAAGCATAGTAACAAATAGAATTATTATTAAAATTTCTTCTCTCTGAGAGGATGTGGCAAAAAGGGAAGACTTCTACAGTGGGAGTGTAAACTAGTACAACCTCTGTGCACAACAGTTTGGCAATTCCTAAAAGATCTAAAAATTGACCTGCCATATGGCCCCGCAATCCCCCTACTGGGAATATGTCCAGAGGAACTCAAATCACTCTGTAAAAAAGATATCTGCACATGCATGTTTATTGCAGCATTGTTCACTATAGCAAAAACATGGAACCAACCATGCTGTCCATTGAAAGAAGACTGGATTTAAAAAAAAAGTGGAACATATACATGATGGAATACTACACAGCCACAAAGAAGGACAAAATTATGAACTTCACTGCAACTGGGATGGACTTAGAGTCTATAATACTGAGTGATCTATCACAGAAACTAAGAACTGAATATTACATGTTCTCACTCATAAGCGAATCCTGAACAATTATCATAATACTATAAGAAAAGGATTGACAGTAGTGGGAAACTGCTGGGGGGGAGGGATTGGCAGTAGTGGGAAACTGCCAAGGGAGGGGGGCATACCTCATCAGCAAGGGTACCTGCATAATTAACACTTGTATACCTAACCCTGAATTGTACCCCACATCTTTAAAATTAAAAAAAAAAAATTCTTTTCTCTGCTTAACCAGAATGTGCTAGTGATTGAACAGACTTTCTTATGGCCAGGGTTAGATGACTCTGCAGGACAATCGGGAGACCTCTGGCTGGCAACATTACCAGGCTCAACTTCCTTAATCTCATCTGGTCTGTCCCTCAAATTTCCTTCCTTTTTTTGTAGTATGATTTCTCATTCCATCAGGAAATACAAATTTTGTAGGATACGATTTAGCCAAAATGCTGACATCTATTTGCTATATCACAAACCACTTCAAAGTTTAGGGTCTCAAAATAACCATCATTTACTTAGCTCATGTTGCTGAAGATTGACCATTTGGGCTGGGATCAGTCGGGTGGTTCTTTCGGTTTCTTCTGTGTCCTGTGGATGTCCTTGACAATCATGGCTGAACTCTCAAATATCCTGGTGCTTTGGCTAGGATGGGTTGACCCTGTTCCATATCTTCTTGCAAGCGCCACTAGGCAGTTCTGGGCTATGTGCTCAGTAGCGGACAGGGTTCCAAGACAGCTGAAGGCTGTGAGGTTTCTTAAGGCCCAGGTTCAGCATTTGCTGGGTCTTCCATAGCATTTTATTGGACAAAATAAGTCAAAGACCAGATTCAAGAAGTGCACACAGAGAGGAACAATTGTGGCTATTTTTGCAAACAATCTATTTCAGTGCCTGTCTTCTAACCTGAGATATGATCATTTTTGTGACATGCCTGGGAAAGAAAAGCATCTGAGAAACCCCTTTTCTGGGAGTTGATGGTGAGGGAATGATTTCTAAGATAAGCTTTTACTAAATTCATTGTTGCAGGATCTGGGAACCTTAAAAATGAACCAGAATTAGGATATAAAGTGGAAATCCCAATTCTTGCTGTCTGCTTCCCACAAAGACAAGAAATAGTGGCATTATCAAGTGCAGCACTTTACTGCAAATATTAACCACCAACAACTGACCCTCTCGGGGATTTGCTATTTAGTTATGTACTGGAAACTGTTCCTGTAATTGTCAACAATGCTGAAATTATCTTCCTTTTAGCAGTGCTGGGTTTTCAGATGCATTAATATAGCTTAATATCTCTTCCTGTGGCTTCTGTAATTAAAAGCTTGTTGGATTTCCAAACTAAGAAATAATATATCTAAGCACCGGTAATAAAGGCTGTTAATAATCAGGAGAGAAACATCAGCAAGGAACAACATCAAGCAGACACTGAGGGATCTTCTGGTTAGGCAAAGTAAAAGACCCCGGCGGCCTGCGGAGGAGAGCAGGGCGGTGATCTGACTCTGAGAAGCCAGCCTCCCGGACAGGGGCCGCTGCAGATGGAGGACCGCGGATGAGCAACCGGAATGTAGCTCACTTGCCCTGCTCCAAGCTGGATCCCGGGTCCCAAAGAACAGTTCATGTGTGTCTTTCCAGTCGCTGCCTGTCTTCTTTTCCCCTTCCCTGAGTTCTTTATTCTTCTCCTGGCTGCGTGTGCCTCCCCTTGGTCCTCGCAGCAGGAAACCTGTCCACTAGTTACAAGAATCAGCCACTAGATGGCATCAGGTGTTCAGATTAAAGTGCTTTCCTGCGTTCCATAGGCCCTTGACGAGGGAGGGCCGGGTCTAAAGACAGCCTGTCCCCACTGCCACTGCCACGCTCAGTGTCCTACTTCTCTCTCCCTCTTCTACTCTATTTAAAAATTAGATTCCTTCCAGCAGCGGGGTTTGCGTGCTTTTGAAGGTCAAGGAAATGCATGTGTGTTTGGTATGGGGGAAGGGGTGGGAGAGGGAGTTCGTGGGTTCATCAAGGACTCTGGGTACTCCTTCTAAGGGCACAGTTATAGCAGAGGACGAGAAAGGTACAGCAACTGCTTCCTTGAGCCCTGGCATCTCTTGACCATCCCACTGGACCGTTCTAAAGGCACCTCAAAGTATCCCCTCAAAAACTGAGCTCCTTACTTCCTTCTCCATCTTCTCCCATCTCAATCCACTCTCCTTTCTGTCGTTCCATGACATCTTTTAGCTCAACCACATCTGGAATTTAAAAGCATCCTATTTTCTCACACAGCTTTCACCCCTTCTGCAACCTGCTCCCCTAACATTGACCCCTTCTTGTCTGCCCTTGACTCTTCCTTTCCTCGCCATCTGTGCTGAATGATGCTGCTGCTTGTTGAATTCTGTTTGTCTACTTACACAGCTCTGACGTTGGCACTGGGGATACAGCTGGGATGTCCAAATGAAACTTTAAGGATGCGTTGAAGTTAGCCAGGCAAACGGGGATAAAAACAGTCATGCTAGAGCAAGTGGCTCCAAATTGGGGATAATTTTTGCCTCACAGAAGACACTTGGCAATGTCTGTAGACATTGTTGGTTGTTATCACCCAGGGAGGGAGAAGGATCAGCTCCTGACATCTAGTGGGTAGAGGCCAAAGATGCTGCTAAACATCCTGCAATTCCCAGGATGGCCCCAGCAACAAATAAGTATTCAACCCCCCAATATTAATAGTGCTGAGCTTGAGGAGTCCTGTGGTAGAGAAGGCAGCAGAGAGAACTTTTTTTTTTTTTTTTGGAATTGGAAGAATTCTTTTAGAATGGGAGGGAGTCATGGGAAATTTGACTAGACTCCAGAGTGTGCAGAGCTGCACTCAGGGGTTTGGATTCCCTTCTAAGGCCAATGGAGAGTCACGGAAGCCACCGGAACCACTGAAGGCTTTATTCTAAGGGCCATTAAGAATCATCAGTGGGAGCTATGAAGCCTTATAAACATTTAGTGAATGAATGGGCACCATTTGCCTGACTGATTTGGACCAGGCTTTCTTTAAAAACAAAACAGAACAAAAAGTTGGTATGCTGTGAGCCTTCTGAAGTGGCCTAAAAGTCTAATATTCAGTTGTTTCATAACCAAATACATAGAACGATTGAACTCACATGGCAAAACCCTGTTCTATGCTTTTCATGAAGATTTTTTCCCTTTCCCTTTCATCTTCCCTAAAGCCCTATGTAATAGGGACTTTTTGGCTTTGTTTTGAAATGCTTATTTATTTAGATAATGACACAGAAGCTTAGGAAAGATAAATAACCTCCCATATATCACACAGCAGGTAAGTAATAAGGTCAAGATAAAAAAAATTTTTTAGCCTATAAACCATTTATTGATTGATTGATTGATTGTTGAGTTGGAGGCTCACTCTGTCGCCCAGGCTGGAGTGCCGTGGCACACTCATGGCTACTCCAGCGGTGACCTGCTGGGCTCCAGCGATCCTTCTGCCTCAGCCTTCCAAGTAGCTGGAACTAAAAGTGTGCACTACCACGCCAGGCTAATTTTTAAAAAAAATCTATTGTAGCGATGAGGTCTTGCCAAGTTGTCCAGCCCGGTCAATAAGGTCAAGATTTTATTTTATTTTTTTTTAATTTTATTTTAAAGATGTAGGGTACAGTTCAGGGTTAGGTATACAAATGTTCATTATACAGGTATCCTTGTTGATGAGGTTTGCCTCTCTCCCCGGCAGATTCCCACTACTGCCAATCCCAGCTCGCACCACCGCACTTCCCCTCCACCCCCCACAGTTTCCTGCTACTGTCAATGCCAATCCTTTTCTTGTAGTAAGATCAAGATTTTAGCCCAGAGCTTCAAGACAGAAGAGTCCAAGTTCTTAGCCATAAGCTAGACTGTTGTTATATATTTTTTCCATATTTCCAAAGAGTAATGGAAAGTAAATAGTTGACCACCTTTTAAACATGTCAAGTAGCCTTGAAAATGGAACACAGATTTAAAATACTTTCTTAGAAAAAAATTTACTGTGGTATTTATTTTTAAAATAATATAATCCAATAAAATTTTGAAATAATTGGAAAAAATACTCCAAATACTATCATCATAAAAAATAGTAAAACCAAATAAAGTAAGTATTAAATTACAAAGTTGGGAAAATAAAACAATAAAATCCAAGAAAAGCAGAAAAAAATTAAAAGTAGAAATTTATAAGTTAGAAAACAAAAATCTTGTAGAAACTTAGATAAATACATGTATTTGTTGTTTGAAAAATTAGAGAAATATACATTAGGTAATCTAATTTTAAAAAAGGAAAACACAAAATCATGTTCTAGAGATGACAATGCCGAACTAAATGCAAAATCAGAGGAAATGTAAAGAACCAAAATACATAATTTTTGTTCAATACTATGCAAATACATTTGTGTACCTACATGAAATTAGTTGGTATTATAGGAATACATGAAGCAACAAAACAGATCCTAAAATAGTTAGAACATAGATGGACTAAATACAATAGGAAAAATAGAGAACTTTGACAAAGAGTTACCGCCAGGCACCACAAAAGTCTCTAGGCCCAGATGGTTTCATGAAATATTTTACCATATCTTTGATGAACATGAAATGCCGATGCTGCTTGAACTTCTTTAGTATAGATTGGAAAAAGAAAAATCTTCCACATTTGTTTTATAATGGGAAAACATGTTAATATCAAGCCTGTCTAAGAGAAAATTAGAAATTTCTAGACCCATCTCTATTTTGAGTACTGATGCAAAAAAATTGTGACAAGAATTCAGTAGCAGATTAACGCAAATAATAGTCCATGGCTAAGGTGTGTTTATTCTAATAATGCTAGGATTGTTCAATATTAGGAAATGTGGTGATTAATTTTATGTGTCACTTGGCTAGGCTCAGTGCCTAGATAGTTGATTAAACATTGTTCTGTGTGATTCTGTGACGGTATTTTTGGATGACATTTAACATTTAAACTAGTAAACTTTGAGAAAAGCAGATTGCCTTCCATAATGTGGGTGGGTCTCATCCAATCAGTTGAAGACGTGAATAGACCACAAAGACCAACCCTCCCCCAAGCAGGAGGGATTTCTCCAAAAGACAAGCTTTGGACTTGTCTTGGAATATGAGCTCCTGCTCGGTCTCCAGCCTTTTGGTTCACTCTTCATGTTTCAGACTTGTCAGCCTCCATAATCCAATTCTTTACAATAAACCACACACACACACACAAACACACACACACACACGCGCACACACACAGATTCTGATTCTCTGGAGAAGTCTAACTAATTCAGGAAATGTATTCATATAATTAATCCTATTACTAGGTCAAAAATAGAAAGCCTTGATAGGATAAAAAATGTATTCCTCATCAAAAAAAACTCCACTACAGCAAAATACTTTATCAACATGTTAAAATATATTTGTCTCTCCCAAAAAGGAGGTTTTATGTTTAATGTAAAAACAGTAGGAGCCTTTCTATAAAAGTTAGGAACAAGACAAGGATGCCCTCTGTATCCACTTAAAAAACTTATTACAGTATTTAGAAAGTATTAGTTAACTAAATTTGCAGGAAAAAAATGATAGATATAAAAATCAGACATGTGGAGGCAAAATTATCACTTATAGATGATTTCATTGCTTTATTTTATTTATTTACTTATTTGTTTTATTTATAGAATAATTGCTAGAGAGGAAAGATTATTCTGGGTAATAAATATACTATAAAGCTACTGTTGTTAAAATGGCATGGTCCTGGTCCACAATCAATGCAACAACAACGAATGTGAAGAATCAAACCCAAATATATACAGAAATTTCATATATCTTAAATTTGGTATTGCAAATTACTGGGGGAAAATGAACTAGTCAACAGAAGATTTTGGGACACTTGGGTAATTATATGGGGAAAAGAACAAGTTTGAATCCCTCCTTCACATTTCACACTGCAGTAAATTACAATTTGAGTAAATATTCGAGTAAAAAATTATAAAGATGCTAGCAGGAAATATGTATATATTCTTAGAATACCATTTAAAGTATGACACAAAAGCCAGTATCCATAATGGAAAATGCAGATAAATGCAATCACATAATAATAATACATGTCTGTATGGCAAAATAATAAATAAACAAATGAACACGGAGGGAAACAGTTACTAAAGTGAAGAAAATTTTGCACTTCGTACCGCAAAAAGCTAATTTCTTTACTACATGAAGTGCTCCTACAAGGGGAAAAGACCAAATCATCCGATAGAAAACAGACAAAGGATATGATCAGGGGGCTTGTAAATAAGAAAATAGAATGGAGAATATCGCAATGAATAAGACTAAATTTCCTGCCTTTGTGCTGCTGCCTTGTAGTTGAGGTTAGAAAAGACTTTTCAGATGAAGGTTCTTGATTTGCCATTTGTTTTTCTTGAGTCCTTACTCACTTTTCTCATGGTAGTTCTTCCCCTTCCTTCACCTTCTCTCCTTATGCTTTAATTGTGATATAAATCAGGAGCCTCCAAACATGGGTCCACAGACTGGTCTGTGACCTGTGAGGAACTGGGCCCACAGCAGAAGGTGAGCAGTGATCCAGCAAAGCTTCATCTGTGCTTACAGCCCAATGCTCATATTACTGCCTGAGCTTCACCTCTTGCCAGAACAGCAGCAGCATTAGATTCTCATAGGAGTGCGAAACCTATTGTGAACTGCACATGTGAAGGATTTCGATTGCATGCTCTTTATGAGAATCTAATGCCTGATGATCTGAGGCAGGGATGCTAGTGCTGGGGAGTGGCTACAAATACAGATTAACATTAGCAGTAGCTGCACAGAGACCATAATAAATCAATTGCCTGCAGACTCATATCAAATCCCTATCAGTGAGTGGCAAGTGAGTTGATGTACTTCAATTGTATGGGTGCATCTGGTGGCAGGCTTTAAGTCAGAATTTGACACTTATTTTAATCCACACGTGGCCTATTATTTTATGTACCACTTCCATCTGTACCTCTTTTTTAAAAAAATGATGAGTGTATAATTATTTATCTGTTACAATGTAATAATAGCAGAAATAAAGTGCACAATATATGTTAAATGCTTGAAACATCCTAAAACCATTCCCTCTATCCCCTACCTATGGAAAAATTGTCTTCCACAAAACTGGTCCCTGATGCCAAAAAGGTTGGGGACTGCTGATATAAATAACTTATCACAAAATGCAAAATGCACAGGTCTTGTGTTCATGATGCATATTGACAATTCATCAACTTATCTGTTACATGCTTATCTGTTCTTCGAAGTGACTGTACTCTTTTAGACACCCATCAGCACACTTGAGAGTTCCATTGCTCCATGTCCTTGTCAACATGTAATGTTGTCAGTCTTTTATTTTAGCAAATCCAGTGGGCATGAAATAGTATCTCCCTGTGGTTTTAGTTTGCATTTCATTGCTGACTAACTTGGCTGAGCGCATTTTCATGATACAGTTGATCATTCCAGTATCTTCTTATAAAGTGTCTATTGAATTTTGAAATTTAATCATTCGTCTTTTTGTTGTAATTTATATAAGCTTTTTGCATATTCCACATACAAGCCTGTTGTCAGATATATGTACTACAAATATTTTGGCCAGTTTTTAGTTTGTCTGTTATCATTTTTATGAGTGGAAAATTTTGATTTTGATTAAGTTCTACTTATCCTTTTTTTCTTTTATGACTAGTGTTTTTTTTTTTTTTGTCCAAGAAATATTTGTCCATCCAGAGTTGCAAAGATATTCTCCTATGTTTTCTTCCTAAGCTTTGTTGTCTGGGTCTCTTGTTTAAGTCTATGATACCTCTCTAATTAATTTTTATGCATGGAGTAAGAAGGAGGTCAAAGTTTGTTTGTGTGGGGTTTTTTTTTTTTTTTTTATTTTTTGTTTTGGATAAATCATGAGAGTCATGTGGTTATCACTTAGTTCATGTGAGGGAATATTACCAACATCTCAGAAGCCATCCCTATGCCCTTTTGCAATAACTCCCCTTTCTCATCTCCCCAGAGGAAACTACTACTATAACTTTGAACACACAAATTTTTCTTGCTTTGGAAATATATGTAAGTTAATCATATGGAATATATTATTTTATTTCTAGATTGCTTTACTGAACATTATGCTTTACTCAATATTATGATTGTTTTACTTAATATTATGATGCATGTAGAACTGGTTTGTTCATTTTCTTTCTTGTTTTTTGAGAAAGCAAGATTTATTGAGAAGACAGAAAAGCTCTGACAATGGGAGGGGACCCGAAGGGGTTGCACCAGTTTGTTCATTTTCATTGCTATATAGTATTCCCCTTTGTAAATATTTATTAGTCTGTTTTACTTCTGTGAAATATTTAGGTTGTTTCCAGTTTTTGACTACTACAAACAATGCCAATATAAACATTCATACATACATCTTTTATTATATATGCATGTACACATTTCTGTTGAGCATATATGAGTGAAGTGCCTAGGTCATAAAGTATGCATATGCTAAGCTTTAGAAGATAGTGCCAAATACTTTTCCAAAGTTGCTGTACAAATTTACATTCCTATTAGTAGTATACACAATTTATTATTGCTTTATCTCATCACCAACACCTAGTATTGTCAATCTTAAATTTTAGACTTTTTTTAGATATTAGACATCTTTTTATATGTCTACTCAGACATTTGAATATTCTTTTTTGTCAAATGCTTGTGCAAATCTTTTGTCTACGTTTCTACTGAGTTGACAGTCTTTCCTGTATTGATTTGGAGTTACTTTTAAAAATATTTTCTGGATACAATTCCCGTGGGAGTTATATACATTTGATAATACCTACCCCTCTATGTATATGGCTTACAATTTCACTCTCTTAATATAATCTTTTGATGAATAGAAGTTCTCAGTGTTAATATAGTCCAACTTACTGTTTCTTCTATAGTTAGTGCAATTAGGGGACTATTTAAGAAATCTTAGTCTACCCCAAGTTGATGAATATGTTTCCCTATGTTATCTTTTCTATGTTCTTTTTATTTATTTATTAAATATTTTTTGAGTTGGAGTTTCACTCCAACGCCCAGACTGAAGTGCAGTGGCCGCTCCCAGCCACCGCAGCCTCGATCTGCTGGGCTCTGACGATCCTTCTGCCTCAGCCTTCCAAGTAGCTGGAACTACAGACCCGGCTGATTTTTGATTTATTGTTGAGATGAGGTCTCGCCAAGTTGCCCAGGCGGGTCTCGAACTCGCGGGCTCAGGCAATCCACTCACCTCAGCCTCCCAAAGCACGGGATGACAGGCTGAGCCACGGAGCCCGGCCGCTATGTTCTTTTAAAAAAATATTATTTACATTTAGGTTTTTGATCCATCTCAATACTTGTGTATGATGTGAATTTGAGACCAAGGTTTATTGTTTTCCACATGGCTGTTCCAATGACCCAGTACCATCTGTTGAGAAGAATGTTTCACAATGTCAGTAGGCTTCCTATGACTGCTATAACAAATCTACACAAATTTAGTGACATAAGCATCCGAAATTTATTCTCTCACAGTTCTAGAGGCCAGAGTACTACATTAGTATCACTGGGCTGACATCAAGGTGTTGATAGGGCTATCCTCCCCCCAGAGGTTCTAGGGGAGAAGATTTTCCTCACTTCTTTCAGTCCCTAGTGGCCTCTAGTCTTTCTACTTGTCATATTATTCCAATCTCTGCCTTCACCCCCCCCCCTTTTTTTTTTGAGTCGGAGTCTCACTCTGTCGCCCAGACTGGAGTGCAGCGGCCGCTCCCGGCCACCGCAGCCTCGACCTGCTGGGCTCCGGCGATCCTTCCGCCTCAGCCTTCCAAGTAGCTGGAATTACAGGCATGCGCTACCAGGCCCGGCTGATTTTTTTATTTATTGTAGAGATGAGGTCTCTCTGCCCAAGCGGATCTTGAACCCGCGGGCTCAGGCAATCCACTCACATCAGCCTCCCGAAGGCGCGGGATTACAGGCTGAGCCACTGAGCCCGGCGGATCTGATATCTTTATGGAAGCCATTTTTTCAGTCACCAACTATCATAAAACAAGTGTTCATACATATGTTTGAACTTTTTATTTTATTCCATTGATCTAGTTGTCTCTTGTACCATTATCACATTATTGTACTTTTATTGTATTGTGATTTTATTATATATCTTGATATCTGATAGTGTTAGTCTTCCAATAATATTTTTTTTTAGGGTTGACTTGACTTTTTGTCCTTTGCATTTCTTTATAAATTCTAGATTCATCTTATTAGTTTTCTCAAAAACAGGCTGGAATTTTGTTTAAAATGCATCTATAAATTCATTTGAGGGCAACTCAATTTAACAATATTGTTTTCTAATCCAGAAACAGTACTATGTATTTATTTATGTTTTAAAAATATTTTTCAACAATGTTTTATAGTTTCCTGTGAAGAGACTACATCTTTTCTTATGTTTATTTTGGTATCTAACCATTTGATATTTTCAAATGATATGTTAAAAAATCTCATATTCTAATAGTTGCTTATCTAAAGAAATACAATTATTTTTTGCATAAAACAACATTATTAACTTATTTATTAAACATAAATTATCTGTAATTAAAAAATTTTCTACACACAATAATATAGTATATATAGTACTAATAAAAATTAGTACTTTTCCCACTTCTCTGCTAATGCAAGGACCCTAAAGTTGTTCTCATGTATTTTAATTTTACATACATACTAATCCCCATATACAATTACTATTTTTATATATGCAGTATTTACTTAGATTCACCTTCATATTTACCTTTCTTTTGCTCTTCATTTTTTCTACATTTTCATGATTAATCTGGGATCATTTTCCTTGTCTATGGTATTCCTTTTATTGTGGATCTGCTACTGGTGAATTATTTCAGCTTTTTATTGTCTGAAATGTTTATTTTTATTTTTGAAGGCTATTTTTGGAGGGAAAGTTAGTTTAGCAGTTACTGTCTTTCAGCACTTTGATGATGTCATCCATTGTCTTCTGGATTCCATTATTTTCACTCAGAAGTTAGCTTCAATTCTTGCTTTGCTCCTTTGAAGATAACGTCTCCTTTTTCCTTTGGTTGCTTTCAACACATTTGTTTTCTGTCTATAATTTTTTTCAGTAGTTTTACCATGATACATCTAGGCACTTTAAAAAATTTTATATGTTCCTTCTTGGGGTTTATAGTATTTTTAAAATCTGTGGCTTGATGTCTTCCATTTCTTTCAAAGAATTACCATTCAGTATCACTTCAAATATTGCTTCAGTTCCATTCTTTTTCTACATTTTCTCTTGAACTACAACTATACATAAACTTTTTATAGCTATGTCTTATATGTCTTTTACACCATAATTCCTTCTTTTATGCTTCACTTTTAATATTGTCTTCTGACTTATTCCCAGTTAACTAATAATCTCGGCTTCCATGGTTTTCTGTTAAATACATATGTTGAGTTTTTAGTGTGAGTTTTGTATTTTAAATCCTATTTTTCCTTCCATTTACAGTTCTCTAATGGAATCTATCAGCTTGTCATCTAATTTCTAGAACCATAATAATTTATTTAAAGACTATGTCTGCTGAAACTGATATTGAACCATCTATGGGTCTGTGTCTGCTATTTGTCCCCCTTCTCTCTTAGTTTAAACCATTTAGTTTTATTTCCTGATATAACAATGTTTCAATAAATCCTATTTTCAGCATAAAAATATTGTAGAGATGTACTGAATGGTCTGATCTAAGCCTAGAAAGGGATTATTTTGCATCTGGTAGTCAATTAGGGTACAATAAATTTAGTACAAGAATCTAAAAAGATATTGAGTCTTTATAAGGGAAGGTCTATTTCTGATTCATCCCTGTTCCTAAGGTCCTTTGGAGTCTCAAGTGAAATCCTGGGGTGTTTACCAGGATCCTTCCTTCAATTATTTTTTTCAAGTCTTATGAGAATGCAGGCAATCTTTGCTCAGCCTTTTTGTCTCTTAGCCATCACTTGTGGATCATCAAACTCCTTGATCAGAAGAGCAGTATAAAATTACTGTAAAGCTCACCTATTTGTAAATTCCTTATTCTTAGCATCTTGATTCAAGTCCTCACTGCCTTTTTAAGCTCTCTAGCATTTTCAAATACATATTTTAAAAACACATTACCAAGGAGGTAAGTTGTTGTCAGTAGGAGAGTTGGTCTGACACCAGCCATTCTGTCATTATGAGAAGCATAAATCTCTGGCTACTAATATCTGAACTCTAATACAAATTTCCCAGACTAGCTGCTTATAAGAGGCTTCTGTAGAAGAATAATCTACACAGAGCTCTGTATCAAGTTAGATAAAATTGTATGACCCAGGAGTTGGTGTATAAAGCCATCTAACTTTATTTCTTTTCTATGAACTGGATAGACATCTGTGAGATTTTTCTTTTTATCTACTGCAAAAAAAAAAAGGTGTTTATGGTTACTATGTTTATATTTCTCATTCTTCTTTTTACCTTACAAAGACTTCCAGGAAGATGAATGGGGAAATTCCTACTCTATAATGCTATCTTTAAATCAGAAGTCTGATCTCACTTTTATTTTAAATGGGATGCTCTGGTTATTGTGTGGAATGATTGGAATAAATCTAAGTGTACATGAATACAGAATGATTAAATAAATTATGATAAATTTGTTTAATAAAACATTGTTGCTATGAAAAATAATTAGGTAGCTTTCTATGCAATGGCATGGAACTATTTCAAGCATTATTGAGTGACAAAAGCAAGACATAGAACAATGTGAGTGGTGTTACTCCTACTATTTTGTGGAAAAAGAAAATGTGTACATATTTTTATAAATGCATAAACTGTGTTAGAAATAATGTACGAAAACTAGTAAAAGTTACTAGTACTTTTTAGTACTAGAATTTTTACTACTAGAAAAGTTACTTCTAGAAAATATAATAAGGGCACTGAGGGACAGGTCCAAGGTGGACATTAACTTTACAGTGCATATCTTTCTGTATGCTTTGGATGTTATAGTGTGGCATGTTTTACCTATTCAAAAATATAAATGAAATGATTTTAAAAAAGAAAACATGTATTTTACTCCATTGATGTAATTTTCATTTTTAGGAATTTCTAAACAATCTATTTCTTTCTATTATTTGTCTATTAAATACACATTTAATATAATTATAATCAGATATTGCCTTTTTTCTTGACATGATAATTTTTCATATTCTTATATTGCCTTCAACATTATTTAAAAACTTTGTATGATATTTTGTTTAGTTACCCTTTTTCCAATGTTGACCATTTATATATTTCCATATTTCCTTAGAATGTATACCATGTTTATGAGTATCTTTGTGAATATATACACATTTGGTCCTATAATTAGCTCTAATACTAGATGATTATTTGAAATGGTTGAATGTAAGTAAAGTAAACACTATATAGAGTTAAAAAAAGGTTATAGATGATTATAGATGATCCTTTGAGATACCTGTAATAAGTACAGCAATTTTCATTCATTCTAACATTTGTCAATATGGGTAAAACAAACAGAGTTGTTGCTCTTTAAATATAGGTACGGTAAAAATTGAACTCATAGGGAATAATGCACTTAAAGAATCATTAATTACTACCTAATTACTTGCACCACTGTGGCATGGACAGAAAACTACTCTGCGATGATGAAGTTGTCAATTACAGTTGATAATTAAGGGGCCAGGTGCATATTTAACTTAACAAGATAAATATCTGCCCAGATGTTGTTTGTCTGCTGCTTCATTACCAGGTAGGTTAGAAGATTTTCATAAACTAGAATGACTATTAAATGTATAACCTTGCTACATTGAGAAACCTTTAACAAATCTGTTATTATAGCCAATATTCATTTAAGAAGGCTGTTCATCAGACTTCCTAGAGTTGAAGAAGTAAGCACATCTATATAATACCATCTTTGCAATCTTAGTGAAATGACTATTTTGATATAAAGTAGGAAAATAATGTAATAGTACTTGGAACTAGAAAAGCTGCCTCTCCTTGCCAGAAACATGAAGAAATTTTATGCAAGATTTAAAATGCCAGAGTGAAAGAAAGCAATGAAGAATCAATTGATGTCTGGACCAGTCCAAGGAACTCAAGGTCCTTGGATGTAATAGATGAAGATTCTGGCAAAATTATAGTAAGATATTTTAAGTTGAAAGGGAGAGGCTGGGAAGAAAGGGCTGGCTGCAGGAAAAAGGAAACCAAATCATGTCATTGCTTGTATATTAGTTTTCTAGGGCTACCATAACAAAATATCACAGACTGGGTGGCTTAAACCATGGACATTTATCTTCCCATGGTTCTTCAGGCTGAAAGTTCAAGATCAAGGTGTACTCAGGATTGGTTTTTCCTGCCAGTCCTCTCCTTGGCTTGCATGTGGATGCCTCTGCCTATGTCCTCAAAAAGTTTTTTTTTCTGTGTGTAAATCTCATGTATCTCTTCCTGTTCTTATGAAGATGCCAGTCATATTGAATTAGAGTTCTACTCTTATGAATGCAGTTAATTTTAATTACCTTTTTGAAGGCCCTGTCTCCAAATTTTGTCATATTTAGTTCTTCAACATATTAATTGGGGGTGGAGAGCGCAATTCAATTCATAACACTCTTCTCCTAAAACTCTCCAAAGTCCTTAGAATGGCCTACAAGGTTCAATGCTGCCTCTCTAACATTTCTTCCTAAACATTTCATTCCAACCACATTGACCTTCTTATTGTGTCTCTGGCACAAACATATTCCCTCCACTTCAGGACCTTTTTAATGGCTACTCTCTATCCTCGGGACACTTTGCCTATAGATAGCCACAGAGCTACCTCCCTCACTGCTATAAGAGCCCCTTGCCAGTTAAGTCTTTTCGGATCACCACATACAAAATAGAATTCACTGTCATTTTCCTTGCCTTCATATTCAGTCAGCTTTATTATCGTCTTTTCTCATATCACCTAAATCTTCTGATACGTATTTGTTAGCTTGTTATTTATGTAATCCCAGTAGATTTAGGGAGTAACTTACATCAGGTCAGAGGTTTAGGCTTTGTCTGCTTCTTGTTACTGCCACAGCAGCTAGAAAGAGAAGACATGATCTACAAAAGAAAGACAATTTGATTGACAATAGATATCATCAGCAACAATAAAGGACAGTAGACAATGGAATAATTTCAATTTGATGATAGAAAATAATTACCAACCTAGAAAACTGTCTTGTAAGGCATTTTCAGGTAAACCAAACCAGAAATAATTTGCCTCCAAGAGACAATTATTAAAAGAACATTGGTCCAGGTAGAAAGAAATGATTCTGGAAAGTCTTTGACCTAAGATTCAAGAAGAAAGTTAGGAAAATAGATAAATAAGTTTATAAACATATGCACATTATTTAAATAAATAAAATTCATAATCTATGGAAAATAAAATATGAGTATAAAATTCCAAGCCAGTAGAATAGCAAAAATGGATTCAGAAAAAAAGTGAACAAGAGCTTACTAATTAGGAAAATAAAAAAGAGAGAGACTGAGAGAGAGAGAGAGAGAGAACATAAACATAGAAAAAGTAGAACAAATAAAGATCCATTATTAAGATTGTTGAAACCAGTCAAAATACACCAAGAATCACAATAAAAGTAGTCTCCATTCACCAGTTATAAGATGAAGTTTGTCAGGTTGGATTACAATAAAAATATACAGTCACTTATTTTATTCATAAGAAAAACAGGAAGAACATTGAAAGAAAGATGGTGAAAGAACATAAAAATGTATACCCTGTAACACTAACCAAAATTTTTTTTAAAAGCTAGAGTTGTACCATTAAACTTAAAGACAAAATAGAATTTAAGTGATAGAAAATAATTCAGAACAAGAAGGATCGCTATTTAATATAATAGTATAATTCAACAGGAAGACACAATAATTGTATATTCTATGCATATTAAAAATGATCTAGAGAAATATTAATATGCATAAATGCTGATACATATGTCAGATTGATAAAAGTATAAAGAGAAAGGGGCAAAAATCATCATTATAAGGAAGTTTTAACAAAGCTCATTCAATTATAGATAGTCCAAGAAAAATTAATAAAGCTAGAGAACATTTGAATAATATAATTTAATAACTTTGAACTAATTAAGCTTTTAAAAAATTCAGCCTGTAATCCCACGCCTTTGGGAGGCTGAGGTGAGTGGATTGCCTGAGCCCGCGGGTTCGAGACCCACCTGGGCTGCGAGACCTCATCTCTACAATAAATCAAAAAATCAGCCGGGCGTGGTAGCGCATGCCTGTAATTCCGGCTACTTGGAAGGCTGAGGCGGAAGGATCGCCGCAGCCCAGCAGGTCGAGGCTGCAGTGACCGGGAGCAGCCACTGCACTCCAGTCTGGGCAACAGAGTGAGACTCCAACTCAAAAAAAAAAAAAAAAAAAAAAAAAAAAAATCTGCACCTAACAAGTAGAGTATACTTCCTCCTCAAACAATAAAACAGGTGTACAAATTTATAGTAATTTCAACAATATTTTGTTCTCTGACCTCAGATACAATAAAAGTAAAAAATAAAATTAAAGTTCACGTATTTGAAATAAAAATCACACTTTCTAATAATTCATACATCAACAAAGAAAGTCTAATGGAAATTTAAAAAAAACCTGGAACTAAGTGACAATGAAAATATTTTACCTTAAAACTTGAATAATACATCAACCTTTGTGGGATATAGCTTAAAACTTAACGAAAGATTTGCAAGCTTCAATGCTTAATATTTAAGAAGTCTTAAAAAGTCAGTAGCATATAAGATAAAAATTAAAAGAAGTAGCACAGAAATAAAAAAGTCAAAGCAGAATACTCAAATAACCAATATATTATTAACATAAACAAATTACTACCTTAATAATTACTTTCAGATTGGTTTTAATACATAAGCAAGAAATCCACTTATGTGCTATGTATGAGGCTGACAATTAAGTTCACAAACTCATTCTAGAAAAAATGCTACATACTTCATTCTTGAATATCACTACAGTCACCTTTGAAGTACTCCCCTTAGGAAGCTATGCACTGATGTCCACCCATCAATTCTGGAACTCTTTTTCTTGAGTGGTCATCAGAGCTGTCGTTGTATTACCCTTTATGTCTTAAAAGTCATCAAAATATCTCCCTTTCAATATTTCCTTTCTCTTTGGGTAAAGAGAAAAGTCACTGGGGGCCAGATCAGATGAGTAGGGAGGGAGTTCCAATATAGTTATTTGTTTACTGGCTAAAAATTCACTCACAGACAGTGCTGTGTGAGCTGGTGCATTGTTGTGATGCAAGAGCTCCTTTGGTACCATTTTTGCACGTACTTTTCTCATGCTAAGATTTTCAGTTCAGATTTTCCTCACTGTTTCTCTGTCAATGTTTATTTGATATACTATGCTTCTCACAGTCAGCCGACAATTTTGACACTCAAATGAACAAATTATTGCAGTGTTTTTGTCAGTTTTGCTCTTTACCAGCTGTCCTGACCTCTCCTCATCAGTGACGCTTTCTGTCCCTTCAGAAAAAAAGTTTACTCCATTTGTACACTGCTGTTTTGTTCATGGCATTAACCCCATAAACTTGGATTACACCTCCCTGATTTCACTTCCACTCTTGTCAAGTTTAATAATAAATTTAATGTCTGTTCACTGCTCTAATTCAGACTCCAGCATTCTCACAATGACATCTCTGTTGGCCATTCCAGAAAAAGAGTTTCAAAATTGCTTTGATGGGTGGACTAGGTGTTGGTGTTGGAACATACATAGCTTCCCAAGAAGGGTACTTCGAAGGGGACCATAGTGATATTCAGTAATGAGGTAAGCAGCACTTTTTCTAGGATGAGTTTGTGAACTTAATTGTAAGACTGCATACAAAGGAAACTTTAATCCATGTGAATTAGGAAAGCAAACTTAAAGAAATGGATAAAAATACATCAGGTAATTCCAATCCAAAATAAAAACAAGAATCAATACATCAATGAAAACCCAATAACAATAAAAGTTTATACTCATTTTCATAAATATTTATGCACAGAATAATAGCATGATATATAATAAATATGTTAAGAATATAAAGACAAATTTATATCTATACAATTACATTCAGGCAAGCTAACAGATCTGTGTTAGCCTCTCATAGATCCATAAGCCCAGAATAAGAATATTGTTTATCTATTTATTCAAAATTAATATACTGATTTAATAGCTACATAAAACCTTCATACACAATCAGAAAGTCATTATTTACTAAAGTTATATTTAGTACATAACAAAAGGGACTTCAAAAATTTCCTCACCAAATAGGTTTTTTTTTAATGTACACACAGTGAAAGTGACTATCAACGGATTAAACATTCTGTTAATACTAGGAAGAGACCTATAACGATCTCAGCTATGTTAATTAGGATTCTTTGGTTGCAAGAAACCCAGCACACATTAGCTTAAGCCAAGAAGAGAGATTTATGGGCACTTTGCCAGATTGCAGAAAGACAAGGTGGAGTTGGCCTTAAAATAAGATGTTTCAGAGACTGTATATGACTGTAAGACTTTCCCTTATTATTTTGCATTTCCACCCTTCTCTCATGCCTTCTGCCTAGGTTTCTCCACATGGGAGATGGCTGTTTTGGGAACCACTAGCTAAATTAGGATTTCAGTATCAGAGTGGCTAGCAAGCCTACCCTAATGGGAAATGAAAGGAAGCTGGACTGGATGTTTACACTGTGTTCTTCATGGGATCCTTTCTCCACCTGGTGGATGGCCTTATGCCTAGTTGTTCCACCTGTGACCAGAGGGTCCCTTACAGGGTAACCTGCTTATATTGCAGATACCTTTGTGGTTCTTTTCTCATCCATGTCCAGTTTATACCTGTCTGGACATCATGTTTACCTCAGTGTCCCAGAAAACCAAGTTTGGGGTAGTCCTTGGTTCTTTAGGTGAAAGGCAAAATATTCAATAAACCAGAGCAATAGGAATATAGCCTCTGATAGATTCATAAGCCCGGAATAAGAATATAGGATATCTATTTACTCAAAATTAATCGGAAATATGTTAAAAGATTTTTACTCACAGATCCTGGGCAGGGAGGGAGCAATGAATTGGGAGGGCAGGACTCCATTCCTGGGGCATACAAAGCAGAAATGAAGAGCCAGACAGAGGGAAAGAGAGGGGGGGAAGGGGAAGAGAGATAGATAGAGAGATAGAGAGAGAGATAGAGAGAGAGAGGCAACTAACTAGCAGAATACACAAGGAAATAGGAAACAGGGTGTTGGACACTTTAAGCTCATGGGCAAATGATCTATTTAAAGGAAGCAGTGGGAAAAATGGGAGCCCAGTCTGCTGGGCAGGGGAGATGCCTCCAAGTTCTTATCTCTGGCTACCAACTTGAACCATTTAGGTGAGGTGTAGAACTCAAAACTGGGTCAAGGGTGACCGAGCCTCACTTCCTACATGAGGAAGTTAAACCTGTATTCAAAATGAATGGCAAGGCAACACAGAATTATAAGAATTCACTAAAATGGCATGTAACCATTCCAGATGCATGTAAATCTCTCACTTCAATGACTATAGCTGAGACAGCAATTATGTTGTCATTATTCTATAGTCTCTTACTGGTGCAAAGAAATATGGCCTGTCCCAGCCTCTCTTGCAGTGAGTTTGGGCCATATTGCCAACGAGCTCTGTGGAAGAAACACAAATCACTTCTGAATGGAGGTACTTAAGGGCAGGCATGAGTTCTCTGTGTTCTCTCCTCCCTTGCATGGTGACTCTGGAAATCCTGTGTTGAGATGCAAGTTGCAGGGTTCCTTGGGTTACAACTTGTAAAGGTGTTAGTCTGGAGTGCTGATGAGCCTGCTGAAGCTTTTATGTGCGTGAGGAATGAATTTTTGGCTTTGTTACCATAGGATAACCTAACCTCATTTAAATAAATCAGATATTGCAGTGCCAAGGGTACAATCCCCAACAGCTTCAACAAAATCCCGAAGAATTCTGACAGAGCCAAGTTGGCTTATCTGTCCATCTCTGGACTAATCAATGTAGACAGAATAGAGGAATATGGTTGACTCAATCTAAATCATGTGCACACTTCTCTGTATGGGTCGGTTATGGGAAGAAGGGGATGGGATTGCACAAACTGGCCACTATTGGGAGTCATGAAGCTGTCCCAATTTGTGGCTATTTTCTTAAGACAAACAGGAAGATGCTAATAAGCATAAACATTAAAATTATTGGAAATAGAGAAAGCTGATAAATAAACCCAACCGTTCTTTTGCTGAAAGAGCAAATAAAGTAGATAATCCTCTAGCTTTGTCAAGAAAAGGAAACTTGAATACAGAATTAGAAATGAGACGTGAGAAAAAGGATGTCAACCACCACAAAATCTGAGGAGCCAGATTTATGCTAATATATTTGAAAAAACTTTATTTGAAAGATGCTTATAATAATAAATAGAAAGAAATTACTAAGAAAGTTTTGAAAAAGAGAGATAGAGGGGCATGATTTTTTACTTATTGTTAAAACATACAAAATCATAAGTAATTATACTTATATAGAAATTACTGAATTCATTTTTATTGTAAGATACATTCTATCCAATCTATGATTATTATTTTTATAACATAGATCTGCTCTTTTAAGCACACAATTTGAATTTGTATTTCATGTGACATACATATGTTATCATTCAATAGACATAATATTTTTAGCTGATTTCAAGACTGCTAATGTATTTTTTCTATATCTTTATCATTGTAAAAATTATTTAAAAAATTATCTCACTTTTTCCATAGCACTTATCACCATTTGATACATTACAAATGTGATCTTTTGTTTAGTGATTTGTTTTTAAGATTCATCTATGTTTCTATAGGTAGCAACAGTTTATTCATTTTTATTAATATATACTATTCCATTAAATAAAGACACTACAATTTATCTATTCTCCATGGATGGACATTTGGGATATTTCCAGTGTTTGTGGCTATTATAAATAATGCTTCTATGAATATCATCATATAATGTAAATGAGTACACATAAACTTGCATTTCTGTAAAGTATATACCTAGGAATAAAATTGACAGGTAATAGGTTACAGGTATCTTCAACTATCCTGGAAAAAATTCAACTTATTTTCCAAAGTGGTTGTATTTGATTTTAAAGCAATCTAGCAGAAGTATAGCAATAGCTCATTGTGGCTTTAATATGCTACCTTAAGATTGCATATTTATTAGCTATTTAAATATCCCCCTTTTTGAAGTGCCTATTCACCTTTTTAGTCTTGGTCATCTGACAATGAGATATCTCACACCAGTTAGAATGGCTACTATTAAAAAGCCAAAAAACAACAGATGTTGGTGAAGTTGTGGAGAAAAGGGAATGCTTGTCTGGTGGGAATGTAAGTTAGTTCAATTCCTGTGAAAAGCTGTTTGGAGATTTCTCAAAGAATTAAAAATTGACCCAGAAATCCCACTACTGGTTATATACCCAAAGGAGCACAACTTGCTCAACCAAAAGACACTTGCTTATGTATGTTGATTGTACTATTGACTGCACTGTTTACAATAGCAAAAACATGGGAACAACCTAGGTGCCCACCAATAGTGGACTGGACTAATACATACGCAACATGGAATACTACACAACCATAAAGAGAATGAAATCATGGCATTTGCAGCAGCATGGATGCAGCTAGAGGCCATCATTTTAAGTGAATTATCACAGAAGCAGAAAACTGAATACTGTGTGTTCTTACTTATAAGTGGAAGTTAAACATTGGGCATACATGTGCACAAGGATGGTGACAATAGATATTGGGAGCTACTAAAGGGGGAAGAGAGAGAATACATGTCAAAAAAAGCATCCATTGAGTACCATGCTCACCACTTGAAGGGGTACACTCCTGAGAAATCCAAATCTTATTATCACGAAATAACCCTATGTAACAAACCTGCATACATACTCCTTGAATCTACAATTAAATTAAAAAATTAATAAAAGAGGGAGAACAGCTCTTCATTGTAGAAGAATCCTAATTTTAAAATGTAGAAGGAATGAAGAAATAAAAAAATCACCATTTGAGAAACACTACAATATTTGTTGTAGGCAGAGTCTCCTGATGGATGCTAACATCAGTGGATAAAAAAATAGGATATTTGCTTAGTCTAATTATTTTCCCCAAATATTTATTAATCACAAATGGAAAAATTGTAACTTTATAGCTGAGAAATCCAGTGGGCACCACCTTTACCAGGTGGCCACAGCTAACATCACAGATAATAAGACATACTGATATCATTCACCCCCTTGAATAATGAACAGAAAACTGAGGAACGTCATGTCCATGTAGTCTTGCCAAAAATGCATAACCTCAATATAACCATAAGAAATCAATCAGACAAGACCAAATTGAGAGATTTTGTTTAGAATAAATGGTTTGTATCTTAAAAAATGCCAAGGTCATGAGAAACGAGGAAAGATTGAGAAATTGTCACAAATTGGAGGAAGCTAAGGGCACGTAATGACTAAATACAATGTGGAACTCTGGATTGAATCTCAGAGAAAGGATATTTGTGGAAAAACTGGTGAAATTTAATAAGGTCTGTAGTGTGGTTTGTGGTATTGTACCAATATTCACTCTTGTTTTGACCATTGCCCTGTGACAGTGGAACACGGGCACACAAAGGAAATCTGGGTGAAGGAAATCTCTCTGTACTATTGATTTTAAAAATAATTGTTCTGTAACTCTAAAATTATTTTTGAAAAACACATTAAAATTTTTGCGTTTGGGACTTTTTTTTTTTTTTTTTGAGTGGGAGTCTCACTCTGTTACCCAGGCTGGAGTGCAGTGGCACACTCACTGGCCACCCCAGCATCGACCTGCTGGGCTCCGATGATCCTTCTGCCTCAGTCTTCCTAGTAGCTGGAACTACAGGCGTGCGCTACCAAGCCTGGCTAATTTTTGATTTACTGTAGAGACAATGTCTCGCCAAGTTGCCTGGGCTGGTCTAGAACCCGTGGGCTCAGGCAGTCCACTGCCTCGGCCTCCCAAAGTGCTGGGATTACAGGCTGAGACAGGTTAAAGATGGCGATGGGGGGTGGGCGTGTGAATGTCTGACTGAGTGGAGACTGGGAAGGAGAGACCTGAGCTCTCTTGCTCAGGCGGCTGCCCTGCGCAGCTGCTCGCAACCCAGCATGCTCTACCGCGCAGAGGCAGGCACCATGCTTGCAGCACCACCCAGAAAGGAAAAAACAAGGACTAATTAGAAAGAGGGAAAGAAGCATGAGGGGGACCAAAAAACCCCGGAATTTATTTATAAAAAATTGTGTTTTTACATGCTTAAACTTCAGTCACCTTATACGAACTCTTCACTTACTGCAATACACCTTTGAGATGCTTATTTTACTGCTCAAAACAGTTTTTGAGCTTGGCAGTTTTTTAAAAAAACATATTTTTTATTTTAAAATTGTGAGGTACAGTTAAGGGTTAGGTATACAAATATGCATTGTGCAGGTACCCTTGTTGATGAGGTGTGCCCCCTGGTATTGACTACCGATATTGACTACCGATAATTCCACCTCCTTTCCCCTCCCTGCCCCCCCATAGTTTCCCACCACTGTTTTTTTTTTTTTTTTTTCTGAGTCGGAGTCTCACTCTGCCACCCAGACTGGAGTACAGTGGCCGCTCCTGGCCACCGCAGCCTCGATCTGCTGGGCTCCGGCGATCCTTCCGCCTCAGGCTTCCCAGTAGCTGGAATTACAGGCGTGCGCTACCACACCTGGCTAATTTTTTGATTCATTGTAGAGATGAGGTCTCGCCAATTTGCCCAGGCGGGTCTCGAACCCACGGGCTCAGGCAATCCACTCACCTCAGCCTTCCAAAGCGCGGGATTACAGGCTGAACCACCGAGCCCGGCTCAATCCTTTTCTTAGAGTATTATGATAGTTGTTCAAGGTCCACTTATGAGTGAGAACATGTGATACTGAGATCTTTGTTTCCCAACAGCAGACTGGACAATAAATTACACACTATTGTCAGGGGAAGAAAACGAGACTGCATTGTCTGCTTAAATAGAAAAACAGCAGGTGGAAGACGTCCAACAAATTACTTCTGCACATGTATCAATGAACCTGAAATTCATGTAGGTGACTGTTTCACACCTTATCAAACATTAGAAAAATAGAAGATAAAAAATTTTGATTTTTGTCATAGGTCCCTCAATATCCAAGACTGTATTATATAAACCAAATATCATTACAATAAAATAATGAGTTCCAATACTAAAAACAAAACAAAACAAAACAAAAAAACGGACTAAAATGAGTGAGGATCACCGGTGGCTGCTGCCACCTGCCACTGCAGCCTTCATCCCAGATCAGACAACAGCAATGGGAACTGTGAGAAAATATACCAGAGAACTCTGTCTGGAGTCCCAGCCAGGAGACCCAGATGCCTCAGTCCCCAACCAAAGCATTTGTGGTCACCTGCTGGAGCTGAAGAACCAAGACCCAGATCACAGCCAATGAACGGCAGCGAGTTTTAAAGTAACCCGGCACCCTTCTTTACAGTGATTTGTAATAAGCGTGAGTCAGGTAGGTAACATTCTGAGCAACACACCCACAGAGAGCTGAACATAAGCAGATCAGTTAGGGGCCGTTCACAATCACCCCTCCCCTCTGACCACATGGCACATGGGGTGAACAGAGGGTCAGATCTGAAGCATTTGTGGTCTGCACTGCAACCTAAGATTCCAGCCCCAGCTCACAGTGGATGAGTGGAGGTGAGTTTTAAAGTGACCCTGCACCCTTTTCCCAGTGATTGACAAGATGTGTGAATCAGGTGGGCAACGTTCTGATCAGCACACACAGAGAGGGCTAAACTAGGCAGATTAACTGAGGGCACCTGCTAGCCTCCCCCCTACTGCAGGGGATGAACAGGGGTACAGATTTAGAAGTCAGAAACTCCTTCCTTCTGAACCCCCCCCCCCGCTGGTAGCTAAGAGAAGCAGTGTGTGGGTCATGCCTACAAGAAACCCAAAGTCTTGAAACTGCCAAAAGAGGGTGCTCAAGGATTACAAAGTGTGTGTGTGTGTGTGTGTGTGTGTGTGTGTGTGTGTGTGTGTGTCTACCTGTGTGTGATGCTACTTTAAAAAATATATATATACCTTGTTGGGAGTGGGCATTTCATTCTGTTTTACCTCTTTCCTTCTTTCTTTCCAATAAGGGTATATATGAGTATGAAAATTTCCTCATATTATTGGTTTTAGTTTCTTTGGAGTTTTTGTTTGTTTGTATGCTGTTTCTTTCTTTGTTTTTGCTTTTTTCATTCTATTTTGTTTTTGTTCCTATTTTGGTTTGTTTTTTTCTCCCTCTTTCTTTTTCTCTCTCTTTTTGCTTATCTCCCGGTTTGTAGGTTTGTATCTTTTTCCTTCTCTCCTTTGTTCTCTCCACTGTCATCCCCTCCACATTCTCTTTATTAACTCCCTTTTCTTCCTTATTTTGTACCCATGGGATATACATATGCTCCCATTGTATGGACATACTGTAAGGTGGTTGGAAGTGGTCCCCTGGGGGCCCACACACCAATCAGCAAACATTGTGATTGTCAGACAACTTTTGAATCTTAGCAGCCCCTAACATACCTCATTCAAATCTCAAATCTGCAAGGGAGCAACATAGCTCCCTACCTCCAACCTGGCTCCAAAAACAAACTAGTCTAGAGGTTTTACTCAAAGGAGAATAGAGGGTTGAGCAAAAAGAAGTGAAAACTACTTTCTTTCTTACTGAACAATGGAAGTAAAGAAAAAAGAAAAACTCACAACAAATGAAGAAACATCAAAGAAGAAACACAGGTATCACACAAAGTCCAAAGAGGATAGTCCACGAATATACAGACTTCGGAACTCAAACAATGAAGAGCACCCAGATTGACTGGTCTCAGATCACAAATGCAGAGATCAAGGAATGGTTGGAAAAGATGAACAAGAACCAAGAAAAGCAAGACAAACACATGAAAGAACTGATGGCTGGTATGGAAACTATAAAGAATCCAGTAAATGAAATAAATAATAAGCTGACAAGCATGGAAAGCAGAAATAACCAGGCAGAAAAAAGAATCTCAGAACTTGAAGACCAAAATCTGAAACTAACTCAATCTGTTAAAAACAAGGACACAAAGCTTAAAAAGATGAGACAAAGTCTTCAGAAGATGTTCAACTATATTAAGAAATTGAACCTAAGACTTCTAGGTATCCCTGTAGCAGATAAGGAGAATGAGAGTAGCCTGGAACAAACATTCTGAGATGTCATGAAAGAAAACTTCCTGCATCTCATCAGAGACATGGCAATCCTAACAAAGGAGATACAGAGAACCCCTGCAAAGCATTAAATGAGAAGACCAACTCCTAGACATACAGTAATTTGCTTACAAAAAGTAGGTATAAAAGAAAAAAATCTTAAAAGCCACAGAAAGGTCAGACTACCTACTAGGGAAGAACAGTTAGAATAGCAGCAGACTTTTCTACAGAAACACTACAGGCTAGAAGAGATTAGAATCCTATCTTCAAAATACTCTAAGATAAACAGTTCCAACCAATAATTTCCTACTCAGCTGAGCTAAGCTTTATCAGTGATGGAGAATTAAAATCCTTCCCAGATCATCAATCCTTAAGAGTGTATGCTGCCTCCATATCAGCTCTATAAGAGATGCTTAAGAAAGTATTAAGCACAGAAGGAAAAAAAGAACAACCACATTCCTCCCAAGAATGCAAGAAGGCAAATCACCAATAAAGCATGCATCATGGCTGCAAGATTGAAAACACACACATAAATCAACCCCCAAATCAAAAGAAAACCAATGAACAAGTAAGCAATTAAACAACAACAAAGTCTGTAAGAGTCTCATGACAGGGATAAACTCTCACATCTCAATAATCAGCCTGAATGTGAATGGACTAAATACAACTCTGGAAAGGCATAGAATGGAAAACTAGATTTAAAAAATGATGCAACAATATATTGTCTTCAGAAGACACATCTCATCAGAAGGGACTCTCGCAAACTCAAAGTCAGAGGATGGAAAACAAATGTTATTTTTTTCTTTTTCTTTTTGAGTTGGAGTCTCACTCTGTCACCCAGACTGGAGTGCAGTGGCCGCTCCTGGCCACCGCAGCCTCGATCTGCTGGGCTCCCGTGATCCTTCCACCTCAACTTTCCAAGAAGCTGGAATTACAGGTGCACGCTACCAGGCCCAGCTAATTTTTTGATTTATTGTAGAGATGAAGTCTCACCAAGTTGCCCAGGTGGGTCTCAAACCCGCGGGCTCAGGCAATCCACTCACCTCAGCCTCCCAAGGCGCAGGATTATAGGCTGAGCCACCAAGCCTGTCAGAAAACAAATTTTCAGGCAAACAGAACACAAAAGAAAGCAGGAGTCACAATCTTAATATCAGACAAAATAACCTTTAAGCTATCAAAATTTTTAAAAAATAACAGAGGACACTATATAATGACAAAAGAGTCAATTCATCAACAAGAAATATCCATCCTAAACATATATGTTCCAAACACAGGAGCACCACCTTTTTTATAACAGTTATCAAATAAACTAAAAACAGCTATTGACTCTAACACTATCACAACTGGGCACTTACATACCCCACTGCCAACCCTAGATAGATCATCGAGGCAAAACATTAACAAGAAGATCTGGAACCTCAACTTGATACTTGACCAAATGAACCTAATAAATATCTATAGAACACTCCATTCAACAACCACAGACTATACATTGTACTCATCACCACATGGAACATACTCCAAGATCAACCACATCCTTGACCATAAAGCAAGTATAAACAAATTTCATAGATCAAAATATTGTCATGCACCTTCTCAGACCACAGTGGGATAAAAATAAATATCAACACTAACAAGTCTCCCCCAAAACCCACAAAGACATGAACACTAAACAGCATGATGCTAAACAACTTCTAGGTCAATGTGGAAATCAAAGAGGAAGTTAAAAGATTCCTGGAAACAAATAAAAACAAAGAAACCTCTTACCAAAACCTCTGGGATGCCATGAAAACAGTACTGAGAAGGGAATTCATATTTCTAAGAACACATATAAAGAAGATGGTAGCATCACAAGTTAATAGCCTAACAAGTCACCTAAGGGAACTGGGAAAACAAGACCACCAAAACCCTAACTTCAGGAGAAGAATCTGGATTACCAAGATAAAAGTCCAAATATGGGACATAGAAGATAAAAATATCATAGAAAAAAAAAATCAATGAACAAAAAGCTGGTTCTTTGAAAGGATAAATAAGACTGAGGGACCGCAAGCCAGATTGACCAAGAAGAAGAGAGAAAAAAACTCAAATAAATACAATCAGAAATGCAAAAGATCAAGTCACAACTGACCCTGAAGAAATACAAAAGATTATCAGAGATTACTATATACATGTCTACAAAACAAACTTGAAAACTTAAATAAAATGGAAGGCTTTCCTCCCAAGGTTGAAAAAGAAGAAATCAAAACTCTAAATAGACCAATAACAACACAGGGAATTGACTTCATCATAAGAAAACTACCCACAAAAAAAAAAAAAAAAAAAAAGCCCTGAACTACACAGTTTTCTGCAGAATTCTACAAAACATACAAGGAGGAGCTGTTACCAATTCTACTGAAAGTATTCCAGGCAATTGAGAAAGATGGAACTCTCCCCAAATCATTTTATGAAGCTAACATCACATTGATACCCAAACCAGGTAATGATTCAACAAAGAAAGAAAGATACATGCCAATATCCTTGGAGAATATAAATGCAAAAATTCTCAAAAAGATTCTTCCAAACCAGATCCAACAACATATCTCAAAACTCATCCACCATGACCAAGTAGGCTTCATCCCCAGGATGCAGGACTGGTTCAACATCTGCAAGACCATAAACATAATTAAATATATCAACAGATGTAAAAACAAGGATTATATGATATATCATTAAATGCAGAAAAAGCTTTTAATAAAATCCAGCATCCCTTCTTGATAAAAACCCTTGAACACCTAGGCATAGATGGAACATACCTCATCTGTGAGAAAGAGCCATCTATGAGAAACCCACAGCCAACATACTGCTAAATAGACAGAAATTGGAAGCATTTCCTCTGAAAACCAGAACAAGACAAGGCTGTCCACTCTCACCCCTTCTGTTTAAAATAGTGTTGGAAGTCTTACCTAGAGCAATTAGACAAGAGAAGGAAATCAAGAGTATTCAAATAGGAAAAGAGGAAGTTAAGTTATCTCTTTGTGGATGACATGATCCTATACCTTGAAAACCCAAGAGAAGCTGTCAAAAACCTCCTTACACTGATAAAAGACTTTGACAAAGTCTCATAATATAAAATAAATGTGCAAAAGACATCCCTATACACCAACAATAAACAAACAGAAACCCAAATGAAAAGCACAATCCCATTCACAATAGTCACAAAAAAAATATGAAATACCTAGACATCTTCCTAACCAAAGAAGTGAAAGACTTTTACAATGAAAATTGCAAAACACTGCTCAAAGAACTCAAAGATGACACAAGCAAATGGAAAAATAATCCATGTTCATGGATTGGAAGATCAACATTGTTAAGATGTCCATCCTACCAAAGACAATCTACAGATTTAACACAATGCCCAGTAAATTACCAACATCCTTCTTCTCAGACCTGGAAATGACAATATATAAATTCATATGGAAAAATAAAAGACCACAAATAGCCAAAACAGTCCTTAGCAAAAGAAACAAAGTGGGAGGTATCACACTTCCAGACTACAAATTCTATTACATTATTGTAATCAGAACAGCTGAATATTGGTACAATAACAGGCATATAGATCAATGGAACAAGATAGAGACTCTGGAAGCAAAACTTTAATTTCTCAACCAACTCATCTTTGCCAAAGCCTCCACCACCAACCAATGGGGAGAGGAGAATCTATTCAGTACATGGTGCTGGGAAAACTGGCTGACCACATGTGGAAGACTGAAATAGGACCCCTACCTATCACCATACACAAAAATCAACCCAGATTGGATCAAAGACCTAAATGTAAAACCTCAAACTATAAGAATCCTAGAAGAAAATGTAGGAAACATCCTTATGGAAATTGGAATAGGCAACCAATTCCTGATCAACTCTCCAAAAGCAAATGCCATAAAAGATAAGATAGACAAGTGGGGCCTCATCAGACTGAAAAGCTTCTATAAAGCCAAAGAAACCATCAAGAGAGTTGGGAGACAGACCACAGAATGGGAAAAAATATTTGCCATCTGTAAATCAAACAGAGGCCTAACATCCAGGATCTATAAGTAACTCAAACATGCCAGAAGGAAAAAAACAAGCAACTCTATTAGAAAATGGGCAAGATATATGAATAGACACTTCTCAGAAGACGACATATGAGCATCCAATACACACAGGGAAAAATGCTCAGCCTCACTAATCATCAAAGAATTGCAAATTAAAACCACACTGATATACAACCTAACACCAGTCGGGATGACCATCATTAATAACTCAAAAAACAACAGATGCGGGAGAGGATCTGGGGGAAAAGGAACACTTCTAAACTATTGGTGGGAATGTAAACTAGTATAATCTCTATGGAAAACAGTGTGATGATTTCTAAAAGATCTAAAAATCAACCTTCCATATGACTCAGCAATCCCCCTTTTGGGAATATACCTAGAGGAACTCAAATCACTCTATGAAAAAGACACCTGCACACGCAAATTTATTGTAGCATTATTCACAATAGCAAAAACATGAAACCAACCACACTACTCATCCAAAGTGTACTGGATAAATAAAATGTGGTACATTTACATGATGGAATATTATGCAGCCATAAAGAAAAACAAAATTATGAACTTTGCAGCAACCTGGATGGAATTTGAGTCTATAATATTCAATGATTTATCACAGAAACAAAGATCTGAGTAGTACAAGTACTCACTCATAAGTGGACCCTGAACACTTATCACAATACTATAAGAAAGAGATTTGCAGTAGTGGGACTCTGCCAGGGAGGGGGGAACACATAATATTAATAAGAGTACCCTCACTTTACCTGTACGATGACCACATATGTACCTGACCCTGAATCGTACCCCACATTTTTTAAATGAAAAAAAAATTTGTGTTCTTTATTCCTGAGGTCAGTTTGATTACATTTACAAAACAGGTTTATATTTTATTTTTTTAGTATCCTAAATTGTTCCTCTGTTGTCTCATGGCATATCACATTACTGTAAAAAATAAAATGATAATCTATTTTTTTTTCCTGCTGTGACTTGGTCTTTTTGTCTAGATATGTAAAATATTTCCTTTTTTCCTTTTCTAACATTTGATACAATTACTAACTATGCCTTGATGTTGGCCATCCTGGACACATTTTTCAACATATAGTATGTTTTTTCAATATGGAATTTTAAATTTTGAGTTATTGTTTCAGTAAGATTTTCCCAACTTTTTATTAAAAAATTGCAAGTTATCAGAAAAATTGAAGGAATGTTAAAGTAAACATCCATATATGCTTCATCTGTATTTACTAATTATTGACATTTCACTACCCTTGCTTAGTATCTGTTTATGTGTGTATGTGTATTTATTTATATATATTTGCCAAATGTTTTGAGAGTAAGTTGTTGATATGATGATACCTCATCCTTAAGTATTTCAGCTTGGATCTTCTGAGCATTCTCCTACATTAGCACAAAATAATTATTATATTTAATATTGTTGAAATACTATTATTCAATATAGTCATATTTAGATTTCCCGAGTGTTTCGGCAATGTTCTTAATAGCTTTCTTTTTTTCAATTTAGGTTCCAATAAAGGATCACACATTGCATTTGGTTGTCACATTTCTTAATCTTCTTTAGTCTAGAGCAGTTCCTGCAGCAATTACACAAGGCTGAACTATTGAACGGACTCACATGAACCCCTAGGACATACTCTCAGAAGGCTTTAAGAAAGCGGAGGATACGGTACAGCAGGAGAAAGAAGGCACAAATCAACATCAAAGAGGTTCAAGACTTCTAGGCACAACTCCCAGGGTTCTAGGTCATATTGAGAGTGCTTCACCTTCAGATCATCAATTACCAAGATACATGTAAAGTGTCTGGTCTCATGTGCCATGGTTTATCCCATGGCAGATTTTTATAGCCCCATGGTCACACAGCCAAAACCAGCCTGCATGCTCATGTCCCACAGAAGAAACCAAGAGAATATAATAAACCCAGTTAGTATCCACCACTCTCTACATTTTCTGAACTCAATAATATCAAACTGATACAGGTTTCCTCTGGTAACCTATCATAGAAACTATTGATTCAGGCATTCCTGGAGATAAGTTAAGGGGTCCAGCCCCTTGCCAGGTTGTGAGATTTCCTGAAGGAGAGACGGATAGGCGAAAGACGAAACTATTATACTCGGACACCTGCTTCCTGAACAGATGACAATTTAATGTTAGTTAACACAGAGCTTTTATACCATTCGTAAAGGGGCAAGACAAAGAAAATTCCTTCACGTACATATCCTCTACAAGTTAGCACCATCTAGTGGTCTTAGCAACAAACAAGCCAAGAACCCTGTAAACATTCAGACAATGAGTCTTATTCATAAGGCCAAAGATGATCGTTTCAGTCCAAAGTCCCGAATTACAGTCCTTGAACTGTCTCCAGAAAGTTTCCAAGTGCAAAGTTCTTTATGTAGTAGTAGTTTTCCCATCTGGGGCTTCTATGACCTTCAGAGTTTTGTAATCACCTCTCTTGTCCAGGTGTCTTCGTTACTTTTCTCGTATCCTGCAGTGTTTGTTTCTAAAGAGAACTTAAAAGAAGCTTTTAGTTATGTTTCCCAGGCCCCCAATGTTGTTTTCTTTCTTTAGCTAAGTTATCATAAAAGTGTCTGATTAGCATATTATGAGTTCAGTGAAAACCCACTTTATAAATGTTAACTTAGAGTTTTGACTATTGAATTAAGTAAAAACCTTAACGATTAATCTTTATCCTAAGTCAGTGAAAACAGTGTTATAAATCACCTACATAACTCCTAGATAAGTGTTAGGACTTATAATGAATTCATAATGAACTTACTATAAACTTGTGCTTCTAAAAAACCTTATGTCTAAACACTAAACTGCATAATTCTAAATCAAATAAGGAGTGAGTATACTTATATCATTTTTTACTCAAGCAATATCTAGTAACTTATAACCAAGTGAAAGAAAGCATTCTTGATGTGCTTCAGAGTTTAACCGTTGCATATGTTAGGAAAGGGCCAAGCGGCATAGTGGGAAAATGGAAAAATGAACCATGACATTCTCAGGTTAGCTGTGAGTACTTCGCATAAACATGCCATCTTCTTCTTCCACGATTGCATAGAATTTCTTCAGCTGTACCAACAGCAAAGACGGAAGACAGAAGGGCCTCAGCTGCCTGGACTCACTTTGCGGCCAGGGGGTCCTCAGCGCACCTGGACTTTGTCAATCAGGCGGGCCTCCAAGGATGGCTCCCAACAGATAAGCTCAGAGGCAGCAGACTAGCTGAGTTGACCCTGTACTAATACTAACTTTTTTTTCTTTTATAACATTGACATTTTTGAAGAGTCTAGGCCATTTGTTTTTACCTTAAATTAGATTTGTTAAATTGTCTTTTATAACTTAATTCAGTGTCAAACATTTTTGGCAAGAACATGGTATAGGTGATTTTATGTCTTTCTCCATGCTTTGCCACAAGAGTCACATGATGTCAGTTTGTCCATTATTGCTAATGTTAATTGCGTTCACTCAATCGAGTTGGTGTCCACCCTAGTTTTTCATTTTAAAGTACTTTTTTTCCAATTGTAATGAATTATAACTGAGATTATGCTTAAAGTCTGTGTGAATATCTTGTTTCCCAACACACTTTCCCCCAAGACATTTCACATACATTGATGATCCTTATGTGAATCAGTTATTATAAGGTAGATGCAAAATGGTGGCTTTTATTAGGTTGGTACAAAAAGTAATTGTGGCTTTTGCATTGTTGATATTTGCCATTTGATATTGGAAAACATTCTTAAATAAATGTGGCTATGTTACACATCATTTTAATGCACATTTTTTGCTTTATGTTTTTTGCGAATGACTTATTACTTGCTGTTTATTTTATATTTATTTTAGACTATGGAAATGATGTTAGACAAAAAGCAGATTTGAGTGATTTTCTTACTCACTTTCAAAACGGTTTGTAAAGCAGCAGAGACAATTCCAAACATCAATAGCACATGTGACCCAGGAACTACTAACAAATGTACAGTGCACTGGTGACTCACAAAGTTTTGCAAAGGAGACAAGAGCCTTGAAGATGAGTAAAGTAGTGGCTGGGCACTGGAAGTTGACAACAACCAGCGGAGAGCAATCATTGAAGCTGATCCTCTTACAACGACATGAGAAGTTGCCAAAGAACTCAACATCTATCATTCTATGGTCATTTGGTATTGAAGCAAATTGGAAAGATGAAAAAGCTTGACAAGTGCTTCATGAGTTGACCAAAAATAAAAAAATTCATCATTTTGAAGTGTCGTCTTATTCTACGCAACGACAACGAGCCATTTCTCAATTGAATTGTGATGTGTGATGAAAAGTGAATTGCATATGACAACTGTTGATGACCAGCTCAATGCTTGCACCGAGAAGAAGCTCCAAAGCATTTCCCCAAACCAAATCTGCTCCCAAAAAAGGTCACGGTCATTGTTTGGTGGTCTGCTGCTGGTCTGAGTCACTGGAGCTTTCTGAATCCCAACAAAACTATTACATCTGAGAAGTATGCTCAGCAAATTGATGTGATGCACTGAAAACTACAATGTCTGCATCCAGCATTGGTCAACAGAAAGGGCCCAATTCTTCTTCATGACAACATTCAACCACATGTGACACCACCAATGCTTTAAAAGTTGAATAAATTGGGCTATGAAGTTCTGCCTCATCTGCCATATTCACCTGACCTCTCGCCAACCGACTATCACTTCTTCAAGCATCTCAACAACTTTTTGCAGGGAAAATGCTTCCACAACCAGCAAGATGCAGAAAATGCTTTCTAAGAATTCATTGAATTCCAAAGCATGGATTTTTAAGCTATAGGGATGAACTTCTTGTCAGCAAAAATGTGTTGATTGTAATGGTTCCTATTTTGATTAATAAAGATGTGTTTGAACCTAGATATAATGGTTTAAAACTCATGATCCAAAACCAAAATTAAGTTTGCACTAACCTAGTGGAATTCTGTTATTCTTTTTATATTAGTAGTTTGTAAAGCAGAGCTTTCTGTTTTCTTTTCCTTCTCTCTCCACCTTTTATGAGTGTCACTATGAACTTATTGCAGTTATTAATACTCTTAAAATTAAATGTATTAGAAGCCATAGTATTATCCTTTTTAATGTTTTAATTATCCCATTTTGACCTTGAAGTTAGCTCCTGTGTCGTGCTGACATGTACCCATTTATTTTTGTTCATTTTTCTTACTTTGTAGTGGAACAAATGATTCCATTCATACTTTCTACCTTCCTTGCCCAGACGTGGACTGTTTCTTCAAGGAGCTCTGAGATTAGAATCTAAAATCTGGGCAAGTAGGTGTGCTCATTGTCACTGGGATGTCATTACTTCTAGGTCCTTTCAATGGACAAACCTAGAAAAAATATTTGAAAAAACTGAGTACTGTAGTAAACACTGTAGTGCTTCACCAAGATACTTTTTCATGTTTCATTTTTGTCTTAATTTATTAATTGTGAACATGTATGTCTCTAGGGCTAACTTATAATAAGGTATGCAAAACATGATTTATATCTTGTTTATGCTTATAATCTTATGATTCTGGATAATTGCTGAGCACACAGATCATTTAAGTAAAAAGACTCCTTTTTCCTCTTCAATCTTCACCCATAGGAGATAGCTAAGGTCTATATAGTAACCTTTGTTAGGAAGTGTATTTGTTGGTGATGAGAAATGAAAACTATTAGGGTATCTTAATTTCTTTTTTTTAGGGTATCTTAATTTCACCACTTTCACTAAAGTGGTCCACGCACAAAACATATTTGAGAGCTATAACTTATTCAATCATGGCATTTGGAAAAAAATATCAGTAAGATCTATATAAACAGGTCTCAATGAATAAGGCTAACAGTTCTTAATAGTAGCTATTATTCTGAGTTCATAAAATACCTACATTTACTATTTTGTTCATATCATTATCCTCTAACTTTATACTTACAGACAAATTTAAGTAAAGATTGGGCACATTTTCATTATATTTGACTTCTCAAGTATAGTCCAGAAATCCAGGTATTAAAAGCTACCATTTATTAGCACTTACTTTGTCAGTGAAATTAGGTTAGGAGATTTCACAGATTGATTGATGAGTTATTCACTGCAAGACATTTGTAAGGCAAGTACTAGTTTCCCTGATTTTTCAGTGGAGTGCAAGGAGACAAGATAGTTAAGTAAACTGCAGATGACCACACATTAATAAAGAATAGAAAGGGAATTTGAAGTCAGGTCTGTCTAAATCCAAGTCTTACTCTTTTCGCTATAGAACATGCTATATGCAGAAAGTTTAAGTGCATGGCATGTATAAAGTGTCTGAAGGTCTGAATGACTCACAGGGGCCAGTCTGTGCTTGTGGAGTTGATGGTCTGTTCCTGAAGCTCCATCCCTCTTGATGTGGCATAGGCATCCTTCTCACATTCAGTTCTGTGGGTATCCAAAAAGAGGACATTACCTACTCAAGGTCTCCCTGCAGCTTAACCTTCCAGAAAATCCATGATTTGCTCCTTCTGGGATAGGCCTGGGATTTCCCTTCAAACTTTCTGACATTATCAGACTTTTTATGTGTATGGCATCCATGCTGGGATGTGTGGTCCTGGCACACATAGGGCATCACCTTAAGAAATGATACTGATTGAGTGAGTGTTTTAGTTCTGACTATTCCCCATAACATGACCTCTGGGAGAAAGAAGCTGGCTTTGATAATTCTGTCCTAGCTTTTTGAGATCAACATTTCACCTAAATACAGTAGTCTCCCCTTATCCATGGGAGATAAATTTCAAGACCCCCAGTGGATGCCTGAATCTGTGGCTAGTACTAAATTCTTATATACTGCTTTTTCCATTACATACATACCTATGATAAGGTGTAATTTATAAATTGTCACAGTAAGAGATTCAGAACAATAACTAAAATAAAATAGAACAATTATAACAATATACTGTGATAAAAGTTATTACAGTATATGCTTTCTTTTCTTCCTCAAAATATCCTATTGGGAAACTGAAACAGGAGACTGTGCATAAGAGGGTACTACTGTACTTCTTTATATTAAAAAAATACAATTAATTATTGAGGATTAATTTACAAATATCCCTGTCTTGCAACAACTCCATAAATAGATATTATCATTTCTGTTTTGTGGCAAAGAGTGGTACACAGATGACATCATCTACCTGGAAGATTGAAACTCATTAATCACCACACTGGGTTGCATTGAATTCTGGCTTAGCTGACTTGGGAGCTTTCTCACTTTGATTGTGTCTATTGTGGTCTCTCATTCACATGATCATTATAAGAAACCCTTTTTTCCCATTCTTTGACATCAATTATATCTCTTTTTGAAATGACATGTACTGTGCAGCACTCACAAGTGAATAAGCTTTATAAGAGCAAGAAGTAAAGATTAATTAATTAATTATGTATAATTAGTTAATTAATTAACTTACATAAATTCTGTGCCTATGGCACAGAATCCAACATGAAATTGCTAAGCAGTAAACCTCTATGGAATCAATAAATGAATAAATGAGGGGATTGATTTTTAGCTGACAGACCCTTTGTAAGCATTATCTCATTTGGTTTTAATAAAATAAAATTCATTTGAAATGGACATTGAATACTGTTCCCCTGCTGAGTTCAAGTCATGAGTTTCATACTATTGATTATTTATACAAAAATGTAATGAGATTAATAACATTAACAGTTGAAGATTTTTTATGTGCTCTTTGAAGGAGCCAAATGTTCTTTCTTGTATATAAATATTGATTTGTCTTTCAACATACTCTGTTTTTACCTTTCATGTGGGCACTTTCCTCTTTTGCACAATTTAAAGCCCTCTCAGTCTCTTCAGGATTGTCTTGCCAAAAATTTCTCCTCATTGTGTGTCCTCTGTCTCACACTAGTAAAAATCATGTTGACATTTTAAAATGTAGCTCAAAAATCCAATCCAGCTGTTCACTTATCCCAACTTCCTTTCTCTTCCACAGTCAGAATCTTCACGCAGAAAAAGAGTTGAAAACACCACCTGAATCTCCTTGGGTTTCCTATTCCCGTCCCCTGGGGTTGCACTCCAGTCTTCCTGATTTTTTTATCTGCTCTCTGTGGAATTATGGAAGCAGGAACAGCCCTGGAGTTTGGAGTGTTTCCTTCAAGAGTGGGTATACACATGTTGTCAGAAGAGGGTAGATGTTGGAAGCAGCTGTTTATGTCTCTCCAGGGTCTCCACATGGGCACTTTGTTATGTCTCCCTTGAATCCTCACCTGTCCCTTGGAGGCAGACATCTCCACCCACCGGCCCCAACCTCGCCACCCCTCAGAGGCAGCCTGACTTCAAATCTTCCACTGGCCAGTGATTTGACCTTGAAGAAGTTGGTAGACCTTCCTTGACCCCTTGGGAGATGTAATTTACTTTGGAAAGAAAATTAGTGAATTGAGGGTTGTAGAATCACAAGTCTTAAAAAAAAAAAAAAGCAGCCCAAATAGTTAATTATGCTAGTGTTTCTCCACCCGTTTTGTTGATGCAAGAGTTTTCAAACCATTGTCTGTCAATCTGATCCTTCAGATAAAAGACCCTTCCTTTGAAAACAGTCATCATATGAAAGTCTGGGAGCTGGTATCAATATTTATTAGAGAATGCACACCCATTCTGTCCTGCTGTATCATGGATCTACAGGACAACCAGTTATCCTGAGCTCCCTAAGCTCTTTCAAGGACTGTGTTAAAATTAAGCCTGTCAGTATGTTCCTTGGGAGGATAACAAAGTTTCAGGCATTCTTGTAGCTGACTTGCCTGTGAAAGTATGACTGTCCTTTTTTTCCCTTTTAATCTCTACTTAGCAAAGAATTTCTTCTTTTATTTCCCCTGCTCTTGTGGTTCCTGGTGATTGGTATCTGATGGCAGAGTTCCTAGTTCTTCTGGGAATGCCTGGCATGTTCGTTTGCAACTACATAGGCCAAAAGAGAGGAAGAGATGTATGCTGCCCACTGAGTGAAGAAAGAAGCAGAGAGATAAGCTGTACCAGAGGGAATAATAAACTTACAACTGTAAGAGGAAGAAAAAACTTCTTTTTTTTTTTTTTGAAAGTAGGATTTCTTGAGAAGACAGAAAAGTTCCCACAACAAGAGGGGACCCGAGGGAGTTGCCCCAAAACTTTCTTCTTAAAACAAAATTTTAGAGAAATATTAGGTCAATCAGGAATGTTAAGAGAAGTTCAATGTCCAGTGTGAGAAACAGAAACTGATTTGATGGTCCATATGGGCTGAAGGTAGTGCCAGAGTGGATTCAGAAAAAACTAGTGTGGCTTCTTCCTAAAAGGAAATGTAATCATTAGTCAACAGTCAAGTATGTTAAACTGTGGACAAGATGTAATTTCCATTTTGGAATCTCCAAGAATTTTTCTAGCAATAAGCATAGAAGGTACTATTTGTTGAATGAGTTGTCAACTGAGTGAATGATGAAATGAACAGAACATAGTTGATGATAATTCTGTGACCTGGTCAGACTGACGCTGGAATATTGTCCTCAAACTGAAGAATTGCTTAGAAGTTGAACAGTCTGGGTACCATGTTATATGAGAATTTTGAAGAAATAAGGGAAATTTAGCTTTAAAGGGGGGCATTTAAGGCCATAGAGGTAATTCATGGCTGCTTTCAAATATTTACAGTCTTAATGGATTAGATAAAAACTGAACCTCAGCTCAGGCCTAGGCACTGTGCATGATGCCAGAGGTGTGGAGAGAAGAATATGAATACATCCCTGCCTTCTGGAAACTGCTCCTGCTGGGAGGAAAATGAGACTAATTCTACGTGCCTCTAAACAGCAAACTAGGAATAACAGTGGCAGTTATATGAGAAGAAGATTTGAGTTTAATAAAAGGAAGAGGGTCCTTCCATGCAGACCTGTCCCAATTTGGAAGTGGCTGCTTAAAAAACTTCAGCATGATGCCAAACACGGTGAATCACGCCTGTAAACCTAACACTTTGGGAAGCCGAGGCAGGAGAATTGCTTGAGCTCAGGAGTTTGAGACCAGCCTAGGCAACACAGTGAGACCTCGTCTCTACAAAAAAAAAAAAAAATTAGCTGGGCATGGTGGCACATTCCTGTAGTCTCAGCTACTCAGGGGACTGAGGCTGGAGAATATCCTGAGTACAGGAGGTTGAGGTTGTGGTGGCTGTGAGCATGTCACTGCACTCCAGCCTAGGTAAGGGAGTTTAGAGGTCAAAAGGGTCTTTGCTTGGGATATCCTCAGAAAGGAATCTCAGTTCCCCTTTTCCTCTCAGAAATATGTGTTTCTGAATCATGAGATTGGGGAGAACAAGAAAGAACAGAGTAGCCAGATAATAAAGAGTTCATAGTTTGAGTTAACTAAAGCATAAATAATAAGTGCTAATTTTATTGAGAGTTGACCTAATGCTTGAGAGTGTTAGGCACTCCCTGTCCTACGTGGTGGTATTATTTTATCTCCTTTTCATACCTGAGAAAACTGAGCAAAAGTATCTCGACCCGAGTTACACAATGGATGAACTAGTATGTGACTTGAGGTTCCTGTCCTAACTTCTGGGCTGTGCCGCCTGGCTCCTCACACCTTGCTTCATTTTTTAACTCAAACCTGCACTTGAGTGCCTCTCAGGCACGATACCCACAAAGATTCTTGGGAATGTGTTTAATTTGCTCCAATGTGTATAAGCTCATGTGAATGCATACCAAATGTTATCAAGCTGTGGAAATGTGAGTCACTATGGAAAATTGTTTAGAGCAAGAGTTTTTAATGAGAGGTCTACGTCTGTGTTTCTGTCTATGCGTACATGTGTGCGTGGGTGCAAGAGCTTGCTCACATGTTACCCTATGAAGAGATCCTGTATCTTTAATTAAGTTCTCAAAGAGATGAATGATAACCTCACAACAGTGTAAGAAATACTGGTCTAAGTTCTTCTCCAACTTCTGTGCAGAGAAGAGGGTCTGCCCAGATATAAACTTCCATTTAGAAATGGAAATCAGCTAGTTTAAAACAAAACAAACCAGCAATTGAGGTTATTAAACCAATTCATTCTGATTGTAAAAGACATCTAGATTTAACCTGTTGGGATTCACTTTACTAGGTGTTTCAGACCCTGTGTGAGGAGGCACTTAATGGATGTCTCATTTCCCTGAAGAAAACTGGAAAACGCAGGAAGAACACAGGCACTGACTTGGATGGGGGAAGTGAGGATTACTCGCTGGCTTTCCTTAAGCACCTCTCCCCTAGGCTTTTGCAATATTCAACAGTGGAGTCTCTGAGTGATCATTTTCTTCCTACCACACTGCATTTTTCCTACCTTCAGTCTTTGCCTGACATCACCAGGCACTGCAAGCCAGCAGAAGCATAGGCAACAAGATGGAAACCATATAGATCAAAAGCAGTCAGATTTCCAAGTAGAAAAATTCCTCTCTATTTCTGAACATCCAAAGACACTCTCACCAGTCTTGTTGAATGTTTTTGATGCCAAATAACTGCAGGAGAATAAAACTTGCGTAATAACCACATGCTCATTTGTGTTATCTGATGAGATTGTTCTTTGGCAGAAAAACTTTCACAGAAGCTATTGGGAGGAAAGGGTTTGGTTTTATTAACTGGTATTATATTAAGCATTTAATGATTGCATTTCCATGTTTCTATTAACGCTACATAAAATACCAATACCACTTTGCCTTTTTATTAACAGTCTAATCTCTAGCAGGAAACTACCCAGAGAAAAAGAAATAAAATCAAATTATTTCAATAATGAAAAATATTATTTCTATTCTGCCTCAACTTACCTTTTCCTTATATAAGTCTCACATCTACTTTGGAAGAATGGCCTTTTTGCCTAAGTATTCATCACCATCCCATGTTAACTTGCTGAAACCTCACGTATGTACTCTGCTTCGGCTTCCCAGTGTAGCGTTTGCAAACTGAGGTTTCTTAGTTGTTACCAGCAATAGTATGAGATTGTTGGTCAGTATAGACTGGCTTTTCTAATTATATCAAGGTAGAATAATATCACCAATATATGTACAGTTTATTACAGTTTATAAGCTGCCTTCATATTCAGATCCCTTTTAATCTTAGGAAACATGCTTTTATAAACAAGACAAAAACTCATTTTCTGAGCAAAACATTGCATTAGGTGGTTGTATTGCAAAAATGTGCCAAAAGTGACCAAGATAACCCTATACTCATTGGAACAAGATAATTAGCCAGCATGTGTTTCTGGGTTCCTCCCTTAACCCAGGCTCAGACATGCCTTAGGAAAGACAGAGAGGTTGATGGAGTGCATTGCCATTATCAGCTCTCAGAAAAACACCATGGAAATCCTAGTGGGGAGGGATGGAGGAGTCTAGGCTCTGCTGAGAGGATACCGACAGCAGCCATGGCTGCCGAGAGGAGTAGAAGCCAAGGAAGACAGAGGGCAGGGCCTGCAGAGACCTTCTGCCTCCACTGCTCCCCAGCAATGATTTTTGTTCTCAGTTACAAAAGAAACTTTCTTAATACAAGTTTCTAAGTGTTTTCTAAATGACTGCTTTACTATAACCAAAACGGCCTCTTTTTAGCCCATAACACTTCCTTACTGTGATCTGACAGATAATTGTTTTTGCAAAAATTGCATATTCTGATTGTACAGGTTTAATCTAGAAATGCCAAGGGGCAAGGGAAATAGTAAGTGCAGACACCCCTGATAGTATTAGTATGGTGTTGCCATGCTACAGAGTTTGCAAGAGGAGGGTCAGTGTGGCTTGAAAGAGAGCAGAGAGGGAGGATACTAGGGAAGGTAGGAAATGAAGGTAGAGCAGTGAGCAAGAGGCAGATCCCATAGGGCAGTGGTCCCCAACCTTTGTGGCATCAGTGACAGTTTTCATGGAAGACAATTTTGTCATGGATTTGGGGTGGGGAATGGTTTCAGGATGATTCAAGCACATACCATTTATGGTGCACTTTATTTCTATTATTATTACATTGTCATATATAAGAAACTAATTATACAACTCACCATCATAAAAAAGTGGCACAGATGGAAATGGTAAAAAAAACTATTGTTAGGCCATGCATGGACTAAAACAAGTGTCAGAATCCGACTTAAAGCCTGCCACCAGATGCAGCTGTACAATTGAAGTATATCAACTCACTTGCCATACACTGATTGGGTTTTGATATGAGTTTGCAAGCAATTGATTTATTACGGTCTCTGTGCAGCCATACCTCACTGCTGGTATTAGTTTGTATTTGCAACTGTTTCCCAGCACTAGCATCACCGCCTTAGCTCCACCTCAGATCATCAGACATTAGATTCTCAAAAAGAGCGTGCAACCTAGATCCCTTGCATGCACAGTTCATAATAGTGCTCCAATGAGAATCTAATGCTGTTTCTGATCTGACAGGAACCAGAACTCAGGTGGTAATGCAAGCAATAGGGAATGGCTGTAAATACAGATGAAGCTTGGCTCACCTGCCTGCTGCTCACCTCCTGCTGTGTGGCCTGGTTTCTAACAGGCCACGGACTGGTACCAAGGGTTGGGAATCCCTGCCATAGGGGATCACAGTCGTAATAAGGAATTTAAACTTATTCTTGGTGTGAGTTTGAAACTGCTGGTGAGTTTTGAGCAGAGGAGTCGCCTTTGTCTGACACATTCTAGCAGACATTCTCTGCCATCTATGTGGAAAATGAACTGGAATGGGACAAGGGGAGGTAAAAAAATGTTAGCAGTTACTGCTACAGCTCTGGAAAGAAATGGTAGTGGCTCACTAGTGTCGTGGCTAAGATGGTGAGGAGTGGTTGGGCCAGGACATGCTTTCAAAGCAAAGCTGACAGAGTTTGCTCTTAGAGCAGAGGTAGAGTGTGAGAATATAAAAGGAAACAAAGATGCCCAAAGCTTTTGGCATGGATAACTGGAAATGTGGAGTTGCTGTTTACTGAACTGGGAGCAAGAAGGATGAACAGATTTTGGAGGAAAGTCAAGAATTTTTGGGCATGGTCAGTGAGAGATGCCAGCTATTCCAGTGGGATGTTGAGTCAGCAGTTGGCTGTAGGATTCTGGAGTTTGGAGAGGTCAGGGCTGTGCATATCTATTTGAGGGCCCATCATTGATATGGTATTAAAATCCATGTGCATATGTGAGAGCCCTATAGTTCTGCTCATTAATAGTGAGGAGAAGGCCTCACTCTTACGGCTTCCCCCATTCGGGGTCAGAAAAAGGAGGAGGAGCCATTGAAGGAGACTGAGACGAAGTGGCTACTGAAATACGACGAAAACCATGTAGTTCTATGGACAGAAAAAAAAATGGTTCTCATTGGAGGCAGTGATAACTCTGACAAAAGCCATTAAGAGTTTAGTTAGGATTAGTACAGACAATAGGCATTTATTTGTATTTGAGAGCATCATTGTTGGTGAACCTGATGAGAGCAATTTGGTGGCACTTAATAAAATTAGGGATGTATATACAGGGAGTCCCAGCAATACTACTTAGATGTTTACAACCCAGATAAACTATCTCCTAGTAACATGAAGATATTTATTAGGATTTTCACTGTAGCAAAGTGAAACAAAGGTATTGGAAACCACCTGGAAGTTGAACAACAGTAAACAGAAAAAGCATGCTTTATGCACAAGATGGAATAAAATGTAGTAGTCAGAAATTATGACCTAAATTACATGTAGCAATTTTAATAGATTTTTAAGAGACTACTGAGTGAACATAAAGGAAAAGGCTTTTAAAAGTAAGAAAGAGTGAGATTTATAGCATGATACTATCATTATATAGATTTTTAAGTGGCAAAATCAAAACAGCACTACATATTCCTTAAGGATGTTAGGAAGGTAGATTGGAAGGACATTTCTTGAATACACCAGGAAGGTAGATTGGAAGGACATTTCTTGAATGGGACTGGGGGGAGTAATGAAAGAGTAAGAAAAAAATAAAATAAAACCACACAAAAGAGGTGCCTCTCCTGGACTGATGGTGTTCATTACCATGAACTGAGAAGTAGGATGAACTCAATTTTGCCCACCTGAGGCTTTAACTCACACCCTCACAACAAGAGATAACAAAGAAAAAAATGGGCAAAGTGAGAAGGTGGGAAGTTTGTCACAGACTCTTACCCTCTAGAAGCCTCGCCATTCCCACCATGTCCCTTCCATCCTCCCCTTCTTCAGGACCACCTTGAGCTTTCTACAAAGTATTTCTAACGGATGCAAAACCACAAGTAGATAGCAGGAATAAGTTCTAGTATCCAATAGTTCAGCAGGAAAATTGTAGTTAACAATAATTTATTGTGTACTTCACAATAGCTAGAAGAGAATAATTAAATTGTTCCCAACACAAATAAGAGATAAATGTTTGAGGTGATGGATATCCCAGTTATCTTGATTCGATTATCACATACTGTAGACAGGTAGCAACATATCACCTGTATCCCCCCAAACGTGTACAAGTATTATATAGCAATAAAATGAATAAACGAAAGAACTTCTGTTCAACTACCCCTGAAGGACATGTCTGTCCACCCTAGTCTACCTAAGTCCTTCTTGGATGTCTCCAGGGGGACTTAACCTCTCTCAGGCCCCAGAGCACACTCTGTCTACTGTACTTGTATCATCAGTCTTTGTCACAGTGTAGGTGATTATCTGTTTACACCTCTACCTGCTTGTTTTAAGGATGCCCTGGAGGTTTTATTTCCTATTTAGGAATTTCCCTAGGGATTCTTTTAACATTTCTCCACTAATTAAGAACTGTATATATCATTTATCCTTCAGCTGTTTGCACAACGCCTGGCACATTTGCAGACATAATTGAATTTAAGGTTTATGGAGTGAATTATTCAAAAAGTATGCCTCCAATAGCACATTGGTAACATTGTGGAGAAATGACATTATAACTTCTCTTTAAAAAACATTTATACTGCGGTGTTTAAAATCTTTGAAAAGTGATTTCTGAGGGGGAAGAGACTCATTTCCCATGCAGAAGAAGTCAAAATAATTTGTGTGGAGACTGCCCTTAAGTGGTGGAGCCTGATTCCCTACTCCTTACATGTGGGCTGCACATAGTGGGTTGGGGAAAAGGAGGAACTTTACAGTAGAGAATTACAACACCCACTACCTCATTCAGGTTGTCAGTGTCGACACTGTCACAAATTGTGTTGATGTTATATCAATGATGTAATGAAAATGGCACTTTACTTCTGTGGTCCTCCTCCCCAAAACCCGTAACCACTGTCTAATTATGAGAAAAAATCTAGTCGAATCATGAGACAAGTTCTCATAGTGGGGCACCCTACAAAATACCTAACAACTACTCCTCAAAACTGTCAAGGTCATCAAAGACAAGAAAAGTCTGAGAAATTGTCAAAGTGAAGAGGAGACTTGATAACTGAATGTAATGTAGTATCCTGGAAGGGAACCTGGAGCAGAAAAAGAATGTGAAGTAAAAATGAGAGAAATCTGAATAAATTACACACTTTAGTTAATAATAATGTGTCAATATCAGTTCATTGATTGTAATAAATGTACCATAATGCTCATGTACATGAAGTAAGACATCAGTAATAGGAGGAACTGGATGTGGGGTATATGGGAACTCTGAACTATACTGTAAATTTTTTATGTCTAAAAATTCCCATTTTGAGTTGATTTTTTGTATATGGTTATAGGTGGGGGTTCAGTTTCATTCTTCTGCATGTGGTCAGCCAGTTTTCTCAGCACCATTTGCTAAATATGGTCTCCTTCCCCCAGTGATTGTTATTGGTGGCCTTGTCAAAGATGAGTCTGTCCTGTTCCATTGGTCTATGTATCTATTCTTGTATCAATACCAGGCCGTTGTAGCCTTGTAATAAAGTTTAAAATCTGGAAGTTTGGTACCTCCCACATTTTCTTTTGCTGAGGATTGTTTTGGCTATCGTGCTCTTTTCTATTTCCATAGGAATTTCTATATTGCTGTTTCCAGATCTGAGAAAAATGATGTTGGTAATTTGATGGGTGTTGCATTGAATCTGTAAATTATCTTGGGTAGGGTGAACATCTTGACAATACTGATTCTTCCAATCCATGAGCAAGGAATGTTTTTCCATTTGTTTGTGTCTTCTTTGATTTCTTTGAGCAGTTTTGTAGTTCTCGTTGTAAAAATCATTCACTTCTCTGGTTAGGTGGATGCCAAGGTATTTCATATTTTTTGTGGATAAGAGTAAGAGAAAAGAGAAAGGTAAAAGTGAGCTCTAAGACTCTTGAAGTGGTTTTTTATTATGTGGTGAAACTTTAGTATCCATGGCATTCAAGCCTATTTGCTTCACATATTATATATACGAAAAATTAGTAAAACACACGTTTATATATAAATGTCCCAGATTATGAGAAATAAAAGTACCTAATTTTACTTAAAACATAAACCAAAGCATACATGATAACATTCATTTTCTTGCAGGTTTTAAATTTAGAACTCGCCAATATGGAGAGTGAAGATGGCTGTGGAGAGTAAAGGGAGTAGTTAATTAAAGGATCATATCTGGAGCAGCAGCTGGATCAAATCCCCCACTTCCCTCCCTAAGCTCTGTTTTTACAGAGGCTGGCTGCAGAGGTTTTGGCCCCAGGCAAAAATTAAAAACTTGGTGGAAGGGAGATGGATGACGAGAAATTGGTTAATGGGCCTAATATATGTTGTTCAGGTGATGGACATCCTAAAAGTCCCAATTTGACCACTATGGAATCTATGCATACAACAAAATTGCTCATGTACCCCACAAATTTGTACAAATAAACATACTAAAAACCTAGTTTCAATATCTGTATAGGGAAGGCATTGACTTCTGCTGTGGGAATTGGACTTCTTGTTTTGTCATGGCAGGGAGAGGGTGGAGGCAGGGGTGACCTGGTCTAGCATACTTACCTGCTTCACAACCCTACATGAAGATGAGTCGGCTATTGGATACAATCTGTTCATGTGCACAGAGATCCCATTCAGAGGAGAATTCTGTTAGGAAAGTTTATCTTCTTAAGACCCATAGGAATTCATCTCAGTCACCAGTCCAGTTCTTTATTTATGATTATGAAAAACCATGGATCATCAAATTTTGAGAAGAAAAACTGGTAACATAAACAAACAAACAGAAAACAAGAACCAGAGAAACAGAAAGAACAACTGGCTAGGTATGATGGCTTCAAGTCTATAATCCTAGCCCTTTGGGAGGTGGAGTTGAGAGGATTGCCTGAGCCCAGGAGTCTGAGACCAGGCTGGGCAACTTGGTGAGACCTTGTCTTACATTTAAAAAAAATTTAGCTGGTCTTGGTGGTGCACGCCAGTGGTTCCAGCTACTTTGAGGACTGACTCAGAAGCATCACCTGAGCCCAGCAGGTCGAGGCTGTGGTGGTGTGAGCATGCACTGAACTCTAGCCTGGGCGACAAGAGTGAGAATCCAATTCAAAAACAAACAAGCAAACAAAAAAACAGACCAACTTACAATAAAGAATATGCTTGTCATTTAGGGGACTTTAAAGAAAAGAACTTTAAAAATTATAATTATAGTTCTGGATAGGAGTATAGTAAAAACCTATGAAAAAGTAATCAACAAACAAACAAAACAATAACAATGAACAACCAAGAATAAGCTGCTATGAATAAGAATCAGGTCTGGCTCAGCCTGTAATCCCAGCACTTTGGGAGGCCGACGCAAGTGGATTGCCTGAGCCCTCAGGTTTGAGACCAGCCCAGGCAACTTGGCAAGATCTCATCTCTATAATAAATAAAAAATTAGCTGGGCATGGTAGTGCGGGCCCATAGTTCCGACTACTTGGAAGGCTGAAGCGGAAGGATTGCTGGAGCCCAGCAGGTCGATGCTGAGGTGGGCGTGAGCATGCTACTGCACTCCAGCCTGGGCAACAGAGTGAGGCTCCAACTCAAAAATAAAAAAAGAATCAGGTCAAGAAAGAATTATTGGAAACTAAAAGTATGACTTGTTAAGTAAAACATTCCAAGGTTGGTTTGAAAGTAGAACTGAAACAATCCCTCAGAACATAGAACAATGGCGGAAGATGGAAAACATGAAAAAAAGTTAGAAGGCATAGTGAATCTATCCATGAGATTCAACATTCATCTAATATCAGGTACAGGAAGAAGAGAAAAAGTGGAGTGGTGAGATTTTTCAGAGGAATAACAGGAAAATATTTTCAGAATTAAGGAAGATATGGGTCTTCATGCTTCCTTTAGTACAAAATCAAATGTGAGAAATCAAGATGTAAACATCAAATAGTGAAAGTTTAAAACACCATAGATAAAGTGTAGTATAGATCCCAAAAGTTTCCAAAAAGAAAAAACAAGCAAAGCATTCTCCTTCAAAAAAATTATAAACTGATTGGCACCAGACATCTCATTAGTAACACTAATGCTTGGAGAAAATGGGAACTGTATTTAAAATTCTTAGACAAAGTGACTTTAATCTTAGAATTTCATACCCAAACTACTCATCAAAAGTGAAAATTGAACTAAAGCATTCCTATATATATAAGGATTAGGAATGATTGCCTCTTACAAACCTTTCATACATATTTGCCTTAAGTAAAAATAAAGGAGTAAACAAAATGAAAAAATAGGGTAAGGGAGACAAGTAGTGAAAGAAATCCAAGGAGGAAGTGTTATGCAAATGGTGGAGAGCTCTTGGTAGGTACATAGTACAAAAAACAGGAGAAACCTGAGGAAATTATAAAGGATCGTGATACATAAATAAAGAGAATGGTCATGAGAGACTCTAAGATAAATTAAAAGCTGCTGAAGAAATGTATATTCCAAACATTAAACAATGTTACTCATGGTATTATAATTCTGCCCAGCAACCAGCCCCATTCATATGTATAGAACTAGTAAACTCTTCTATGCTTGGAAAAGACCTAGTGATGAAGTGATAGAAAGGGAGATGTCAGCAAAGAACATATTACCAGTGACATGGGAAAAGTGAATTTAGATGTATATCAACTATCACTGGATGTAAAGATAACCAGTAAGATAAAAATAAATAATGCCATGGAAGACCATATATAACAATAATCCTAGAATAAAATTATTAAATAAGAAAATAAAAGAAATTACAAAAACTATTGGCATCCTTGGAGAGGTTCAAGAAGGTTCAGTATCTATAAAGTAAGAACAGTATGGAATGAAAAAGGAACAATTAAAGAATAAGAAAGAGCTCTTGGAAATTAAACATCTATTTACTAAACTAAAAATTCAAAATAATTGAAATATAAAGTTGAAGGAAGTGTCTATAACATGAAAATAAAGAGGTAGAAAACTTAAGATAAGCAAGGAGATCATCCTGGGAGGTACAATATTTCACTAATACTACTTCCATAAAATGTTTCAGATATAGATGCTTTCATATGCATATCTTATTAATAGAAACAAATTTATGCAAATGTATGTCAAAGTAAATTCTTCTTTTTTATTTTTGAATTTGAATGAATTTTTCTCTCATCTATATAGAATATGGATCATAGGACCACAGATTCACTCCTTCCCTTTTGGTAATTTGGAGATTCATGCGACATATTAATATTATTAATTATATTAAGCTTAATGATTATCAAAGCCAAAGCACTTTTGGGATGTAAACCCGGAGGTTTCCCAGAAGGAGACTGCAAGGAGCAACCATATCTGCTTGCTGTGGTTGGGTGGCCTTGCAAGGAAAACTCTAGCCCACCTCCATCCTGCCGCTGCAGGCCTGGGGGCTTAAACACTTTTTTGTCCCCAAATAATCCAGTAACTTCCCTCAGATAGTCACCTAGATTATTCTTCACTTTAGTCAGATCTCCACTCAAATATTGTCTCCTCAAAGAGGCCTTCCCTGATCCTCTGGACAAAAATAGACTTCTCTTACAGTACCACTCTCTGTTTAGCCAGCTTTACATTTCTCCTTATACCTATCTGCCATTATGGTATTTATTTCTTGTCTTCCCCATAGTAACATGTGCTCCATGAGACCCAGAACTATTTTTTTTCACTTTGATATTCCTAGTGTTTGGCACAAGACGAATGGTCAATAAATGCTATTATTTGGTGGACTCTATGCAGGGATACCACGAGGGAACTTCTGCTGTATGTTTCTCTTTTGGGAAACTTCTCTTTCTGTCTTCCACTTTTACTCTTAGCTCCTTTCCGGCTGGGGTTGCTGTGAAACTAAGAAGGGCTGGCGAGGACAGCAAAAATCCAGACAGAAGGGTAGGGGGATGGGGTGCCTGATTGTGACTGTGAGACTGTTAGCTCCAAATACTATTCTTATGGAAATTTTTACCCTTAGCCCTGCAACACGTTCAAACCACATGGCTGTGTCAAGCGCCAGAGTTCAAGCTCTTGGGAGTGGAAGCCTTTGAAGCTAGGAGAAAAATTTATAGAATTTGGATCATATGTTATTTGTTCAGCTTCAGTTACAAATGACTTAGCAAAACAAAGTTTAAAGTTCCCAACTGAGCATTTAAAATAAAAATAGAATTTTGCAGGGAACACAACACCTTTCATTGCAAGAAAGAATAAGTAAGCAATGAGCCTTTTCTGAAAAGTGGCATGAGAACAATTCAAGGTGATTGTCCAAGGTGACTGGAAATTTGTGGGGGAAACTAGAAAACTCCAACTGCCGGTGACCTCCTTGCTTTTGCAATATGGAGAGAGATAGTCAGCAAGGTGTATGCTTGGCTACACATAACCCCAAAGTTCTAATGTGTCTAAGAAGCTGGGTGGGAGGGAATTGCTTCATAGTGGCTATTTTAACTCCATATCTTGAAAGTTTGTTTCCTTGAACTCATTTTTCAGCGACCTAGCACATTCTATCACTGGCCATAACTAGCAATTGTAAGATTCAACAGTAATGCAAGTGACATGGGTGATCTACATCATACATCTGGGAGGAGCCAGACCACAATCAGAGCTATCAGCCGCCTGATAAGGAAGATTGTGAAATCCTAACAAGAGGCTGAAGATTCTATTCCTTCTGTTTTCAAGTTTGGGGTCCCATTGCACATGCTGTCCCTACTCCTAGGGATGATATTTCTCCCAACTTGGGGAACTCATCTTCTGTGAAGTCTACTCACCTGTCACTTCTGTTGTGCAGCCTTCTTCGACCATCTTTTCCCTCAGATGGAGATAAAGTAACTTACTTTATCCTCTAAGTCTCCATGGCACTTTTTTTGTGTGCCTCTATTGTAGACCTTATCACACATTGTAAATAAGTATTGATCTGCTTGTACCCTTCACTAAATCAGTAAGTAGTCAAGGGAAGGGACTTAAGTCTTCTTCATTAGTTTGGTCTAGTGTTTAGCACAATGGCTGGGTCTGAAAGAGAATAAATGAGTGATGTCAGGCATCCATAATGTACATTGATCAACTACCACTCATATTTTATGACCAAATTCTTCCATGAGATACTACTAATCTCAGCCATGGATAAAGTCCTTGCAGAGGATGTCTTCTTCTGCAAGTCCCTGGGGTGAAATTGCATGGAGCAGCCAAGGTGATGGAGGGTCACTGTGACTCCTATTGGTGTGATGGATCATTCTGCTAAGTACACTGTTGTGTTTTCTTCTCTTTTTGGTGTCTTCCCAGCAGATACCAAAGGCTTACTATTCAACCTGCTTCAGGTGCAGAGTCATCGTTGACAGAAAGCTTCTTGGTGTTCTCTGTCTGTCTTTGGTGACATACATTCTGCTGAGATCAACTAACAGCAGCATGGAGCGGCTCATCCTGCTTCTTTAAATTAATTTTCCCTGATGTGGTGAGTCTCTGCCTTCTCAAAAGAGTAACCAGATGTCTGCGAGTGCCTCTGGCAGGCTTAGCACCAGAAGGCACTGCCATCTATTCCAGTGTAACTCCATTAGTATGCTGGGCCAAGATGCTGGAACAGGCGCTCCTACCTGCCCTGAGTTCGGGGACTTTTTCAACACAGTCTGAGTTCCTAGACATCTGTCTAGGGCTTAGTAAATCTGCACTGGCTAATCTATCAACAGGCCCTTAAACCAAACTAACAAAACCTCTCTAAGATCATTATGTCATGCAGTGAAGATAGAATTAGGTCAAGTTTATTATTTCAGACTGGCATCATGCTTTCACCAAGTAGGTGTAGAACATGTCCATACTGAGCTGGTGTTAAGCCTGGGGGTGAGGGGCTATGGCTTCCTCCCCACGGTGATGCCAATTAATCATGTTCATTCCTGATAACATTAATGGATGGACCCTTGTAAAGTCCAGTTGTCTACCAGCCCAGTCAGTGGACTTGTACTTTGATTGCTAATGTGGGTTTAGATCTGAATATCACTCTGAAAAATATGAGACATTAGTAGTTCACTGGAGGAATTATTAAGAACACTGTTACTTGTTTCTAGGTGTTGCGGTTTAGGGTCCTCAAGACCTGTGGATAGATGACAAAGTACGAATTGCTCAAAACAGGGCAACAGAGACAGCCTCCAGGCCGTCACTGCTAACATCTAGCTGGGTGACTTTGGGTTGGCCACCTCACTTTTCTGGGCTTCACAGCCGTCATGTAGAAGATGAGGAACTCAAGCTTAGAGAAATCACAGGGAGCATCAGGGATTGTGATTTTCTGCCCACACAGGAAGGTTCTCCCTCAACAAACAAGCTCCAGGTGGTCCAGCTCTGTTTTGTTCAGATCTGTTCACAAGGCTCTGTGTTTCTTGGAGCACTATTTTCCCAGACTAATCCAATGGTACTCCTGGAATTATGAGACACAAAAGTACCTTAAAGCCTGCTTTTTTCCCCCTTGAAAAGACATGGCTGTTTTTAACTTCATAGCTAAAATTAAATGGATAATGGCATATAAATCATGAGGCAAAGTATCATTTTGTAAAACGAAATCTGAATGCTGTATATCCCACAGCAAATAATGTGCAACAAAGCATAGCTACCTCAAATATAAAAGCATCTAAATGTGCTTCTTTTTCCAGTACCCAGCAGTTTAAAGGAATTCTTCTTTCTGAATATCCTCCCAAGTCCAGAGCTAGCTTTGCTTCCTTTTACTGGTCTTCCTGGCTTCATTTCTGTCTCAGTCCTTCTGTTTTCTTTCTCATTCCTTTGTTCAAGCTTTTACCATCTGTCATATAGATGATTACAGCATGGTCTTTCTACTTCTAGTCTCTTTTCTTTCCAAGTCGTTTCACGTGCCTCTGCCAGATGAATCTTCCCAAAGCACAGTTCTGATTAAGCCCAATCTCAGTCCCTCATTGGCCCCACATTGCCTACCAGCGGTGGTTAAGGTTGTGGGCTATTTAGTAGACCCTCCAGGCTTGGATCTGGGCTCCACTGCTTGCTAATTGTGCTCTTGCATCAGTCTCATACCTACTGTATGCCTCACTTTCTTCTTCTGTAAAGTGGAATTAATGATTGATCCAACACTAGAGAGTGGTGGTAGAGTTGAAGTGAGAAAATATATGCTTGACATATAGTAGTTATTATTGTTAGCTATTCTTTTTATCATTGGTTTCCTTGGCTCTTCAGAATCAGGCCTCAACATTTCTGCCCTAAAGCCTGTGTCACTAACCTACTTTATATTACCTGTGTGGGTCAGGCTGGTTCACTTTTCTTACAACATACCTGGATGTGCTTACCTCTGCACCTCAACACATGGAGGCCTTTACACCTAGTTCCTTAATTACCCATGGTTAGATCCATCGACCTGAAAAATATCATGAAAAATTTCATACATATGCCCAAAATACAGAGAAGGGCAAAATGAACTCTCATATACCGATCATCCAGCTTCAACAATGATCAGTCTTTTCAAACTTTACCCCTGGATGAATTGTTTTGAAGCAGATCCCAGATATCATACCATTTCACCTATAAATACTTCAGTATTTCTAGAAGACCAGGAATGGTTTTAAAAACACCACCACCACCATTATCACATCTAAAAAAATTGAACAGTCATTTTTTAATATCAAGAATCTAGTCAATGTTTGAGTCCTTAATAATCTCATAAATATTTTTTGTAGTCAGTTATTCAAATCAGGATTCAAAGTCCACCCATTGTATTTGGTGGCTATGTCTCCTCAATCTCTTTTAACAGATACATTTCCTCTCCCTGTTTTTCTTGTAATTTATTTGTTAAGGAAAGTGGATCATTTGTCCTGTAGAAATCTCCTCATTCTGCTTTGTGCTGATGGCATCCCTTCACATGGTTTAACATGTTCTTCTGTCTTCTGTATTACCTATAAATTGGAAGTCAGATCTATAGGTTTGATGAGACTCAGGTTTGGAATTTTTGGAGGGACTTCTTCATAGGCAATGCCAAGAGACATTTTTTTAACCACTGTGTCCCGGGGCTCACGAGTCACTCTATTTGTCCCAGGTTGCACACTCTTCCTTCAGAATCCACCTCACTGATATTTCTTGAGAATAACTTTCTGCCCAGTGTCAGAACTTTGCAGGTGTGAGTCTTGCTTTCCCCTGTGATGGCTAAATTCAGGTGCCAACTTAATGGGATTAGGAATGCTCAGATAGCTGGTAAAGTGTGATTTCTGGGTATGCCTGTGAGAGTGTTTCCAGAAGAGATTGAATCGGTGGACTGAGTAAGAAAGACTCACTCTCGGCCTGTGTGGGTGGGTACCATTCAATTGGCTGGAGAAACCAGACAGAAAAAAAAGACAGAGGAAATGGTGAATTCTTTCTCACTCTTCTGGAGCTGGGAATCCATCCTCCTCCAGTCTTTAGACATCAGAACTTCAAGTTCTTCAGCTTTTGGACTCCAGGGCATGCAATGGTGGTCCCCCAAATTCTCATGTCTTTGGCCTTTGAGAGTTACACCATCCACTTTCCTGAGTCAGAGGCCTTTGGACTTGGACTGAACATGCTGCTAGCCTCCCAGGTTCTCCGAGTTACAGAAAGCCTGTCATTGTACTTCTCAGTCCACCTCTCCAGCATGGCATGAGCAAATCCCCCTAACAAGTATCCTATTTGGATCATCTCCCTGGAGATCTCTGACTGATATACGTTCCATGTGAAAATAAACTTCATGAACATCTTTTTTTCCACCACCCTGAACCTGTCTAGCAAGGTTTCAATAACAACCACACTAAAAAACCATGTACATTTTTTTGTGTTTAGCCTGTGCCAGGCACTGGGTTAGAACATAATTTCACAAGAACTTTATGATGAAGATATTTTACTATTCTCATTCTAGGATGAGAACACTGAAGCTGAGAGTTTAAGAACCTCATCCAAAGTGATTTTTTTTTTTTTTTTTTTGAGTTGGAGTCTCACTCTGTCGCCCAGACTGGAGTGCAGTGGCTGCTCCCGGCCACCGCAGCCTCGACCTGCTGGGATCCAGTGATCCTTCCGCCTCAGCCTTCCGAGTAGCCGGAATTACAGGCATGTGCTACCACGCCCGGCTGATTTTTTGACTTATTGTAGAGATGAGGTCTCGCTGCCCAGGCGGGTCTCGAACCCGCGGGCTCAGGCAATCCACTCACCTCAGCCTCCCAAGGCACGGGATTACAGGCTGAGCCACCGAGCCTGGCTCCAAAGTGATTTTTAAGTGACGCCTCGAAAGACTTGGATTGATCTTTAGCGCTGGGTGCTCCCCTACCACAGTGACCCAGCCCTATGGATAACCTTGCTATATACTCTTGAGTAACTCTTTACTTTTCCTTGTGAGCTGGGGATGCTGGGTTACCTAGGTATTAGTAGAACTTTGCTATGAATGGATGAAGATGTTGGGAGTGTAGACTCAGTTTTGAAAAGTGTCTTGAGAGCTGCAACTTTAAAAGGGATTGACATAGAGTAGTGACGAGAGGAGGCTCTAAGTGGGACTGCTTGGAGTAGAATTTTAACAGCAATCTACCACCTGTGTGATCTTGGGCAAGTCACTTAACCTCTCTGTGCCTTATTTGCCTCACATTAAAATATGTATATTAAGTGAAGGCACTTAGAACAGCGCCTAGCATATAGGAAGCACTCGGTAAGTGTTACTATTGTTATCATCATTCAAAGTGTTTAAACATCTACCAGAAGGAAACAACTAGAAGCCTTGAAAATAACAAAGAGCTGAGTACCACATGTTCTCACTCCTAAGTGGACCCTGAACAACGATCATAATACTGCACGAAAAGGTTTGACAGGCGTGGGGGAAACTGAGGGGGTGGTATGGTATGGTGTGCTGTGTGTGCGTGTGTTTGTGTGGCACACAACTTCAATAAGGGTACCTGATCTCAAACCAGGTGAAGTGGGGACCAAAGTGAAGCCCAAACTATGCCTGTACAATGACTATTTGTATACCGAACCCTGAATTGCACCCCATGTCTTTAAAATAAAAATTTTTTTAAAAAAGAAAGAAAATGTTTTCTATTTCCTGCTGCAGAAAGGTCATCTCCCTTTCTTTTAACCTTTTATTTCTTTTCTTTCTTTCTCGTGGAACAATTAGACGTGGGGAGGTCTCTGCCCACCCTCCTTCCCCCACTACACATTTTAATTAAGGTATCTTTTGAGAAGGAATACTTTAATCCAAAGTGATCACTTTGATACTCAAAGAGACACATTTGGAGGCTACTTGGTGGAGGGGAATTAAAGACAGAGAAGCTGAATAAATAGCAAGCAAAATGTTAATGTTTTGGCTTTGTGGTGTCTGCATCTGAGCGCACTCCACGCAGATTTTGTGGCCGCTCCAGCTGGAAGCCTCGGGTGGCTCCTTTTGTGAGCGCGGGGAGCTTGGCTGCGGATTGCCGCGCGGCCCCTAGGGGTCAGTCTGATCCAGGGATTGTCCCGATTCCGCGCGCTCTGGACCCGCGAGGAGGGCTCACGGCCGAGGACAAGGCGGCTTCCAGGCGCCAGGCTCGGCCGGTAGGAATCCCGAGCTGCGCCGGCGCGGTGGCCTTCCCGCGCTGTGCCCGCCGCTGTCCCGGGCCCGCCCGCCTCAGCGGCCCGTCCCCGCGGTCTCTTCTTTCTGGATACGGGTTTGCCAAAGTCCGAAGAGGTAGAATTTTTCTTCCACGTTCTGCCTGACTGAGATCAGCTCCATTTGTTAGTGGTAAAAAGGAAAAATGAATATAAATGGCTTAGTGATATTTTCTAAGAAACTATGATTTTTGCTTGCACCGCATTCAACCTATGGCATCCAGGAGCCAGAAAGTGTGAGTGCTGTGAGCTGCCCTTTAAATCAAGACTCTGAATTTCATCTGACCAGAAACTGAGGCCCAGAGAAGGAAAAACAAACAAACAAAAACCCCCTTATTATCATCACACTTGAAATCTCTACAATAAATCAAAAAACTAGCCGGGCGTGGTAGCGCGCACCTGTAGTTCCAGCTACTCGGAAGGCTGAGGCGGAAGGATCGCCGGAGCCCAGCAGGTCGAGGATGGTGGCGGGGAGCGGCCACTGCACTCCAGTCTGGGCGACCGAGTGAGACTCCAGCTCAAAAAAAGAAAAAAGAAAAAGAAAAAGAAATCTTACATCAGGCTTCTTTCCACTATACATAATCTTATTTTAAGCAATTATGAATTATTATTACTGTGTGTGTGTGTTTAAATGAGGTGAGGCCTTGGTACGTTGCCCAGGTTGGTTTTGAACTCCTAGGTGCAAGTAATCCTTGTGCCGCAGCCTCAGGAATTGCTAGTTTTAATGGTCTTGCTTTGACATAAGAAGTAGTTAGGTGGTTAGTTGGCAAACTTGCATAGCTGGCTTAATTCAGAGGTAAGAGTGTCTGCATTCAAATGTGGGAGGACAGAAGCAAAGGATTACCTCTGTTCGTGAGGTCCTAGGCAGATTACTTAACCTCTCTGTGCCTCAGTTTACTCATTTGTGAAATAAGGATAAATTGGGAGGATTTGTTTTTTTTGGTTTTTTTTTGTTTTGTTTTGAGTTGGAGTCTCACTGTGTCGCCCAGACTGGAGTGCAGTGGCCGCTCCCCGCCACCATCCTCGACCTGCTGGGCTCCGGCGATCCTTCCACCTCAGCCTTCCCACTAGCTGGAACTACATGTGTGTGCTACCACGCCCGGCTAATTTTTGATTTATTGTAGAGATGAGGTCTCGCCTGCCCAGGAGGGTCTCGAACCCGCGGGCTCAGGCAATCCACTCACCTCAGCCTCCCAAAGGCGCGGGATTACAGGCTGAGCCACCGAGTCTGGTTTAGGATTTGTTTAAAAAAAAAATCTTACAGAAAAATTCAATGAGCACTCTGTGAATGTTGGCTGATCTTAAACTATTATGATTAGAAACATTATAAGATAAATCCTTAAACTCGGAGGGAGAAGTGGGAATGCCCTTTGTCATCTTGGGAAACCCAAAGCTACTCCTTCAGTTTTTTTCCCCTGCATAACTGCCAAAGGGATCTTTTTTTTTTTTTTTTTTTGAGTTGGAGTCTCACTCTGTTGCCCAGACTGGAGTGCAGTGGCCGCTTCCGGCCACCACAGCCTCGACCTGCTGGGCTCCGGCGATCCTTCCGCCTCAGCCTTCCCAGTACCCGGAATTACAGGCATGCGCTACCACGCCCTGCTGATTTTTTGATTTATTGTAGAGATGAGGTCTCGCTGCCCAGGCGGGTCTCGAACCCGCGAGCTCAGGCAATCCACTCACCTCAGCCTCCCAAAGGTGCGGGATTACAGGCTGAGCCACCGAGCCCGGCTCAAAGGGATCTTTAAAAACATTTTGTGAGCACTCCCCACCCTCCCCATACAAAAACCCAATGCCCTATTGAAGTAGAAGGAATGTCACTTGGGAATCCAGTGACAGAATCAGGATTGAGGTGATAAGTGATAAGGACCAGTGTGGCTGATGCTGGAGAGGAAAAGCCTGTCCCAAGAGACATTTCCAAGGAAGAATCCTCAGGATTCAGAAACTCCCTCAAGTTTAAATCCTCAAGGAACAAGACCTTCTCTGGGACTTTGGCTATTTTCTTCCTTGCTCTGCAGTTCAGTTAGGTGTGTATTGTTTATACTCAGATCCTCCCATCTCAGCTTTCTCGAGGACAGAGATTCCGTCCCACTGTTGGTTTCTTGGGCAGGGGAAGCATATAAAAACACTTTCCTTTGGTGCAGATTGCTGGACAAGATGCTCACTGCAATCTTCTCCCTACAAAAAAAACTTGCGTACCATTCTTTCTAGGGAGACACTTTACGCTAGATATGCAGTAAAGAAGCCTGATCCAGCAGTTGACCGCTGCCTTTGTTCTCTTCTGTCTTCTTTCCATCGATTTTACTGTGTTTGTGGCGTTTGAAGGCCTTGCCACATACACTTTCCTACATTAGTATGTATTCTGCCCTCTGGAGAAGAAGTGATGTCTAATCCTCCTTTCACCTGGCAGATCTTCAGATATTTGAAGACAGCTACCAAGACTCCTCCATTCTTCTCTTTTGCTGGTCTTTAACTGTTCCTCATGGGGTGTAATTTTCAGGGTCATCATTATTCAGGGCCATTGGTTTCTAGATTTTCTCTAGATTGTGCCTCTCATTACCTCTTAGATTTTGGTACTCAGAGGTGAACCCCATACTATGGATAGGGTCCCATTTTCCTATAGTTCTAGTTTACACTCACTGTCATTAATACATCGCTGGAATATATTAGTGCCTCTGATGACAACATTTTGCCTTTGAATCATGAAGCATGTAACAAAGTAAACTCCAAAATCATTTTCATATCAAAGGCCAATGAGCCACATCACTCCCTATCCTGTCCTTGGTTGAATGATTGATTGAATCCATATTTATCTAAGCAATACCAATTTGTAAATTTTGCAGACTTTTAGTCTCTTTAGCCAGACTATGAATTTCTTGAAGTCCTGTGTCTTTCAACTCTATATTTCTAGTGACTAACACAGTACCTGGCATTTTATAGGGACTTAACAAATGTGGAGTAAAAGAATGGCCTATTGAGAGTCTTTGAATCTTAATTTCTTTCTTTTCTTTTTTTTTTTGAGTTGGAGTCTCACTCTGTCACCCAGACTGGAGTGCAGTGGCCGCTCCCGGCCACCGCAGCCTCGACCTGCAGGGCTCCGGCGATCCTTCCGCCTCAGCCTTCCAAGTAGCTGGAACTACAGGCGCACGCTACCACACCCGGCTAATTTTTTTGATTTATTGTAGAGATGAGGTCTCGTCTGCCCAGGCGGGTCTTGAACCCGCAGGCTCAGGCCATCCACTCACCTCAGCCTCCCAAAGGCGTGGGATTACAGGCTGAGCCACCGAGCCCGGCTGAATCTTAATTTCTTATTCCTAATTGTTCATAATATTATCTTTAATGTGTAAATGTCACATGTAAATATGTTAAAGTATCCTTATGTTTTCATCCCAAATCAGTAATATTTTGATTAAGACAGAGTTATATAGGACCCATCAGATATTACCCTTCATACAATTTAATAAAGATAATGATAGCAGTCAATACTGACTTGACCATGGTTGATCAAAGTACCATATATTTGCTTCATCTTCCTATTATCTGGCTTACATTTTGGGGTCTTGACCATGAAGATTTCAGGAAGATTTGTTGAGTGCCATGTTAAAATCAAGATGCATGACAAACATGGCATTCTTGAGATTCAAATGTAACAACCAAGCATAGGAAATAAGGTCAAAGCATCACACTGGAGTTTTAGTGATTTTCTGCTTCCTTAGGCAAATGACTTAACCTTTCAGTGTTACTACTGCCTAGTCAAGAATTATGGATTAAAAAAAATACTATGATATTGGGTTGTTGTGTCAGTAGCACAATAACCCATATAAAGCATTTAGCATAATGCCTGACACATAATATATGCTTAAAAATGCTAATTGCTGTTATTATTACTTTTGTTTGGCCAGCTATGAACCCACTCAATTGGATTAGTATCCAATAGATTGTGCATTATTCTTGTCAAGTCTGTTTTGATTTTTCAGATTAGTTTAGCCAGTTTGGTGTTTTTTAGCCAAAAACTGTGGCTGGCTCAATTTTTATCATATCAACCTTTTTTGTTTACTTGTTTGTTTTGTTTCTTTGCCTGGAAGAGACAAAGACCTGAATGTGTTTCTTGTGAGCAGATGCATGTGTTTATTTAAGCTGGTGGCACAGGACTGGGAAGAGATTGAGGTAGAATGGCCAACACAGAACCTTGTAAATACAGGTCAGGCCAATGCAAAGAAAGTTTGTTGGCTAAATCATCTGTGTCAGTGATTTGGGAAAGCTGAATGTGCAGGGAATTTTCTTCATTGATCAACAAGGTAGTTTAAGCATAATATCCAGCATTTTGAATGCAGTTGCATAAATTAATAAACTCCAAAGTCCAGTATCAACTGAGGTTGTGGTCACTGACCTCTGTGTGGTTTAATCTTCGAGTTTTCCCATGTGGGTTGTCTTGTGTGTGTCTTAATTTCCTCGTCTGTCAGAGGGATAGTCTTAGATAATTGTTACCACGCACTGATCTTGACCATGGCCTTGTCCTAGGTTTTTCTAAATTGACTTTATGGTCTTGAAATTATTGAATATCCAACAGATATTATTATGAATCAGATATTATTATCCTAACTTTCCAGAGAGGTTGAGGAATTCATCCAAAATCACACAGCTAGTAAGTGACAAAGCAAGATCTGTTTGTCTCCCACAGTCCTGGTTTTAATCGTGATGTTATATATTAGCCTCTTTGTGACATGCTTCTGTCTTTATGGCAGTCTCAATGACCACTTCAGCTTATTTCAGTGAGCTTTAGGGATTCTTTATGGAAGTAGGGGTAGCATATACATTATTAAAAAGAACTAAAGGGCCATATAACTTTTTGTTTTAATCTCTAGGAGAAGTAGAACCAAAGGAGAAGTTGGATATAAATTATTCATAAACAGTCATCAATTCCCTTCTTGGAGTTTTGAAGTTGAACCCTCAGCTATTCAATTCAGAATTGATTAATTAATAATTTAATTAATTCAACAAATATTAATGAAGTACTTACCACATGTCTGTCACTGTCCAAAGTGCTGAGGAACTATACCAGATCCAAAGGCTCCATTAGACTTTGGGTAGTGGTTTAAACTGAATATTTGCTTTTCAGAAAACTTTGGTTCTATCATTGTGACTTAATTGTCCATTAGATTGGAATATTTTAATTGAATATATACATGAGGAATACATATATATATATCTCCCCTGAGTCCAGGTCCCTACCTCTCCTCTTATGACCACTTAGCCAAAGCCTATACATCCTTCAAGGTCCAGGGCCTACTTTCTCTTAAGCCTTCCCTGACCAGAAGGCTACAGATTGCCCTTTCTCCTCTAAGCCCCATATGTCTTTACTGTCTGCAGCATCCTTTTGTCCCTTAAGAGCAAAACTGTTGGGTTCTCATATTTCAAGACTTCCTAACCTGGGGTGGGCTCAGAGTCATCTATGGAGTTTTATCAAGATTCTTATGTTTGACCTTCACCTCACCAAATATTTTCTGATTCAGTATTACTGGGGAAAGAGCTTGAGTATGCATACTTTAAAACAGTTCTTTGAGTGATTCTGAAGCCTAACGCATAGTCTTATATCGTTATTATAAGACCATAGTGTCATATTGCTGTCATGTGTTATCACTGACTCATTGTGTGGTATGTGCAATTCTGCAAGGCAAGGTATCCCCCTTCACCTAGACTTCAGCACCTGGAAACACTGAGATTATAATTATTTGTGCTTTTTCTAATTGCCCAGCACAGTTCTGAGCATAAATACTCAATGGTTAGTCACTGAAAGAATTTAATGAGATTGATCCTTTTTATTTTCACTCAGAATATTTCAGGAATGAATTATGCAGTCTGATACCTAAGTCCAATACCCTGGAGACAAACACTGGGTCTGTGTGGTAGATAGGAGGGTGATTCACTTAGGTTATGGCTTTCTTCCTTGCAGACACAATAGAATAGCATTTCCTTTGTAGTTATTTCTGTGGCCACGTGACTTGTTTTGGTGAAAGAGTTGTGAGTAAAGTGATGAGGGTCTCTTCAGACTGGAGAATTTAATTGCTGGAGCAATACCCTCCCAGTTTCCCTCCTGTTGTCTTGACAACCAGCAGGGCCACAGATCCGGAGGCTCCCAAAGATTGGGTCTGTGAGGGAGGACACGTGAAACAGGTCTTCCAGCTGACCCACTGACCTGCATGGTACATATGCCATGAGCAAAAGAAATAAAGCTTTGTGGCTATAAGCCACAAAAATTGGGGGGGATATTTTGTTACTGCATCTTCATCTGTCCAGACTGACACAACATAGATTCAAACCATATTAAATTTATCATATGCATTATATAGGTTTTGCAATTTTAAAAAATGAGCATGAAGAGGTGAATTATTTTTAGGAAGGAAAGGTGAAAACAAAGCCCCAAACTGAGACCTAGAGTATAAAGTTAATGACTTTGGGACTTTTGTTTATATGACCACTAAAGTAATGTGTTTGTCATATATGTGCTATTTTCTTATCTTATTATAAATCAGCATTCTTCTCATTCAGCTGTTAGTATAATGAAGAATATTTGCTAGAAGGGAAAGATAACATCTTCAGTTCTCTACTATGGAGGATTGAAGACTGAAAAAAAGGCAATCATTCAAGGAGATTCCATACCTTGGTCATACCCTGAATTAGTCATTTGGGTTAGATTCCACTTAGATGGCTGGGTGACAGGTAACAGATGTGTCATCAGGATTGTGCTGCTTACTAAAAAGTAAAACTGCTTGACTTTACCTGATCACCCACAATTTGTAACAGATTGTGTGTCTTTAAGCCCTCCTGATAATGGGTATTATCTTTTTCCAGGTGTTTGGTAGGTGAAAAACTATATTCTGTGTTAATTTACATTTCTTTGATAGGTATGAGATCAAACAACGTTACATGCCTTTTTGGTTCTTCTACTTCTTTTGTAAATTACTCTTCAGGTAATTTTGACTGGGGAAGTCTTCACGGAGTGGATGCCTCCCTGAAATCAGCACATAAGGACCCACAGCCCCTCTGCTTGCCTGGGGGCTTCATGACCATCCCCAGCTATCCCAGCCAGTGTCTCAGCACACAGGCTGGCAGGAGGGCAGGGGATGCCACCATTATAGCCACTCCCGGGACCCCGGCTCCCAGCCCGGACCCCTTTGCCTCTCTCCTTTTACTCCTTAAGTGCCAGAGTCTGATCCTGTTTCTGGAATGCCAAGGAAGGCTGGGGAGAGGGTGTGAGAATAGAGGACACTGATAGAACCCAGAGACTTCCACTTTTAAGACAATGTCTCTCTTTCCCTTTCCTTCCCTCTGCTCTCTTCCCTCCCTCTCCTGCTTCCTTGGTACAGAGGGTTGGGTGGGCTCCAGCTGTCACAGCAGCAGCAGCTGAGACTCTGACCCCTTGCTTCCCCTGGGAGCTGCCAGCAGCTTCCATAACACATGCTACTCTGCAGGGGGGGCTCAGACTCACTCCCAACCCCTCCTGACCTTGCCAAAGTTCACGTCCAAGGAAGCTGTGATTCTCCCTCTTCCCTGCCTCACCTCGGCTACTTCTATGCTTTTCTAAATTCCCATCTGTCCTTTCACCATGCTGATGTCTGGGTGACCTTTCATTCTAACCATCTTACCTTCCCCACTGCTCAGGGCCACATCTCAGACTGAGACCCTTGATTTAGCCTATAAGGTCGTTGATTATATGAGTGACTAGTTGATCAGGAGTATCTGCTATATGTGGAAGGGTAGATTGAGGCCAGATTCTGTTAGGTCTTGAATGCCAGGCCAAGGAGTTCAGATGGAATTGTGTAGACCATAGGAAAACAGTGCAAGTGAGTAAGTTATGAGCACAAGTACACTTTGTCATATGGGGTGGGAAGGGAGGGAGGTCAGGTGTCCACTGCTTCCTCTTTTGTTGATAACATCTGGTATATTCAGAGCACGTGGTCCTCTTCCTGCATTAAGGCTCGACTTGTAGTTTGCTAGGCAGGACACTAGGAATCCTATTTCTTTTATTTTTATTTTTTATTTTTTTGAGTTGGAGTCTCACTCTGTTGCCCAGACTGGAGTGCAGTGGCCACTCCCGGCCACCGCAGCCTCGACCTGCTGGGCTCCGGCGATCCTTCCACCTCAGCCTTCCAAATAGCCGGAATTACAGGTATGCACTACCATGCCCGGCTGATTTTTTGATTTATTGTAGAGATGAGGTCTCGCTGCCCAGGCAGGTCTCGAACCTGAGGAATCCTATTTCTTGAGGAATCTTTTGGGGAGAGGAAGGAGGGAAGACTTTGTCTCAGGATATTCGTGTTGAGAGTTTTGTTCAAGAAGAGACGGTAAAGCCTTCCTCTGACCTCTAAGGAGAGTGTCCAAGTAGGTGGGAATTTTGCTTCCTGCAGCCTGCAGGGAGACAGTGAAGAGGGTGGGGCTTAGTGGTGGAGTCCAGGGGTGATCTCACTATAGGGGTGCTTTTAAATATATAGGGAGTGCTACTGTTCAACTGTTCTCTTACCCAGTCCTGAGGAGACTTAATAAACTTTTTTTCTGGAAGAGATACATAAGCAGGTGAAATTACTCTTTCCTTGTGTGGAGAGACCCCTTTGCAGGAGCCAGACCTTTCCATTGAGGGACACAGGTAACCTCATAGCAGTTTGGGGGTTTGGGGGCATAAATACCACAAGTTCATTCTTCTGTCTTTCTTCGAGTACTTGCCAGTGCTACTCATTGGCCAAATCCAACTGGAACCCAGAGGATAAAGGAGACTTGAAGAAGTTCATATGGTGATCTAGGCCAGAGCAGAGAGCAGAGGGCAGAGGGTGCTGGAATGCAGATGGTGTTATCCTGCGATTACCCTCATCTTAGTAGCAAACACAAGGTCAGTGTTCTCCTTGGCAAGAGATGTGTTGATGCTTTCATGTTCCAAGAAGCACACAAAAATCAGCCAGCACCCTGCTGCTAGATCAGGAATGAGGGTTTGGAGTAGTGGGAGTCCAGGGACTCCCCAGAAAATGGGGTTCAGGCATGAAGGTAATTAAATTGTCTCCAGATCCATGGTTGTCTTCTGCTCTCCCAGGTACCAGGGAGGGTTCTGACCAGAAGGAGGACATCCAAACTGGGTAATCTGAAGGAGTTTTATATGGGACCATTCATAAAGGTAGAGTAGGTAGAGCAAATTTCAGGGGGTGCTGGAGTTCCAGGGACTATTGAGGACCCTTTCACCCCTAGGCCAGAAGGGGTAAGAGAAGGAACAAGGAACAGACTTGGAGCTTGAGGAGTTGCTGGAGAGGACCCCCTTGCAGGAACCAGAATCTTCCATTGAGTTACCCCACGGCAGGTTGGGGCCCTGGGGAGTAAATACCACAACTTCATTCTTCTGTCTTTCTTTGAGCTCTTGCTTATGTTCCTTAATGGTCAAACGCAACTGGAACCCACAGGACAAAGGAGCCTTGGAACAGTTCATGTGGTAATCTCCTAGGCCAGAGGAGAGGGCAGAGGGCAGAGGGTTGGTATGGAGGGCAAATGGAAGATACCCACAGCTCCATTCCACTGTAGGGGAGAAAAAAAATTCATCTCTCTTAGGTTCAGTGATGAGGGGCTCCAAATTAAACTGACAATAGATTAACAAGAGAGAAGACAGCTTTGATCATGTAAGTACGGAGTTCACACACACAAAAAGAGTGACTCAAGGAGGTGACTAGAATTTGGGCTTAATTTTGCTATCTTAAAAGGGGAAAAGGAGGGGAATAGAGGGTACTTATGGAAAAACAAATGACTTTTGGAAAGAGGATTGTACATTTAGGACACTAGATAAGAGAATGATAGTTCTGTGACAGTGTCTCATGTCTGGTGATGAGTCCATCTTCTTTTGTTGCAAGAGACTCCTAGAAGGAGATTTATGACAACTGAGTTCTTTTGGGAAGCTCTGCTTTTAGGTAAGGGATTTCAGGAACTCAAATGCCTTGTGCTCAAAATAATTTCTATGGCCTACTGACATATTCCAGACCATTTCAACCACCCAAGGTAGCATGGCCTGTGGGGGTTGTATGGAGAGTACCCCCTTGTAGGAGCCAGAATCTTCCACTGAGGGACACAGGTGACCCACAGCAGGTTAGGGGCCTGGGAGAGTAAATACCACAGCAGGTTGGAGGCCTGGGGGAGTAAATTAGGAGACCAAAGTTTCCTCATTTTAGAGCCACCAAAGTTGAGGGACCTAGAGAAACGAGGCTTCTGGGAGGCTGCAAAGGCTTCTGGGAAGAACCCTGGAGTGATGAGGCCTCCAGAGTCCTCTGCACAGAGAACAGTCAGTATTACCAGGTAGCTTTGCTTCCGGGATGTGCCTTTCCGACCAATCTTAGGCTGTTCTGAGGCGTGGCTGCGGGACATTGCACCCATATCATGTAGTCCACCCGATCTGGCACATGGCCTCCCACGTGCTGGGATGTCAACATCTTATTTATCTTGCAGCTTCAGGAAATTGTACAGCTTCTAGCTCAGGTTCTGGCTAGATTAAAGCATTCCAGGCCGTGGGGCCAAGTGACCTTATTTTCCTTAGTGTTTAAGGAACACACAGAGACATTTTGAGTACTCTACAACGAAGATTCTTTGTGCAATCATAAAAGTTTCTGGGAGTTCAAGAAGAAAGTGAATTTCTCAGGTGTGTGTGCATTTTCCAGATGGGAGGAAAAGTGAAACAGATAAGGTGATAGAATTTCCATTGTTAGATGCCTCTTGTTTGTCTGTGAACTACGCATGAAGGAGCTATACTGAGCCATGGGTACTGAAAATGCTTAAGTGCTTTTCCATGTGTGAAAACCTTACCCTTTGAAAAATCCAAGGCCCACCCTGGGCCACACATGTCGAATCCAAGCTCAGCTGTTAGGCAGCTCCTCACCTGCGCCAACAGCGAAAGCAAAAGTGGTTCGGCACAGACATTGTTTAACATGGTTGCGTTAAAAATACCATCTCGGCTTCACAGATTTCTGGAGCTGTGAGGAGCATCCTCGTTTATGTGCTCTGATGAAGGTGAGTCTGGGAGGAATGCAACAAGTCAGTTAAAAGTGGTTTTCTAATTGGATTATGCAACAGCTCTTGAGTCTCGATGCTTTAAATTTTAAAGAGCCAGAACCTCTCTGAGTCCTGCAGTCCTTGTGGCTTTGAGCAAGGCTGCTGGGTATTAAAAGAGGGGAGAGGCTGACTTGTTACCTGTGACTTCAGGACTATTAGGGAAATGGAAGGAGAGTCATGTGTGGTGAGTACTTTCCTGAGTGCTGAGGAGGAAGGAAATTGTGCCATGTGGAAGGGAGGTATGCGTAGACTCCTGAACAAGAGCTGACTCCAGGGATCCATTTCCAGTTAAGCAACCTGGAGATCATCTTGGTTCATGTTTGCCTCAGAAGCCATGTGATTGCTGCCACTCTCTAATGCTGAGTGTGACCTTGCATAGTCAACTCCCAGAGAACCTAAGTCAAGGTCAAGTTCTTGGTCTTTCTTTTCAGAATGCATGGATTTGGTGTCCCCAGGGAAACATTTTAACTGCAACCTTTGCTGCCTACTAACCAACTAGGCTGTCCTTCTCCCATTTGTCCAACATAGGGTCTGCTTGTCCAGGTTCCATTCCAGTGGTCCCAGCTTCAAAGGCTTGTTCAGGACTCATAGACCTTCCAAAGAGGGAGATCAGGGATGTTGACCCAGTGGTATGATTCTCCAACTGCCTTTGAAATATGGTCAGAACTGTCAATGTTTCTGTGATTCTTGCCTCCAAAGGCTGTGGGGGTTGGACTGAGGTAGAAGAAAGAGGGTAAGGCTAAAAAAGAAGGCCTTCAGCCTAGGCAACATAGCAAGAACTCATCTCTGCAAAAAAAAAAAAAAAATTAGTTGGGCATGGTGTTACATGCCTGTAATCTCAACTACCTGGGAAGCTGAAAAGGGAGAACCACTAGAACCCAGGAGTTTGAGGCTGTGGGGAGCCATGACTGTGCCACTGTACTTCAGCCTAGGTGACAGAATGAGTCTCTAATTAAAAAAAAAAAATGATGGTCAATGTGGTGGCCCTATGCAAAGATAACCTGTACTATTTACTCCTGAGAAGTGAAACAGCTGGCAAATTACCTAGAAATTAGTGGAGAGGATTATAAAAACAGAAGAAAGAGGAAAAATATTCAACATGTGTTGATTATGAATTTTAATTACTGAGTTATCTGTTCAGTCAACAGGCTGGGAAAGAAATGTGGGCAGGAAGAGCTCTATGAATGTTACAGATGACACAATTCTGTTTTTAGGAAATGCACAATTAGACTGTGTCTATACAACCCAAAGTAAAAGCAGATGCATCCGTCATCAGACTATTTTGATTAATGGGAAAATTTGGGGCTTAAATTATCTGGTTCCGCCAGCTATGTTGATCAAATGAACTGGATCATTGCCAGATATTCATTTCTCTCAGTGGGGTGTAGACACAACTTTGGGTGAGGCAGTTTCAGGGACAGGATTCCTCATGCGAGGCAGCAGAATCTAAGTGGAAGAAGAAAAGCACCTCAAAGCAAGTGACAAGGACCTCTTTATATTTGGATTACCCATATTGAGAGGTCACGGACTTTGTTACTTCCAAATCACACAATCAACTCAGCAGGCCATGTAATCTCTTGGTGTGAAGCCGTGCTCTTCCTGGGAGTTGGTTACAATTGGGGAAGAGGTCATCATGCTGTTGGCTTGTGTTGAGGAGACTGAGTGGGCAGAAGCAGAAGAATTGGTAGAAGGGTAGATGGTGTTGACCCTTTGATACCCAGGGAGGAACTTTCTGATCCCTCACTCCAGAGAGGAAGCCAATGCCATGAAGATGGACCACTTCTTCCATCTTACTGATTTGACCAGTGTTCTCTTTTGATGTGACAAAACAATACCATCAGTCCTCCAAAATCTTCAACAAGGCACTCTGCTTTTTTTTCATTGTCTGAAATGTGTTTGCTGGGTTTTTTGTTCATATATACTGTCATTTACAGATGATGGAGTCAGTGTACCTTTTATACACTAGGGCTGTTTTTAGAGTACGCGTTTTAAATAACACTCTTCTCTAAGACAAGAGGACAACTTGGGTCATGGAGGATGCTGTATCACCAAAAACAGTCTTTTGAAATAAGGTCCTTTTGTAATATGAATCCTTGAAAGTGTTGAATAATCTCAGATGGCTTTTATTTAAAAAACATAAGAAAAGGAGGTTAAAAACAAATAGAAATAATGACACTGGAAGTTGTTAATCATAATGGGTGATTAAGAAGTGGCTACAACAACCTAAATGTCTGTCAGTGAATGAGTGGATGAACAAATTGTGGTATATACATACAATGGGATATTATTAAGCCATAAAAAGGAGTGAAATACTGATACATGCTGCAATGTAGATGAACCTCAAAACCAAGCTAAATGAAAGAAGGCAGGCACAAAACATTTTACATTTTATGATTCCATTTATATGAAATATCCAGAATAGGCAAATTCATAAATACAGAAAATAGATTGTTGGTTGCTAAAGGCTAGGGAAAGGAGAAGAAATGGGAAGTGACTGCTTAGTGAGTATTGGGTTTTCTTTTGGGGCGATGAAAATGTTTTGGAACAAAATAGAGGCAGTGGTTGCACAACATTGTAAATGTGCTAAATGCCACTGAATGGTACACTTTAAAGTGGTTAATGTTATGGCATATAAATTTCACCTTAAAAAAAAGGCGAGAAAGCAAACATGTTTGAGTCATGGTACTCCCACACTTGTATCTTTTCCTAGTGAAGAGGTACAGAGTTTAGGGCCATTTTGGAGACATTTCCTATAACCAAATAGGACCAATGCTCTAAAGGACCTTAAAGACTGTCTGCTCTGATTGTCTCATTTTGCAGATGAGAAATGATTAGGGAGTGGTCCAGGTTAGTATACAAGGTACTTGATTCAGTGTTTAATCCAGGAAATCACACTGTGCCTTTAGAACAGGTGATGGAGCATTCTGAGATACTCACCCAAAGTGTACAGAACATTTTCTTTTTCTTTTTTTTAGTCATTCTGTTGCCTAGGCTGGAGTGCAGTGGTATGCTCATAGCCACTGCAGCCTCAACCTGCTGGGATCAGGTGATCCTTCTGCCTCAGCCTTCCAAGTAGCTGGAACTACAGGCATGCACCACCATGCCCAGCTAATTTTTCTTGATTTATTGTAGAGATGAGGTGTCACCAAGTTGCCCAAGCTGTTATCAAACCCTTGGACTCAGGCAATCCTCTTACCTCAGCCTCCCAAAGTGCTGAGGCGTGAGCCACCATGCCCGGCCTGTATATTTTCAATAACTTCTTTTCTGCCATGCTTTGGGCCAATGTGGTAATAATTGTAATAATAATAATAACAATAATTATTGCAATAATAATAAAAATATAAAAATAAGTATAATAGGTAATACATATATTAATAACTCAATTTAACCATTCCACATTGTACTGTGTTTGTAACTAATACATCCAATACATGGTTTCTAAACCTTTGAATTTCACAAACTAATAAAATTTCCAACATTGGGTAGCCATATTTTAATTTGCCAGTTATAGGCTTTGAGTTACAAACAAATACGAAAAACAACAAACCCTACTATTTCTGCTATCATTATGTAATCAAATAAAACGTGTTTTCGCTCCAAAGAAATAGAAGAATCTCACCTCAGAATAGAGAACAATTGTGTAAAACAGATCTATTTAGCTTTCTGAAAAATTCCTCAGTCATTTTGTTGCCCAGGAAGATGCCATAGTGGATACTTAGAGTTAGTCTTTGCTAATGGCTGTTTGGACACACAGCAATGCAGGTAACCAAATCAGTGTTGGTGTGGGAAAGTCCATTCTGCCCCCATTCATAGCTTCCATTTCTGCCACCATGGCCACTTTGTATGTGGGACCGTTGAACAAACATTGATGTGGCTGGAGAAAGAAGCTGAGTTACTTCCAGTAGGCAAGTCACTTTGTCCTCTAGATTATTTAGATACTCGTCCTCAGTGGCTGTCCTATGGTAGAAATTAATGTGGGTCACAAATATCTTCACACTCTGCTTCCATTCCTAGAAGTTACCCACTTCCCTCTCCTTCAGACCGCCTTGTCTTATTCATTCCAAACACTTGACCTGCTGGCCAACACTTTGGGCACTGATTGTGAATCAGTATGGACTTATATATGAGGTCATTTTTTCTGTTCACAAAGTGGACACTTAATGTATTTCCCACAGTTTGGTTCACTGGGAAGATATTTATCCTCCACTGTCTTTCAGGGCTACACATAAATAGGCTATAAGGCAACCAGCACTTTCTGGCTGGTGCCACACTGGAAAACATATCAGTAGACCATCCCAGCCTTTCTCTTCCTCTGCTAACTAGTAGTAGGGGACTTTCCAAGATATCAGGTTTGGGCTGGGAAAGAGGTAATTCAGTAGGAGGAATAGGCGCCACGGAGGTCTGAGCCACCCATCTGTGCTCTTCACATGTCCTTCCAGATTTGCTTGGGCCATGTCTTATGCATACACCGTTTCTACTTGACAATGGGATAGTGCTGTTCACATTCAATTTTGCAGTTTGGTCAATCAGAAAACACCCAGTTCATGATAGACAACCATCTGTTGTTCTGTGGTCAGGCGTTTTATCCCTATTAGGTTCAGTAGCAAATCTGGACCAGCCTTTCTAATGGGCAGTTGTTTTTGGCAGCAGTCAGCATGACCATACTCTGAACCCAAAGGAAGTGTTCAATGCTTTTACAGGGGCTGGCCAGGGACCCTATTCAGCATTTGTATCTGCCATAGACACTTCTAGTTCCATTGGATATGATTGGTCAGAAGGCCCACATGGATATGCAGTTTGAATGGCAGTCTAGCTCTGTTGCAGAGCCTTTTTAGATCAAAACTGGCAGCCTCACAAGTGACCAGAACTTGGATCAAAGATGCACACTTACATTGCTCCTAGAATCCAAAGAGACCCACCAAACCTCACACCTTGGCATATGGAATTCTTGCTGCTCCCTGTTTTCCAGATCCAACTAGCATGACATCAGTGATGAGCTGGATCCGTATGATGTCCTGTGCAATATCAAGCAATCAAGATCCTCTGGACTATATTAGGACAGAGGGCAAGTGAGTGAACAGAGCCCTTATAACATATACAGTCATCCCTTCCACATGCACCACAGGGACTTCCTAGGGTGCTGATGTTCCCTTACCAACGCATTTCTAAGTGCCTTGGTAAAGCATCATCCGAGTCTTCTTAGGGAGCTAGTTAGGGATGATACTTTGAGTCATGATGGTAAGTGCATGCCGTAAATGACCAGTATCTGCTTCTCTCTGGCAAGGAGTTTGCTTGTGCTTTCATTTTCATGAAATGTGTGGGCAACTCAATCCCAAAATACCATTTTGAGAATCTGTTTTCTAGAACTACTCTATATTAGTCAAGGTCCTGGGAAAAAGCAGGTGTTACACTTAAAATTGGGAAAAAATAAAAGAGTTTAATGTCCCCTGTAGACCTGAATGGGCAAGAGGAGGGGACTTTTACCAGAACCTGTAAAGAGCTGCTCTGTGGGAGAAGGATGTCAGGCAGGAACCTGACTGACATAGAGAAGGGCAACTCCTTCCACACCATGTCCTGGCAGAAAGGAATACAGTGGTTTTCTCTCCCCCCACATTTTACTCTAGGTCCTGAAGCTTCCCTTTGGCTAAACCCAACTGGAAGCCAGCAAGCAAGATCTCCTAGTGTTCACTGCTGGAGGTGAGTCTTGTTGTACATACACAGCAGAGTGGATTGTGGACTTGGAGGGCCAGTTAGTAAAGACCCAGCACCTGAGCTCGGGATTTGTTTCTGCGTCTGGAGTCATTGGGAAGTCACGGGAACTTTTTTGAGACATAGTACGGTTGGGGTATGTTTTAGGATAATGGGAGTGTGTGAATTGAAATTTGGGTAATTTAAAGAAGGGACATGTGCCAGGAGACCAACAATCTGAATATCCATAATGTTCACGGTGTGAACGAAGAGACTGGAGAAGACACTTGGGAGGAAAATATTCGGTGGATACATGTATACAGCAGTCCCCCATCATCTATGGGAATACTTTTCAAACCCCTCAGTGGATGCATTCTGAGAATTTTCATAAGATGTATGCGTAAAAGTTGGTTGTTTGGTTGCAAAATTCATGGATGTTCAATTCTCACTGTTAGTTGTCTGCATTTTTTTCCTCAGATTTTTAAAAAATCAATTATTGTCAACTACCTGAAACTAAAGAATCAGGAATATTCCTAAGGTCTGTCTAGTGATAGTCATTCCATGATAGCTCACATGGAATTCCCATCTTCTGTAGGTAATAATATATTCATATCTCAGATTTCTGAAGTACTGTAAAATTAATTACTCCTTATATAAAACTCTACAACCAATAATATTCATGCCTAAAGACCCCTATAACCCTCTAGCTCCTTCAGCTAAACAACAGATGAGCTCATCAAGTCTAAAAAGGAGATTCAATAATCTGCTTCTTTGGGTTCACTTGAGAACAAAGCAGAAGAGAAAATAAAAACACTCATTCAGCTCTGGTGGTAGGGAAAGATCCCTAGGTTAGACGTCCAGAATCCAAGATTTGAGTCCCAAATCTTTCATCCCCTGCAGATTCTGCACTTAATATATATTCAATCATGGTAAAAAAAAAAAAAAACCCACACAAAAAACCCCAAGAACATAGCTAATGTTTACAGAGCACTTACTATGGGCCAGGTACTGTTTTAAGTGCTTTACATGTTTCATCTCATTTTATCCTCTCAACACTCCTGGGAGGGAGATTGTCTGAGATTCAGCAATAACAAGCAAGGAGGAAAAATTACTCATATTGCAAAGCTATATTAAACTTGTTTTAATGTTTCTACATAAAATGGCTCTTTAGAAACAAAATTTCATCAGGACTAGTCAATTACCTGCTTACACTTTCAGGCTCATTCATTCACTCATTCAAAAACCACTTTCTTACCAGCTAATATTTGTCAAGTTCTATTCTTAGTAATGGGATACCTCCATGGATAAGGACAGCTCCTGCGTCTTAGTGGCTGAAGAACTGAGGTACAGCCATGCCTTACCAACAAACACTCCTAGTCCTGGGAAAAAGAGGGCAAAAGAACCTAAATAAATTCAACCTAAATTCAGAAAAAGATAATAACATTGCTCTAACATTTAAGGTTGGAATTTTAATCTGATTTAGGTTGATAATTTAGCACTCTGATTATACTGTTCTGTTCTAATATAATTACCCATGGAATTTTGCCTCCTCGACCTGTAATTCTAATTACATTCTTGCCTTTCTGCCCCACTCGGAGGTCCAGAAAAATGATCCCCATTCAAATGCGCTTTAAAGTTAGACTATTTTTTGTTTTTTTTTGTAGAGATGAGGTCTCGCTCCCCAGGTGGGTCTCGAACCCGCGGTCTCAGGCAATCCACTCACCTCAGCCTCCCAAAGGCGGGGGATTATAGGCTGAGCCACCGAGTCCGGCTAGAAAATATATTTTTAACTATCTTTTTTTATCAATATTTTTTATTATGATGTAAGGGTTAGGTATACAAATACGTTTCAGTCAGTCACCCTGTTGATAAGAGGTGCTTCCCCATCCCCAGATAGATATTTGCTGCCGTTAATCCCACCTCCCTCCGCATAGTTTCCCACTACTGTCAATCATTTTCTTATACTATTACATTGGATATTAAAGGTCCATTATATGAGTGAGAACATGTGATACTCGGATCTTTGTTTCTGTGAGAGGTCACTCAGTATTATAGACTCTAGTTCCATCCAGGTTGCTGCGAAATTCATGATTTTGTTCCTTTTTATGGCTGCGTAGTATTCCATCGTGTATATGTACCACATTTATTTAATCCAGTCCTCTTTTGATGGCCAGCATGGTTGCTTCCAGGTTCTTGGAATGCTGCGATAAACATACGTGTGCAGGTATCTTTTTTATAGAGTGATTTGAGTTCTTCAGGGTATATTCCCAGTAGGGGGATTGCGGGGTCATATGGGAGGTTGATATTTAGAGCTTTTAGGATGATATTTTGTGGCTTTTTGCCACACTGCTTTCCACAGAGGTTGCACTAATTTACACTCCCACCAACAGTGTAGAAGTGTTCCCTTTTTGCCACACCCTCTCCAGCAGCTGTTATTTTTTGAGTTGTTGATAATTGCCATTCTGACTGGAGTTAGGTGGTATCTCAGTGTGGTTTTGATTTGCATCTCCCTGATGATTAGTGAAGTTGAACATTTCTTCATGTGTCTGTTGGCTGTGCGGATGTCTTCCTTTGTGAAGTGTCTGTTCATATCTTTTGCCCATTTTATAATGGGGTTGTTTGTTTTTTTCTTTTCAGCACATTTGAGTTCCTTGTAGATCCAAGATGTTAAGCCTTTGTCAGACCTGGTGTTGGTAAATATTTTTTCCCAGTCTGTAGGCTGTCTCCCTCCTCTCTTGATGGTTTCTTTGGCTTTGCAGAAGCTTGTCAGTTTAATAAGGTCCCACTTGTCTATCTTATCTCTTATGACCTGTGGGTTTCGGGTTTTGTTCAGGAATTGGATGCCAGTTCCGATTTCCATGAGGGTATGTCCTTCATTTTCTAAGGTTCTTATAGTTTGAGGTTTTAGATTTAGGTCTCTGATCCATTTGGAGTTAACCTTTGTGCGTGGGGATAGATAGGGGTCCTGTTTCAATCTTCTGCATGTGGCCAGCCAGTTTTCCCAGCACCACTTACTGAATAGGTTCTCTTCTCCCCATTGGTAGGTGGTGGAGACTTTGTCGAAGATGAGTTTGTTGAGAAATTGAGGTTTTGCTTCTGGAATCTCAATTCTATTCCATTGATCTATTTGCCTGTTCTTGTACCAATACCAAGCTGTTTGATGATTGTAGCTTTATAGTAGAGTTTGAAGTCTGGTAATGTGATACCACCTGCTTTGGTTTTTTTTGCTGAGGATTGTTCTGGCTATTCTTGGACATTTGTGTTTCCATATGAATTCCTGTGCTGTTTTTTCTAGGTCTGAGAAGAATGTTGCTGGTAATTTGATGGGTATTGCATTGAATTTGTAGATTGCCTTAGGTAAGATGGACATCTTCACAATGTTGATTCTTCCAATCCATGAGCATGGGATATTTTTCCACTTGTTTGTGTCACCTTTGATTTCTTTGAGAAGTGTTTTGTAGTTTTCATCATAAAGGTCTTTCATGTCTCTGGTTAGGAAGATGCCAAGGTATTTCCCTTTTTTTGTGGCTATTGTGAATGGAATTGTGTTTTTTATTTGGGTTTCTGTTTTTTTATTATTGGTATAAAGAAATGCCACTGTCTTTTGCACATTTAGTTTGTATCCTGAGATTTTGCCAAAGGCCTTTATCAGTGTAAGGAGGTTTTTGACAGATTCTCTTGGGTTTTCAAGGTACATAGTCATATCATCTGCAAAGAGAAATAACTTGACTTCCTCTTTTCCTATTTGGATACCCCTGATTGCCTTCTCTTCTCTGATTGCTCGAACCAGGACTTCCAATACTATGTTGAACAGGAGGGGTGAGAGTGGGCATCCTTGTCTTATTCCAGTTTTCAGGGGAAATGGTTCCAATTTTTGTCCATTTAGGAGTATGCTGGCTGTGGGTTTCTTGTAGATGGCTTTTACTATTTTGAGGTATGTTCCCCGTATGCCTAGATGTCTGAGGGTTTTTATCAAGAAGGGGTGCTGGATTTTATCAAAAGCTTTTTCTGCATCTAATGATATAATCATGTGGTTTTTGTCTTGACATCTGTTGATGTATTTAATTACATTTATGGTTTTTGAATGTTAAACCAGCCTTGCATCCCAGGAATGAAGCCTACTTGGTCATGATGGATGATTTTTGAGATGTATTGTTGAATCTGGTTTGCTAGGATCTTGTTGAGAATTTTAGCATCTATGTTCATCAAAGATATTGGCCTGTAGTTCTCTTTCTTTGTTGGATTTTTACCTGGCTTGGGTATCAATGTGATGTTGGCTTCGTAAAATGATTTGGGGAGAGTTCCATCTTTTTCAATCGCCTGGAATACGATTGGTATCAGCTCCTCCTTAAATGTCTTGTAGAATTCTGCTGGAAAGCCATCTGGACCAGGGCTTTTTTTGGTAGGTAGTTTTCTTCTTACGTATTCGATTTCCTTGATTGTTATTGGTCTATTTAGGGTCTCAATTTTTTCTTGTTCCAACCTAGGTAGGTTGTGTGATGTCAGAAAGGCCTCCATTTCCTTAAGGCTTTCAAGTTTGTTTCCATACAAGTGTACATAGTTGTCTCTAATGATCTTTTATATTTCTTCAGGGTCAGATGTGACTTCATCTTTTGTGTTTCTGATTGTGCTTATTTGGGTTTTTTCTTGGTCAGTCTAGCTAGGGGATCATCGATCTTGTTTATCCTTTCGAAGAACCAGCTTTTTGTTTCATTGATTTTTTTGTATTATCTTTTTGTCTTCTATGTCCTGGATTTGGGCTTTTATTTTGGTGATCTGGATTCTTCTGCTGAAATTAGGGTTTTTGTGGTCTTGCTTTTCCAGCTTCCTTAGGTGGCTTTTTAGGCTGTTAATTCGTTTTCCTTTCATTTTCTTTATGTGTGTTTGTAGGGATATAAATTCCCCTCTTACTATAACTTTTAAGGCATCTCAGAGATTTTGGTAAGATGTTTCTTCATTTTCATTTGTTTCCAGGTATCTTTCGATCTCTGTTTTGATTTCATCATTGACCCAGGAGTTGTTTGGCATCATGCTGTTTAGTGTCCATGTCTTTGTGGGTTTTTGGAGGGACCTTGTAGGTGTCAATGTTTATTTTTATTCCACTGTGGTCTGAGAAGGTGCATGGTAGAATTTCGGTTCTTTTAAATTTGCTTATGCTTGATTTATGGCCAATTAAGTGGTCGATCTTAGAATACGTTCCATGTGGTGATGAGTAGAACGTGTATTCTGTGGTCTTGGATGGAGTGTTCTGTAGATATCAATTAAGTCATTTGGTCCAGAGTCACATTGAGGTTCCGGATCTCCTTGCTGATTTTTTGTCCTGATGATCTGTCTAGGGTTGTGAGTGGGATATTAAAGTCCCCAGTTATGATGGTGTTAGAGTCAATATCTTTCTTTAGTTTCCTAGAAGTTGCATTATGAAAGTAGGTGCACCTATGTTGGGTGCATATATGTTTAGGATAGATATTTCTTGTTGATGGAGTGAACCTTTTATCATTATGTAGTGGTCCTCTGTATCTTTTTAAATTTTTGATAGCTTAAATGGTATTTTGTCTGAAATTAGGATCATGACTCCTCCTTTCTTTTGTGTTCCATTCGCCTGAAAATTTGTTTCCCATCCTCTTACTTTGAGTCTGTGTATGTCCTTTCTAGTGAGATGGATCTCTTGAAGGTAGTATATTGTTGCCTGGTGATATTTTATCCATTTTGCTGTTCTATGTTTTTCAGTGGTGTGTTTAGTCCATTCACATTCAGGCTAATTTTGAAATATGAGAGTTCATCCCTATCATAGAGTTCTTATAGAGTTGTTGTTCTTCTCCTTGGTTTTTTTTTTTTTTTTTTGGTCTTTCTTTTGGTTTTGGTCTTGGTTCATGTATATTTTATTCGTTTCCCTGTACTCTTGTGTAGAACGTTGTTCTTTTTTCCTCTTCTTCTGTGTTTAGTACTTTCTTAAGTGCTTCATGTAGAAGTGGTTTGGTGGCAGCATAGGGATTGGATATCTGGGAAAGATTTTAATTCTCCCTCGCTGATGAAGCTTAGCTTGGCCGGGTAGGTTATTCTTTGTTGAAATTGTTTATCTTTTAGGACTTTGAAGATAGGGCTCCAAGCTCTCCTAGCCTGCAGGGTTTCTGTAGATAAATCTGCTGCTATTCTGATTGGTCTTCCATGGTAGGTGATCTGACCTTTTTCTCTCGCTGCCTTTAGCATTTTTTCTTTTATGCCTACTTTGTTTAGGCAAATTATTATGTGTTTAGGATTTAGTCTTCTCATTTGTTGTCTTGCAGGGGTTCTCTGAATCTCTTGTGTTTGAATTTTTGCATCACTGATTAGATAAGGGAAGTTTTCTTGAATGATCTCATGGAAAGTTTGTTCCAGTGTGATCTCTGTCTCTTTCTGCCTCAGGAAGGCCAATTACTCTTAGGTTCGTTCTCTTGAAGTAATCGCTCATCTCTTGAAGGTTTTGTTCTGTCTTTTTGAGCTTATTTTCTGTGTTTTTAAGAGTTTGGGTTAGTTCTATATTTTGGTCCTCAAGTTGTAAGATTCTTTCTTCTGCTTGGGTAATTCTGCTTTCCATACTTATAAGTTTGTTATTTATTTCATTCACAGTATTCTTTATTACTGTTATTTCAGATATCAGCTTCCTAGTTTCTTCTTGTGTCTCCTCAATTCTTTTTATTCTGTCCATAAATGTCTTGATATCTAGGTTTGTAGTTTGAGACCCTTCATTCTGGGGGCTCTTCATTGTTTGCATTCCAAAGTCGGTTTTCTCAGTGTCTGCTCTCCCAAGGGTCTGGGAGAGACCCATACTCTTCTTTTGGTTTTTCTTCATTTTGTAGATTTTTCTCTGTCTCCCCCTTTCCCTCCCCTTCTTTAATTCTGTTTTTGAGGGAAGGTGGGGTTGCTTTTATTTCTCTTCTGCAATATCTTGTTCTTCCTTATGAGAGTCTTCTGACTTTGTTCACTTTTGAGGTTGGAGTGTAGGCTGCAATCTGTACTTTTTGCAATTTTGAGGTTTAATTGAGAGAGAAGCTGTGGTTCAGAGTGTATATGCTGATTCTAGCATCGCATCCATGAACAGGTGTATGAGCACACTGGAACCTATATCCCCCTGCCTTACAATCTGTCCATTCAGCAGTATGTAGTCTTGGTCTCTAGATTAAGAAGGGGGGTATAAAAAAGGAAAATAATGGAGGAAGAGGGGATCAATAGGAAGTTAGAAAGAGAGAAGAGCAGGAGGGAAAACAGACATACATACCAACTATCATGTGAGAAAGAGACACGAGGCCGGAAAGAAGTGAAAAAGGACATGTAATAAAGATTCCCTAAAGAATACTGATAGCTACACAGAGACAGACCAATAAAATCAAGAAACAGTGTAAGTCAGAAGGCAAACAACAAACATGATCAAAACAAACAGTCAAAATGATAAAATCATAAGTCAAAATAAGTGATCAGACTAAAGTCACTTCAGTTCTGATCTCCAGCCTCTCCCCTTTGTTTTTCATTGCAGGCAGCTAGATTTACTCGCAGTTTGGGTTTTCTTTCTTTTTTTGATTTTTGTTGCCTGGGGGTTGCTTTTGTCTGATTCAGCATAGGGGTGGGGTTTTGTCTCCTGTTTCGCGACGTTACCTTAGGAACTGAGGTAGGGTTTGTTGATAGGTGGGCCGGCCAATGGAAGTCTCTGCCTGAAGAATGGCTGAGGCAGTTTTTGCAGATCTGTTTCTCTCCGCTTGTCTGGGTCCCCCCGCTTGGGGTCACATGCTAAGTGCCTCAGTCAGGGTGAGGCCAGGGCTCCAGAGCTCCAAAGCTCCAAAGGGCAGGCAGTGAGTGGCGAGAGTGGTCCTGGGCCCCCCACAGTGTAATTCAGCCAGGAATGGGACCGGTGTCTCTGAGGGGTGGGCGTCCAGAGCCTCCCTGAGTGACTGGCGGGTTGGTGCTGGGAGCCGAACAGGAGATGATGTAGCCAGGGAGGGAGCTGGGATCTGAGACTCCCACGCACACAGTGGAACAGCAGCAGCAGGGGGCCACAGTATCCGGCCCTGCATGGGACTGAAGGTCCCCGGGCCTCGGACCAGCACGGCTGGTGGTGGGCTGGGGGATGGGGGAAGAAAGGTCAGAGTCTTTTTGGGAACTCACATTCGGAGAATCTCACAAGTCCGCCTATGCCATCGCCATCTTGTTCCCATCTGAGACTATTTTTAATAGAAGCAAATTATATTTCTTTAAGAAGAAAACAATATCATCATCTACCAATGTCTATTGTATAATTTATGCACTGTATGAAAAGTACACACAATTCCTTGAACAGTCATTTGGGAGCAATCAATGCACCCTCATAGAGCAAGGTTAATTGGGAATATCACTGTGGAAATATTTCTCATGTTTTCCCACTTTATGAGGAGCAAGAAATAACTTCTTTATTATATATCAGCGACAATCTCTCCTATACATTAGATTAATATATTTTGGTTCTCAACCAGCATCAGAAAGGTATGATGCATCGGACTGATATAAAATATCAGTTACCAGGAAGAGTTTAGCTAGGAAGATTTGCTATGTCTGTAGTGTACATTATGCACCATTTATGGAAATCATCGCTTCCATATAGTACCAAACTTATCCAGGGAGAAGAAATCACATTTTGGCAGAGAACAGGTTTTTTATCTGATTTGTGCCCAGAACATGTAAAAAACATAGCAGATTGCATGCTGCATTGACTAAGGAACATACATATGCATTTAAATCACTTATGCTTTACCTTTTTATGATGCATTGGTGAATTGTATTCCTTTTGCATTTGTAATTAGGAAGTGGAACAGATGTGATGACTCCGTTTAAAGTGATAGGTCCATTAAAATAACCTATACTACCAAGTAATTGTTTTCTTTAACAAGGGAGTCTGTCCACTGTCATGCTGTTTTTGAGCCATTTAAATAGATTATGAAAAAAAACCCGTGTCTTCAGGAAATGTTGATTGATTATGAAAGTCAGAAATTCTTATGGTAGAGGTTTATATATATTGTTGCGGCTCTTTGATTTCTTGGAGTTGGGACATCATCAAAGAAACATTCATTCTTTCAATATTATCTTTTTCCTTCAAACTGAGATGGATAAGTCAAACCCATCAATACTTCGAAGAAAATCAAGACTTCTTTTTAAATATTTTTTAATAAGCTATAATGCAGTATAACTGAATATTCAGCTATCACCCACTTGCTGATCAAATATATAGCCAATATTAGCACTGGCTCTTTGTTTGAATGTAAATAAAATGTGGATTTTAATTTTGATCAGTGACAGCTTTCTGAGATCTGCAGTTATGCTTGATTGGGACAGGCTGTGACAACCAATGCAGTAGTCAGCAGACAATTCTTTAATACATGAATTCGACTGACCCAATTATCCATCCCTGCCTCCAATGCAAATAGCATCTCTGGAAACATTTTCTCCATTTTCTTCTTGCAATGTCAATGCACTCAACATAGACAAAATTTAACTAAAATTCCTCCTTGTGGAACAGATGCACATTAATCCTTTTACTTTTGTAATTAGATACTCCTGTCTTTGAGTCACCAATGCTTGTAGACACATCAAAGTTTCCATTTTTTAAAAAGGAAAATTTGATATCATGGTCTGTTATGTACATAATTTGGAAAGATAGCATAGTTTCATGCAAATGTCATTTAGGATAAATAATTGCCAAAAAAATTATTGTTGATATAAAAATATTCTGAAAAGCTTTACATGGGGAGAAATGTTAGTATGAAGCATATTATAATGATTATGACAATTATATAATAATTTATGCTTTTGCTTAGAAAAAGATTGCAGTAAGCACCAAAGGCCCCTGTGTTATGCCCTATGAGGCAGGTAGAGAGAAAGTCCTTTCAAAGACCTCTAACTAGAGCCCTGAAATGGTCAACATGGTTATATTACTGGGCACCAGCAAATGTATTTTGAGGTTCTTTCTTTTGGCTCGATGGTTTGCCTTTATTGAAATATAGAATGGCTAGCTTTCTGTTTTTGCTGTAGAGATTTATCTTCATTTCATGTTTTCCTTGCTTTACTAGTCATGGCTCTGAATTTTTATTTCTATAAGAAACTTATTGAATATACAATATCTGTTGAGAGTAGTTTTTCAAGTCTTATTTGGAAAGAGGTAGACAGACACACTCAGGTCAATGATTATGAGTTGATTTGGTCAAGTAAACAAAACCTTTCATTTTTCCTGGCCATTGATTTTCCATTTGCAAAAAAGAAATAATGATAATTTTTCTTCAACTACACTGTAAGGTGTGTATTCCCTATAATCCATATTTTGCAGGCTTTAGAGTTTCAATTAGGTAATTGTTGACAAATGATTGATAGATATTAATATTAAAAGTATTACAACAGAAATAATAAACTCTGCTTAATAAATTGAAATTCTATTGGTTAGTTAATTATTTTTTGATATCATATAAACAGATGCATGGAAATGCAGTTATATCTTGGAGACATTGCAGGTCATTTCCAGACAATTGCAATAAAGTGAATATTACATAAAGCAAGTCACTCTAATTTTTTGGTTTTCCAATGCATATAAAAGTTATGTTTATACTAGACAGCAGTCTATTAAGTATGCAACATTGTTATGTCTGAAAAAAACCAATGTACTTACCTTAATTACAAAATACTTTATTGCTAAATATGCTAACAATCATCTGAGTTTTCAGAGAGTTACGATCTTTTTGCTGGTGGAGGGTTTTGCCTCGTTGTTGCTGGCTGCTGACTGATCAGAGTGGTGGTTGCTGAACGTTGAGGTGGCTGTGGAAATTTCTTAAAATAAGACAGTAATGAAGTTTGCCATATCAATTGACATTTCCTTTCATGAAAGTCTTCTCTGTAGCATATGATGCTGTTTGATAGCATTTTAGCCATAGTAGAAATTCTTTCAAACTTAAAGTCCATCCTCAAACTCTGTCTGCCACTGCTTTATCAACTAAGTTTATAAAATATTCTAAATAGCTTGTTGTCATTTTAACAATGTTCACAGCATTTTCACCAGGAGTACATTTCATCTCAAGAAGCATTTTCTTTGTTTATTTATAGGAAGCAACTCCTCAGTCATTCAGGTTTTATCATGAGATTGCAACTCAATCATATCTTCGTGTTCCTCCTTTAATTCTAATTTTCTTACAATTTCTACCACATCTGCAGTGACTTCTTCTCTTGAAGTTTTGAACCTTTCAAAGTCACCCGTGAGAGTTGGAATCGACTTCTTTCATACTCCTATTAATGTTGATACTTTGACTTTTCATGAGTCATTAATGTTCTTAATGGCATCTAGGATAGTAAATCCTTTCCAGAAGGTTTTCAATTTACTTTGTTGAGATCCATCAGAGGAATCACTATCTGTGGCAGTTGTAACCTTGTGAAGTGTATTTCATAAATAATAAGACTTGAAAATTGAAGTGACTCCTTGACTCATGAGCTGCAGAATGGATGTTGTGTTTAGGAGCCATGAAAGCATTAATTTCCTTGTATATCTTCTTCAGAGATCTTGGATGACTAGGTGCATTTTCAATGAGAAGTAATATTTTGAAAGGAATTTCTTTTCTTCTGAGCAGTGGGTCTCAACAGTGGGCTTAAAATATTCAGGAACCCATGCTATAAACAGAAGTGCTGTCATTGGGGCTTTGATATTTCATTTATAGAGCATTAGTAAAGTATATTTGGCATAATTCTTAATGACCTTAGGATTTAAACAGTTATACATGAGCACTGGCTTCAACTTAAAGTCACCAGCTACATTAGCTTCTAACAAGAAAGTCATCTATTCTTTGAAGCTTTCAAGTCATGTATTGACTTCTGTCTTTCATAAAAAGTCCTAGGTGCCATCTCCTGGTAGAAGGCTGTTTCATCTACATTGAAATCCTGTTCTTTAGTGTAGCCACCTTTATCCACAATCTTAGCTAAATCTTCGGAATTACTGGCTGTAGTTTCTACATCAGCACTTGATGTTTTAATTTGCACTTTTATATTATGGTGACAACTTCTTTCCTGAAACTTCATGAGCCAACTACTCCTAGCTTCCAGCTTTTCTTCTTCAGTTTCCTGACCTCTCTCAGCATTTACATAGAATTGAAGAGAGTTAGGATCTTGTTCTAGATTAGGCTTTGGCTTAAGAGAATATCATGTCTGATTTGGTCTATACAGACCACTAGTTTTTTTTCATATCAGCACTAAGGCTGTTTCACTCTTATCACTCATGTGTTCATTGGAGCAGGACTTTTAATTTCAATCACTTTCTTTGGGTTTGGCCTAGCTTGACTTTCAATGTGCCTTCCTCACTAAGCCTAATCATTTCTAGTTTCTATTTTAATTGAGAGATGTGAGAGTCATCCTTTTGCTTGAACACATAGAGACCATTGTAAGGTTATTAATTGGCTTAATTTTAACAGTGTCATGTCTCGGGGGACAGGGAGGTCCAAGGAGAGGGAGAGAGAAGGGAAATGGTCAGTCAGTGAAGCTGTCATCAGAACACACACAACATTTATCAATTAAGTTTGCCATCTTATATGGGCACAGTTCATTTCACCCCAAAACAATTACAACGGTGACATCAAAGATCACTGATCTCCATTACAGAAATAATAATAATGAACATTTTTGAAATACTGTAAGAATCGTCAAAATGTAACACAGAGACGCCAAATGAGCACATGCTGTTAGAAAAATAGCACTGATAGACTTGCTCCACTTAGGGTTGCCACAAATTTTCTATTTGTAAAAGATAAAAATAAAAAAGGTAGTATTTGTGAAAAACAATAAAGTGAGTCACAATAAAACAATAAAATGAGATATGCCTGTATGTTAGGGAGTCTCTTTGTGGAATGGTTTTTAGTGTGATATAAATTTTTTAAATTTACTTTGACTTTTAAGAGTTGTTTATGAAAAAAAAGAATTGTTTATGGGGCTTTGAATTGATTGTTCATTTAGACTGCTTTCATGTTAAAGTTTAACTCATCTTCTACAAAGCCTCCACCAACAACCACTGGGGAGAGGAGAACCTATTCAATAAATGTTGCTAGGAAAACTGGCTGACCACATGCAGGAGATTGAAACAGTACCCCTACCTATCACCACACACAAAAGTCAACTCTAAATGGATCAAAGACCTAAATGTAAAACCTTAAATTGTAAAAATCTTAGAAAATGCAGTAAGCACCCTTACAGAAATCTTTGTAGGCAACCAATTCCTGGTCAAAACCCCAGGTATCTATGCCATAAGAGATAAGATAGACAAGTGGGACTTCATTAAACTGAAAAGCTTCTGCAAAGCAAAAGAAACCATCAGAAGAGTGGATAGACAGCCCACAGAATAGGAAAAAATATATTCCAACTGCATATTTGGCAAAGGTCTAACATTCAGGAGGTCTAACATACAAGGTACTTAAATGTGCCAAAAGGAAAAAAAAAAACCCATTAAAAAGCGGGCAAAAGACATGGATAGACTCTTCTCAAAAGGAGATATATGGGCAGCTAACAGACACAATAAAAAGTGCTCAGCCTCAGTAATCATCAGAGAAATGAAAAATCAAGGCCACGTTGAGATACCACCTAACCCCCATAAGAATGGCCATCATTAATAAAACAAACAACAGATGCTGACAAGGATGTGGAGAAAAGGGAATGCTTCTACACTGTTGGTGGGAGTGCACACTAGTTCAACCTCTATGAAAAACAGTGTGGTGATTTCTAAAAGGACTAGAAGTTGACCTCCATATGACCCCACAATCCCCCCACTGGAAATATGCCCAGAGGAACTCAAAGCATTCTACAAAAACGATACCTGCACACACGTTTATTGCATCACTATTCACTATAGCAAAAACATGAACCAACTGTGCTGCCCATCAAAACTGGACTGGATAAAAAAAAATGTGGTACAGCTACACATGGAATATTACACAGCCATAAAGAAGGACAAACCTTTGGACTTCGCAGCAACTTGGATGGATTTAGAGTCAATAATACTCATTATCCATCACAGAAACAAAGAAGAGTACCACGTGTTCTCACTCATAAGTGGACCTTGAACATTTACCATAATACTATGAGAAAGGGATTGGCAGTAGCAGGATACTGCCTAGGTGGAGGGATGGGGGACAGCACAACATCAAAAAGGGTACCTGATCTCAAACCAGGCAAAGTGGAGACCAAAGGGAGGCCCAAACTTCACCTGTATGATGTCTGCTTGTATACCTATTCCTGAATTGTATCCCACATCTTTAAAATAAAATATATAAAATAACAAATAAATAAAGCACTAACTTTTGTGTTTTTTTTGTTGGTTTTTTTGTTTGTTTGTTATTTTGCAATCTCATTCTTGACATGCTTGTCTCTCTGTGGAAAGCACCCAACCTCCCAGCTTTATGTGGCCATTTTCTATTCCAAAGACCATCACAGAAGCCACCTTCTAGATAAAGCTCTCCCTAGTCCTAGCTAAAAGACATTTCTCAGTCTCTAAATCAATGTGACACTATTTTTTTCTTTTAACTTTTATGTCAGTTTGCTAGGGCTTCTGTAACAAAATACAAAAGACATGGTGGCTTAACAACATATATTTATTTTCTCACAATTCTGGAGGTTTAGCAGTCCAAGATCAAGGTGTTGGCAGCATTGATTCTTCTGAGCACCACTACTTGGCTTGTGGATGGCCATCTTCTCTCTGTCTTTCATGATCTTCCATCTGTGTGTGGTCTTCCATGATCTTCCATCTGTGTGTGTCTGTGTAGAAATTTCTTCTTATAAAGATACCAGCATATTGGGTCCACATTGATTCAATGACCTCTTGAAAGACCCTGTATCACATATTGAGGTACTCATCACAGTACCTTGTGTACAGAATATACATAATGCATTTTTTCTTTTATTGATGGATAAAATTTTTACATATTTATGGAGTATATATGGATTTTTTTTTTTAAAGAGAAGGTCTTGTTCTATAGCTCAGACTGGAGTCCAGTGAAGTATTGTGATCATAGTTCACTGCATCCTCAAATTTCTCCTGCTTCAGCCTTCCAAGTAACTAAGACTACAGGCATGCACAATCATGCTTGGCTAATTTTCTTTTTCTTTTTTGAAGAGATGGTGTCCTCAGGCTACTCTCAAGCTCCTGGCCTCAAAAAATCCTCCTGCCCCAGCATCCCAAAGCCCTGGGATTATTAGGCATGAACCACCATACCTGGCCACATGTATTTTTTGCATTCATAGATGTATAATGGTCAAGTCAGGGTATTTTAAATATCCATCACCTTGCATATTTATCATTTCTGTATGTTGGTAACATTTCAAGTCCTCTCTTCTAGCTATTTTGAAATATACAACATATCATTACTAACTATAGTCATTGTAGTCTGTTATAAACATTAGAACATGCCGGGCTCGGTGGCTCAGCCTGTAATCCCGCGCCTTTGGGAGGCTGAGGTGAGTGGATTGCCTGAGCCCGTGGGTTCGAGACCCGCCTGGGCAGCGAGACCTCATCTCCACAATAAATCAAAAAATCAGCCGGGCGTGGTAGCGCATGCCTGTAATTCCGGCTACTCGGAAGGCTGAGGCGGAAGGATCGCTGGAGCCCAGCAGGTCGAGGCTGCGGTGGCCGGGAGCGGCCACTGCACTCCAGTCTGGGCGACAGAGTGAGACTCCAACTCCAACTCCAAAAACAAAACAAACAAACAAACAAAAAAAAACACATTAGAACACAATGTCTATGTGTTCTATACAGTTAGATGACAGTTAGATGGACAGTTCTTCCATCTAACTGTCATCTAACTGTAAGTTTTCACTCATTATCAACTTCTCTTCATTTCCCCTTTCTACCTTCACACCCTTCACTGCCTCTGGTATCTATCATTTTATTCTCTATCTTCATAAGATCAAGTTTTTTAATTCACATATATAGGTGAGAACATGCAGTAATTGTTTTACTGTGCCTGGGTCCTTTTATTTAACATAATGACATTCAGTTCCATATATGTGTCTGCAAATGACATGATTTCATTCATTTTTATGGTCAAGTAGTATTCCATTATATATATGACTTTTTAAATTCATTCATTCACTGATGGACACAAGTTTATTCCATATATTTGCTGTTGCGAATAGATAAACATGCAAATGCAAGTATACCTTTAATATACTGATTTCCTTTCCTTTACATAGATAAACAATAGTGGTATTAATTATTAATGAGTCATACAATACATCTGTTTTTGTTTTTTTGAGAACTCTCCATACTGCTTTTTATGCTGGTTGTATTTATTTAAATATCTACCAACAGTGTGTAAGAGTTCCCTTTTTTCTGCATTCTTGTCAACATCTTTTTTTTTTTTTTTTTTTGTCTTTCTAATAATAGTCATTCTAACTGGGATAGTATAATATTTCACTGTGGATTTGATTTGCATTTTTCTTGATGATTAGTGATGTTGAACATTTTTTCATGCACCAGTTGACTGTTTGTATGTCTTTTTCTGAGAATGTTTTTTCATGTCCTTTGCCCACTTTTTAAAGGGATTTTGTTTTGTTGTTGTTGAGCTGTTTTAATTCCTTGTATTTTCTGGACAGTCGTTCCTTGTCTAATGAGTAGTTTGCAGATATTTTCTCACACTCAGTAGGTTGTTTCCTTACTCTGTTGATTGTTTTCTTTGCTGTGCAAAAACCTTTTAGCTTAACATTAAGTCCCATTTATCTATATTTGTTTTAGTTGCCTGTGCTTTTAAGGTCTTAGTCATCAAATCTTTGCCTAGAAAAAATGTCCAAAAGTGTTTTTCTTATGCTTTCTTCTAGTAGTTTTATAGTTTTAGGTCTTACATGAGAGTTGATTCTTGTACATGATGACAGATCATTGTATATGGTGACAGTGTATATTCTTGGTACCCTTGTTGAAAATCAGTTGGCTGTAAATATGTAGATTTATTTCTGTGTTCTCTATTTTCCTTTATTGGTCAATATGTCTATTTTTACTATGGGCTTGTAATATAATTTGAATCAGACAATGTGATTCTTCCAGCTTTGTTCTTTTTTCTCAGGATTGCTTTGATGAGTCTTTTGTTTTCATACAAATTTTAGAATTTTCTTTTCTATTTTTATAAAAACTGACATTGGTATTTTGATAGGGAGTGCATTTAGTCTATGTATATCTTTGGGCAATATGGTCATTTTAATGATATTAATTCTCCTGATCCATAAGCATTTTTTGTGCATTCTTTTCAATGTCTTCCAGTTTTCCCTGTAGAGATGTTTTACCTCCATGATTAAACTTATTCATCAGTATTTCTTTGTAGTTATTGTAAATGAGATTGCATTTTTTATTTCTTTATTAACTATTTTATTATTGGTATATAGCAATGCTTCTTATTTTTATCTGTTTATTTTGTATCCTATAACTTTGCTGAATTTGCTTATCAACTCTAATTGTTTTTTTGCAGAGTCTTTGTTTTTGTTTTTTATTAATATAAGATCATGTTACATGCAAAGAGGGACAACTTGACTTCCTTTTTAAAAATCTGGATAACTTTTACTTCTCTCTCTTGCCTCGTTGCTAAGACTAGCACTTTCAGTGCTATCTTGAAGAGGAATGATGGAAGTGGGCATCCTTGTCTTATTCCAGTTCTTAGAAGACAGGCTTTCAATTTTTCTTCATTCAGTATGATGTTATCTGAGTTTGTCATACATGGCCTTTATTATTTTGAGATATGTTCCTTCTATGCCGACTTTTTTGAGAGTTTTTATCATGAAGGGATATCAAACATCAAATGTTTTTTATGTACTATGTTTATTGATTTGCATATGTCAAACCCTCCTTGCATCCCTAGCATAAATTCCACTTGATCATAATGTATGATCTTTTTACTGTCCTGTTGAATTCAGTTTGATAGTGTTTTGTTTGAGATGTTTGTGTTTATGTTTATCAGGGCTATTGTCCTATAGTTTTTTGTTGTTGTTGTTATGTCCTTGTTTGATTTTGGTATCAAGGTGATGTTGGCAACATAAAATGAGTTAGGGAGAACTCGCTCCTTTTTTTAAAAAATAATTTCAGGAGGATTGACATTAGTTCTTTGTATATCTGGCAGAATCTGACTGTGAATTCATCTGGTCCTAGTCTTTTCTTTTCTGGGATTCTTTTTATTACTGATCCAATCTTGCTACTCATCAATGGTTTACTTAGGTTCTCAATATGTTCCTGATTCAATCTTGGTAAGCTCTGTGTTTCCAGGAATTTATTTATTTCCTCTAGGTTTTCTAGTTTGTCAGCATATACTTATTCACAATAGTCCCTGATGATCTTTTATGTTTTTGTGGTATCAGTTTTAATGTCTCCTTTTTCATTTCTAATTTTATTTGGTTCTCTTCTTTTATGGGTTAGTCTAACTAGCAATTTATTAATTTTGTTTATCTTTTCCAAGAACCTTCTTTTTTCTTCATTGATACTTCATATTGGTTTTTAAGTCATTATTTCATTTAGTTCTACTCTGATTTTTTTCTGCTAATTTTGATTAATTCTTGCTTTTCTGCTTCCTTGAGGTGTATTGTTGGATTTTTAATTTGTAATCTTTTTACTTTTTTGATGTAGTGTTTATTTCTATGATCTTCCTTCTTACCACTAATTTTACTATATCCCATATGTTTTGGTATGTTGTTTTCCATTTCCATTTGTTTCAATTTTTTTGATTTCCATATTAATTTCTTCATAGACTCAATGGATGTTCAGGAGCATGTTGTTTAATTTTAATGTATTTATATTGTTTCCAAAGTTCCTTTTGGTATTGATTTGTAGGTTTATTCCATTGTGGTCTGAGAAAATACTTGATATAATTTCAATTTTTAAAAACATTGATACTTATTTTGTTGCCTGACATATAGTTTAACCTGGAGAATGCTCCATGTACTGATGAAAAGAATTTATATTCTGTTGTTGTTGGACAAAATATTTTGTAAATGTCTGTTAGGTCCATTTGGTCTAAGGTCCAGTTTAAATCTAATCTTTCTTTGTTGATTTTATGTCTAGATGTTCTGCCTGATACTAAGAGGTTATTGCATTGGAGTCACTGCTCTCTTTAGAGCTACCCACTATTATTGTATTGGAGTCTACTGCTCTCTTTAGATCTAGTGATATTTGCTTTATGAATCTGAGTGCTTTAGTATTGAGTACATATAGATTTAGAATTGTTATATGTTTTTTCTGGCTGACTTTTTATCATTATATAAGGACTTTATAGGTTTTTTTTAAAAAAACTGTTTTTGACTTAAAGTTTTTATTATCTGATATAGGTATAGTTACCCCTGCTCACTTTTGATTTCTATTTGTGTGAAATATCTTTTTTTCTTCTCTTTACTTACAGTATATATTTGTTTTTTACAGATAAAGTGTATTTCCTATAGGCAGCATATACGTGGATTATGTTTTTCTAAAACCTATTTAGCTAATCTAGATATTTTAAGTGGAGGGGAATTCATGTCTCTATGCAAAAGACAGTCACATTTTCATACACCAACAATAAATAAACAGAAACCCAAATATCATATCTCTGTGAACACACATGAAGAAAATGGAAAGATCACAAGTTAACAGACTAACAAATCATCTAAGGAAGCTGGAAAAGCAAGATCACCAAAACTCTAACTTCAGCAGAAGAATCTAGATCACCTAAATAAAAGCCCAAATTTGGGACATAGGAAACAAAAAGATAATACAAAAAATCAAAAACCAAAAAAAGTTGTTTTTTTAAAAGGATAAACAATATTGATGGACTGCTAGCTACACTTACAAAGAAAAAGAGATAAAAAGCCCAAATAAACACAATCAGAAATGCAAAAGATTAAGTCACAATGGACTCCAAAGAAATACAAAAGATTATCAGAGACTACTATGTACACTTGTATGGAAACCAACAAAATCTAAAATCTAAATGAAATGGAAGACTTTCTAACAGAGATATGAATTCCTCTCTTAGTATTGTTTTCATGGCTTCCCAGAGGTTTTGGTAAAATGTTTCTTTGTTTCGTTTGCTTCCAGGAATCTTTTTTTTTTCTTTTGAGTTGGAGTCTCACTCTGTCACCCAGATGAGTGCAGTGGCTGCTCCCGGTCACTGCAGCCTCGACATACTGGGCTCCGGCGGTCCTTCCACCTCAGCCTTCCAAGTAGCTGGAACTACAGGCACACTACCACATCCAGCTAATTTTTGATTTATTGTAGAGATGAGCTCTCACCAAGTTGCCCAGGAGGGTCTCAAATCCGCAGGCTCAGGCAATCCACTCACCTCAGCCTCCCAAAGTGCAGGATTAGAGGCTGAGCCACTGAGCCCGGCTCCAGGAATCTTTTTTTTTTGAGTTGGAGTCTCACTCTGTCGCTCAGACTGGAGTGCAGTGGCCCCTCCCGGCCACTGCAGCCTCGACCTGCTGGGCTCCAGCGATCCTTCTGCCTCAGCCTTCCAAGTAGCCGGAATTACAGGCATGCACTACAACACCCGGCTGATTTTTTGATTTTATTGTAGAGACGAGATCTCACTGCCCAGGCGGGTCTCGAACCCACGGGCTCAGGCAATCCACTCATCTCAGCCTCCCAAAGGCACGGGATTACAGGCTGAGCCACTGAACCCGGTCCTCCAGGAATCTTTTAATTACTGTTTTGATTTCCATGTTGGCCCAGGAGTTGTTTAGCATCATGTTGTTTAGTGTTCATGTCTTTGTGGGTGTGGGAGGAACTTTGTTGATGTTGATATTTATTTTTATTCCACTGTGGTTTGAGAAGGTGCATGGCAGTATTTCAATCTTATGGAATTTGTTTATGCTTGATTTATGGTCGACGATGTGGTCAATCGTAGAGTATGTTCCATGTGGTGATGAGTAGAATGTATATTCCATGGATTTTGGGTGGACTGTTCAATTAAATCCAAATGGTCAAGTGTCACGTTGAAGTTCCAGATCTCCTTGATTTTTTGACTTGATGATCTGTCTAGAGTTGTGAGTGGGATATTTAAGTCTCCAGCTATGACAGTGCTAGAGTCAATATCTTTTTAAAGTTTACCTAGAAGTTGCTTTATGAAAGTTGATGCATTGTTGAGTGCATATATGTTTAGGATGGATATTTCTTGTTGATGTATTGAACCTTTTATCATTATGTAGTGACCTTTCATATCTTTTTAAATTTTTGATAGCTTAAAGGGTATTTTTTCTGATATTAAGATCATGGCTCCTTCTTTCTTTTGTGTTCCATTAGCCTGAAATTTTGTTTCCTATCCTCTTACTTTGAGTCTGTGAGTGTCCTTTCTGGTGAGATGAGTCTCTGGGAGACCGTATATTGTTGCCTCATGATATTTTATCCATTTTGCCATTCTATGTATTTCCAGCGGTACATTTAGTCGACTCACATTCAGGCTAATTATTGAGATATGAGAGTTTATCCTTGTTATGTTAGCACTGCATTTGTTTTTGTTGCTGCTGTTTGTTTGTTTGTTGTCTTTCTTTTGATTTTGGGGGTGGTTCACATGTGTTTTCAATCTTTTCCCTGCATTCTTGTGAAGGGCATTGTCATGCTTTTTTTCCTTTCTTACATGTTTAATACTTTCTTAAGTGTTTCTTTTAGAGCTGGTCTGGAGGCAGCATAAACTCTTAGGGATTGAATGTCTGGGAAAGATTTTAATTCTTCATCACTGATGAAGTTTAGCTTAGCTGGGTAGGTAATTCTTGGTTGAAATTGTTTATCTTTGAGAACTTTGAAGATTGGGCTCCAAGCTCTCCTAGCCTGAAGTGTTTCTGTAGATAAGTTTGCTACTATTCTAATTGACCTTCCCCAGTAGGTAGTCTGACCTTTTTCTCTTGTTGCCTTTAGGATTTTTCCTTTCATACCTACTTTGTGTAGGTGAATTACTATATGTCTAGGAGTTGGTCTTCTCTTTTGTTGTCTCACTACAGTTCTCTGAATCTCTTGTGTTTGAATGGTCATGTCACTGATGAGATGAGGGAAGTTTTCTTGAATAATTTCTTTCTTTTTTTTTTTTTGAGTTGGAGTCTCACTCTGTTGCCTAGGCTGGAGTGCAGTGGCCACTCCTGGCCACTGCAGCCTCAACCTGCTGGACTCCAGCGATCCTTCCGCCTCAGCCTTCCAAGTAGCTGGAACTACAGGCACATGCTACCATACACGGCTAATTTTTTTTTATTTATTGTAGAGATGAGGTCGCGCCAAGTTGCCCAGGTGGGTCTCAAACCCGCAGGTTCAGGCAATTCACCTCACCTCAGCCTCCCAAAGCATGGGATTACAGGCTGAGCCACTGAGCCTGGTCTTCTTGGATAATTTCATGGAATGTTTGTTCTAGGGTGGTCTCTGCCTCCCTATCTGCCTCAGGAATTCCAATTAATCTTATGTTTGGCCTTTGAAATAATCACTCATCTCTCAAATATTTGTTCTATCTTTTAAAGCTTCTTTTCTATATTTTTAACAGTTTGGGTTAGTTCCATATTTTGGTCCTCAAGCTCTGAGATTTTTTTCTTCTGCTTGGCTAAGTCTGCTTTCTATGCTTATCATTTTGTTATTTATTTCATTCACTGTATTCTTTATTGCTGTTATCTCAGTTATCAACTCCTTAATTCTTTCCTCTTGTATCTCCTCAGTTCTATTTATTCTTTCTATTAATGTCTTAATATCTGGGTTTATGGTTTGAGACCAGTCATTCTGGGGACTCTTCATAGTTTGCATTCCAAAGTCTGTATTCTCAGTGGCTGACCTCCAAGGGGTCTGTGTGAAACCCTTATTCTTCCTTTGGTTTCTCTTCATTAGTGTAGATTCCAACCCCCCCCCAATTTTTTTTACTTCTTCTTTAATTGTTGTTCGGGGATTGGGGGATAGCTTTTACTTCTGTTTGCTCAATCTATTCTTCCTTATGTGGATCCTCTGGCTTTGTTCAATTCTGAAGCTGGACTGTGAGTGGGGGACTGTACTTTTTGCAGTTTTGAGATTTAATTGAGGGAGGAGCTGTAATTCAGAAACTCTCTGCAGATCCCAGTATTTGCTGACAGGTGTGTGGGCCCCCTGGAAACTACTTCCCACTGCCTTACAATCTGTCCATGCAGTGGGGGTACAGGGTTGCTCCCTGAAAGCAAATTAGGTAAGAAAAAAGGAAAATAATGGAAAAAGGAAGGGAATGAGAGGAAGCTGGAGAGAGAGACGAATAAGAGGGAAAAGAGACAGGCGTACCAACAAATAAAAGAAAAGAGACATAAAGAAAGACAGAAAAGATTTTTAAAAAGCATACAGACAATCATACAAACACACAAACCAATAAACCCCCCCATTGATGTACTTTTTCTCAAAAATACCCATATACAAACAGGAAGTTTAAAAAAAATTAAATAACAGAAACAAAGCAAGTATAAAAACATAATCAAAAACAGAAAGGGAGAAGAGAAAAAGAAAAAAAACACTAAGACAACAAACAGACAAGCCCATGCAGAACAAACAAACAAACAAACCAAAACAAAAAACAACAAAAAACTTGCCCTGAGGCATTTTCTGTAACTTCAACCTCTTTTCAGCTCTGGTCTCCAGTCTCTCCCCTCTGCTCTCAGCTCAGACTGATAGGGTTGCTCTCTGTGTGGGTCAGATGCCCCACGGACTATTGTGAGAGGAGGGTGGATCAGATCTGGATTCACCCAGCTGGCTGCTGTCAAGTCTCCCACTCAGATCTGATGTGTCTGTGTCTGTTCCAGTGTGGGGGAGGGGCATCTGTCTCTCTGAGTTTGTTGAGATTTCACCTCTAGGTCCCATGTTGGAGGCTGGGTGGAGCTGGGTGGGACAATGCAGGTCTCTACCTGGTTTCCACGACAGAGAAAATGGCTGTGGTTGGTGTTTCCTCATGAGTGGAGGGGATCCTCTCGGCTCTCCCTGATCTTCTCTCTCCACAAATCTGGGGCTCCAGCCACTTGGCTGTCACAGATGATGGTGCTGGCCAGACTCCAGGCAATGAGTATTAGCTGTAATCAGCAGGTTTTTCTCAGGAGAGTCCCAAGAACAGACAACCCTGCACACCAGCAGCTCCAATCTCAGTGCAGTGGGGGGTTGCAGTTAACTCTGGATGAGAGCCCTGGCAAATGAGCCTGAGTCTCCCCTCAGGTGGACTTTCATTCACCCACTGGCACATACCCACTCATGCAGAGAGTCTTTATGGACATTCACTTTTGTGGAGACTCTCACAGTCCAACCTGTCCCATTGCCATCTTGCTGGAAATCCATGAACTTATATTTAAAATTATTATTCATGTGTGAAGTTTTGTTCTTGTGATATTGTTGTTTATTGGTTTTTTGAATATTCACTATTTTTAAATTTTTCTTTTATTGTTTGTCATTGTGACTTGGTGATTTTCTGCAGCGATACCATTTGAGTCCTTTCTCTTCCTCATTTGTGTGCTTGTTTTACCCATGAATTTTAAATTTTAGTGTGTTTTCATGATGGTAAATTCACTCATTTCCTTCCAGAATCAATAATTTGAATTCATTTTCCAGAACTTCATGAATTTCTTTTTGTTTGGGATTAGTTGCTGGAGAATTATTGTCCTCCTTTTGAGGTATCATATTTCCTAATTTTTTATGTTTTCTATATCCTTATATTGATATCTGTGCATCTGGTGTAATAGTAGCTTCTTTCAATTTTTAGAATTTGCTTTCATAGGAGAGGACTTTTCCATATAGATGTATCTATGGTGGTGGTTGGGTAGGACACTTTGATTTTGATTCCAGGTATATGCAGTAGTCTAGTTTCTATATGACTTCAATAATCCCAAGTGGTGTCAGTGGTATCTGTGATTTCCTCAGTGGCTTGCGGTGCAGTTGTTAGTCAAGGCTGTGGTGATGTTTTCCTGGGGACTGAGACAACAGTTAGGTCAGTCTTTGGGCCCCATTGGTAGTAGCAGTGAGCTGACTGTCTGTTCTTGGTCCTCAGGGCAGTATGTGGCCTGTGTTAATTTCAGGGCCTGTGAGGGTTGAAGAGGTCTCCCATGGCTACGAATGAAGGAGTCCATAGTGGGATTGTGTACTACTAAGGTGTTAGTAGGTCCAGGTGGGCTTATTCTTTAGCCTCCAGGTAGTTTACTCGGATGCTAATAGTGGCAAGAGTGGGCTGGATGTGTGGGTGGATTCTTGGAACCCTGGGCAGCCAGCATGGCATGGGTGATGACATTGGCAGTGGTGGGATGACTCTCTGGCTCCTGAGTGGTGCATGCTGGTGTTGGTAGAAACTTTGGTGGGACAGGCATAAGGTCCACAGGTGGCATATTCAGGTAGGTGTCAGCATGGTGGTAGCTGTCAAGTGGTAGGCTCAACCTCAGCCCCTGGGAGGAGCGTTCAGGTACCAATGGTACCAGGGCTGGGCAATCTCCTGACCCTGGAGTGTGTGCTCTTGTGTAGAATGGGAGCAAAGAGGGGACAGGTGAGCTTGCCCTCAGGCCTCCTGATGGTAAGTGCAGGTGCCAGCTGTGGTTGGCAGGGATGCAGCAATCCTCAGGCCACTGATTGAAAACTCAAGTTGGGTGGTGCTGCTGTCTACCATTGGGGAAATTGATGCCACTTTCAGTGGTGGGCAACCTAGACCAATGGGTAGAGAACATACATGCCACTCATACCTCAGTTCTTGTGGCATTCATGGCTCAGCCCCTGTTGCAGTAGCCAACTCCTTACTTGTACCTCAGTACCTGATACAGTTGCCTGGTACAGATAGCCCACAGTTGCTTGTGCTTTAGGCCCAGGGGAAGCTGCTGGGTTTCTTTTGTGCCTCAGTCCCAGTGCTGCTGGGCTCTAGTATAGTGTGCATCTAGTAGGAGAGGGGTTCTAAAATGGCAACTTGCTGTAGCTTCTTAGGTCCAAGGGAGTGTGTGGTATCCATTGTGAGCTCCCTCCCTGGGCAGTGCCAACGTACAACCTCCTGACAGCTTCCCGTGTTAGTTTCAGGGCCTGTGAGGGTCGAGGAGCTCTCCCATGCCTAGAAATACAGGAGTCCATAGTGGGAATGTGGACTGCTAAGGTCTCTCACTTACCCTTTCCCAGTGCTAGGTCGTCTCTTTCAGCTCCCAACCAATCCCAGCTGAGCAGGCTGCCTCACTCTCTTCTCCTTCCTTGCTTTAGGTATTTATTGTAACGTTTCTGCTGAATTTCATTGTTCTCTCTTGGATGATTTATTTAAAGTGTGATAATCTACTCACTATCTTGATTCTTCTTAGTGGAAAAGGTGAGTACAAAATGCCTCTAGTCAGCCATCCTCCATAATTCATTATTAAGATAAGACAATGAATTAGAACTTTTTTTTAGATCTGGCATGTGAACAATAAGAATTGCATTCAACAGTAGATTTGATGGATGCCAATTTATTTGAATAATTCTTGTAAATACATATACCAACTAAGAAATATGAAAAATGCTAGCCAGGATTTCGTACACTGTTAACATTGATTGTACTAATGAACCAACTCTGGGTGTTCTACTAATGAAGCAGACGGAGCTTACTAAAGTTGTCTGTCCCATTAGTAAATTAAAAACCCAATAGTAACAGGTAAAAATTTCTGAACACTGCTTCTGTTCCAGGCACTGTTTTAAACACTTCGCAATTATTAACTCATTTAATATTCACAACTACTTTGTAAGATAGAAACTATTACCATCTCAATTTATAACCTTACAAAACTGAGGTATGGAGAGCTGAAGTAAAGTGCCCAAGGTCACACCAAATGCAAGTAAGTGGCAAAGTCAGACTTTGATCCTGTGTAATTTGTAATCTGACCTCAGTCTTCGAGACCCTATAATGTATCTACTGCTTGTTAATTCAGTTCTCTGATAACATCTTGTTAGGTTTTTTAAGTATTATAAAATACAGTTTAACACCTCTGATGAGATAGAGCAGTAGTAACTCTTAAGAGTACAATACATTTCTAGATCTTTTAAGAACTTTTGAAATATCTACATAACTTAACAGTTTTTTTTTTTAAGTTAAATTCATTGGCATAGACAGGCAAATTAAGTTCAGGGTGCAAAGCAGATTTTTTTGGGTCTGAATTATCTGGCTAGCAGTTCACAGTGATCTTTTCCAAATGTCATACTCTAAGTGTTATGTTCAGGCATGGACTATAAAAACACTCAGTTTAGTCTCATGGTCAATCTGTTTGGTATAAAAACTCCACTCTGTCGTGGAATTACAAACTGATACATTGTCATGATGGGCGGGTGGTTTATCATGGCTATTGAAGTGTTTGGAAAATAGAGATCAATGACAAAAATGACATAAATAAAGATGGGCTGGCAAAGTAATCTTTTAAAAGCAACAAACACATTTGGATTTTTTGAGATATTGATCCAACTTTGTTCTTGGGAAATTTGAATAAAAATACTATAGAATTAAGAAATATAAATTGGTGCATAATATTTTTTCTGATTTTTGCATGATGCCTATATTAGTTGGGATAATTAGCTAATCCTAAGTAGCTTGAGAGAGAGACAGAAAGAGAGAGAGAGAGAAAGAGAGAAGGGAAGAGGACATAAAAATAGTATCCTATGAATGAGAAGTTCCAGACTACTTGAGTTGATATCAAGTTTCTGACAGTCTTTCTCTATGTCTCTCTCTCCTCTTTTTCCCGCTGAAGGGACAAAAGATGAAAATGGATTCTATATAGTCAAAGAGCAGTCATTTTAACATTGCTTAGCTTTATGATGTTTTTAGTAGTTCACTTTAATGTACCCTCTAATCATTAGCCAAGGACAGAACTGGTTTCCCAGAGATATCTATTGATTATTGTCTTAGAACCCCTCCAAACCTGCTTTGTACTGTTTGCTCTTCTACTCCAAGTTTGTCTTTTAGCCATCACATAAAGCAGCCTTTCATGACATACATAACACAAACAGATCCCATCATCATGGCAAGAGTCATATGATTAACCTACCCATCTGCCTGCCGTCCATCACCGTGGTGTCAGTACTTGTGCTTACCTGCCCCTGATGACATAAAACAGACCACCACCCAATCACCTTTCTGACCTGTCCCACACCAAAGGAAAGCCTTCAAAGCATTCAACCTTAAACAGCCATTGCTATTGCTTTTGTTAAGTTCTGGTCTTGTCATTTTTCTCTTTGAGCTGTAGCCAGGTCATGCTTTTGTTTCCTTAACTTTTGACCTCCTCCCCTACCAAGGGGAGGTGAATCGTTTCTCTCTCTTTCCAATCTACTTTCTCAATAAAATTTGTTTTTCCAATTGAATTTGTGTGCAATTCTTTGTGTCTTACCTGCAACACTGGCTCAGCACTGACCTGACAATTGTCTTTGACCTAACACCCACTATTGTTGATTTTATCAGGAAAGATCTCACTTATCATAGCAGCAAAGATGGCCCCAGGAACTCCATGGTTGTTTATTTCTCATCTTTTTAGAAGAAGAAAAACCACTTTCCTCAAGCCCTCTTTGGAGAACTACTGGTATCTGTGCTTCTGATGAAAGCCCATGGCAGGTGAGGAGGTGAGGAGGTGAGAAAATAAGATGTGTAGATGAGGCAAAACAGGAGCAGATGCACCCTGTGACTGCCAAACTTTTTACAAACAAACTCTACTAGGCCTTCTTCTTGGGATAATTCACTATCTTTTTTTTTAACTTAGAATATACCAAAATATTCCTTCTAAAAGATAGGAAGTTCATGAGAGTAAATGCAATAAAATCAAATAAAGATAGGAAGTTCAAGCAGTATCTTCTAAGTAAAGTAGATGCTGCTTTATACTAAACATATTAAGTGTTGGATTATCCTGGCCTCCCAAGGTGAGTTTTTAAAGAGTGGTAGTAGTCGTCAGGTACGTTAGAATACTTAAAAGCTTAGAGGGAGACAATTTAGATATGTTTTCTAGCTCCCGATCCTGCTCCTGTTGCTTGCTTATTGAAATTGTAAGATTTATTTTCATGACTTAAGCAAGAGTCTTAATCTCCTTGTGCTTTGCTTTCTTCACTAGTCAAATGGGAATAATGAGGCCTTTCTTGGATGGTTGATGCAAGAGTTAAAAGTGGTGATGCACATAAGACACGTAACATTACAATAGATCCTCAATAAATGTTAGCTTTCCCGAGTGATGTGTACACTTGACGTAGGTTTGATTCTCCTTTTCCTTTCTTAGTCTTTTTTTCCTCACTTGACAATATTTGATACAAATGGAAACAAATACAGTTTGTCTAAATAGTATGGAATATGGGTAGAATAAATAATAAATTACACTCACTGTATTTCCAGTAATGAAAAAGACAAGCATATAAAAAAATTAATTACATCTTGTTATATGTCAGAAATCCAGTAGGAAGGAAAGACAGAACTGGACACCCACTGAGTCACAATCATCATATGGCAGGCATTTTGAGAAGAGAGAATATTATGCGTCACATTGTCACTACCGTCCTGTCAGTCATTGGTGACTAGGGCCATATGAGGCCTCAAATAATGCACAGCTGCTCAGCACAACATCCAAACCAAAGAACATGGCAAGATCTAATGTTTGAATGAGTTTTAAAATGATATTTTTCTTTAATAGTGAAGAAATAGGTTGAACTCTTAAATTTGTCTGCTTAGATTTTTGTGCCCAAATTTTAAAGATGACACACCTCCATGTATTCTTATTTTTTAAGAATAAGTTACTGGTAAACTAAAAAATCTTTTGGATATATCTGAAAGGTATTTCCTTGTGCTTGAAAGATGGCAAACCTCTCTTATAAGCCTATGGAAAGAACACTTGAAGGAGGGAGTTCAGTAGTGTTTCATTTTATGTAGCTGTTATTCCTTTGGGCCCACAATTGAGATTAAATGACAGGTAAGGGATTTTCATGAGAAGAAATCTCTGGAAGTTTAATGAAAAAAAACCTGAATTAATTTATATAGCCTAACAACAGATGATCATAATTTCCCTTGGATATGGTTTATTGTTGGTAAAATTTAGAAAAACCCACACGTATCATTTTAAAGTACATCTGAAGTATATTTTCATGAAATGTACATGGTTGTGTAGTTAAATGTTTATGGGAACTTTTCATTTTTTGCTGTTCGGCCTGCCTTCAAAATATTCAAATATATTTGGCTTTTGTAACTTTGCTAATTAAACCTTCTAAAACAGATGGAATTATAGAAATTACAGGGTTTAAAATATCATCTTAATTGGTTTACGATCTATGTGACATGTAGTGCCATTCATACTGTATAAAATAGATACGAATGGCTCAAAGAGATGGCATGCCAATTAATTTCTCTTTAGCTCTTTCAATTAAATGTTGTTTTCTTCATTATTTTATTTCCTTTCTATTAGCCTGGTTCCCTGCGAGTCTGATCATCCCTAACTATGAAGATATAGGTTGTAACCTGAGATCATACCAGACAGTTTCTCTCATGACTGAGGGCAAGGGAGAATCTGAATTTACCCTCTTTCTACAGAAAATAAGAAGCCTTTAAGCATGCATATGACTGTCCCCTAAAGTGATGCATAGATTAATCTTTCTCCTTCTAATAGTGATTGCCTAATGTATGGAGACAACCATATTCCTCTGATTTATCTGGAATAGTCTTTATTTCAAATATCTGTCTTACTGTTCCTCTAAGAACACTTAGATTTATCAGACCGCATGTTCAGATTTTTTTAGGGGATAGGAAACTATAATCGCTGTATGTAGAATTTTGGGAAGTTTAAATAGGCTACCTCATGTGTGTCTATGTTCCTTAAGATGGAGAATCTGGTTGAATACAATTCACCCAGACCTCCAAAGATTTCAATTTTGAGGGCCACAGTGAAGGCCTGCTTTATAATAAATGCGCTTTACCCGCAAAATAGCACATAGTTCTAAAAAATGTCATACTACAATTTCTTGGCTATTCTTGGCTAACAAAATTAACTCGACTGTTTCTTTCAAATATCTCAATTTACCATTTAGATGTGATTTTAAACTCACTAGTCCCCTTTGTTGCCATGGTAACAGGTTTGGACCCTCATGGGTGACAGAAAAGTACCACAGTACTGGTTCCTGTTTGAACACACATGTTTGCTGGGTTTCGCCTTGCAGCCAGAGGAGAGAGGAGAGTGGAATCACCACACTTCCCACAGCAAGGTAAATACGTGCATCAAACAACACTTGGAGCCTGGGAAATCGTCCACAGCAGGGCAGATTACCTCTTACAGGCACTATGGAGAACAATTCAAATTCTGGCTTTAATGATCCCAGATAGAGCTCTTCTCCTCCCCACCAATGTGACATTTTGCAGACATTTTATATATCAAGGAAATATTTAATTGAAACGTGCTTCTGAGAATGCCTACCGAGCTGGCTCTAGGCATCTTCCAACATTGCAGGGGTCAATTAAAAGAACCAATCAACTGTTTTTAAAACTTTAAAATATTTTTTTAAAAGGGTGGGGGGGAAAGAAAGTGGACAAAAAGTAATGTTAAATAGCATGGAGCATGACTAATGGCGCTAGCATGTTAAAATCATTGGGAAAATGTCCTTGGAAGACAAATGAATTTTCAGCAGAATAATTAACTTAATTAACAAATTTGCATGCATATTCATCAGGCTATTGAAGTCTTTCCAGCCCAGCTTGATGAGCGTTGGTGTAATAATTGTCTCATTTACATTCTGCAATCTACTACAATTTAGGGCATGCAAAAAAAGCCGACCTCTTCCCTTTGACTTTCTTTCGGACCCACATACGCCTCAAAACACGGCCTTCACCCTCTCCGCGGCCTTTGGCTCAGGCCTTTTGAGAGAACCCCCAGAGAGAGTTGACTGTGTTTTCCCATCCCCCAGCCTTCCTCTTCTTTCTTCTTTTTATTTTTTTTCCTTTTGGCCCAGGTTCTCTGTTTTTGCCTCTGCTTGCTCTCCTGGGTAAATCTTGGCACCAGTTCTGACTTCAAATCTCTTGGGTCGCCAGACTGCATCATGTAAAAATTGCCATTTCCCTCTATCTCTGCAGGGCAATCTTTAAAGGCAGTAAGGTGTGACGCTCCAGACTGGCAGCTTGGCAAGAGGGAGCCCATGGATACCAGCACACGGGAATCTGGACGGTTCCCTCTGACAGCAGTCAGCACTGGGAACAAAAGGAATGGAAGGGGAAAAAAGCGCAAATGTATTTTTACATATTGTAGGCATATGGCCACAAGACCAGCAGAAATATATTTAATTACCAATTGCACGCATTGAGGAGAAAAACATTGGAAAGGGAGGAAAAAACTGTGTGCACAGCAATATTATTCCACTTTAACTTTTCACCTCAGCTTTTTTTTTTTAATTGAAGATTAAAGGGAATGTGAATTAGAATCACAAAGGGTTATCTGTTGGATTCCTATTAAAGGTGATGCAGGTTTGTGACATGCCTTCCCTAACAGCGTAACATTACAGAAAAATATAAAAGTTTTTCTTTTAATTATTTTAGTTATGAAATAATTTGACTAAGGTATTTTGGTGGGGCAGAGTGGACCTGGTTTGAAGTATGACAGTCAGACAATCTTACTGTTGCATGACAACTATACTTCTGATGTTATACATTACTTTAAGCGTTAACGATTAATGAATAACCTTTGAAAAATTATATTCTTGGTTTTTCTATGAAATCAGAACAGTTCAAACCACATTCATTGTCAGGCTTTAGCTAACCAAGAGAGGTATACAGAGGTGAACCACTGAATACCTGAAGTCTAGAATGAAGGACAAATACATATCCGTACAATCATAGTAGTATATTCTTAAATTGGTATATATTAAAATTATAGTTAGTTAAAATCACAATGATAGCACACATAACACAACCTATGTCATGTAATGACATAGGTATATTGATCCAAGGGCCATAGAGAATTGACCCTTAGTTCAGTCCAGGAGTCAGTCACATGCAAGGACCAGGGAGATGACCTCTTCTGGGGAAAGCTGATGAAAAGAGGGGGTCTGAGAAAAAAAAACAAACAAAACAAGGCAGTCACATTTGGCAGGAGGAGTTCAGGCAAGCAGGCTAGCTCGTTTCCTAGGGTGCAGGCTCTGGAGTCGAGTAAGGGGTCAGAGTAAATACATGTTTCCACTGAGCTGAGAACTAGAGAGGGGCCTGCACCTCCACCATTGACAGGAAAGACAACCACAGCCCCAAGAAAGCAACTTGCCAGGAGTCCTCTTTGTAGCTGGCCTGTCATTGACTTCCTGTTAGCCTCGGGGTTTTGTTCTCATCCTGCTCTTTGAAAGTATTTGTTGCCAGTGCTGGCTGTGCAGGTGACCTATGCCCTCTGGTCCCATGCTGCTATGGGTTCTGCCCACCTGACCCTGACCTTCCTCAAAGCCTGCTTCTGTAGCTCAGATAATAGTTCCAAGGCCTGTCAACCTATGCAAAATCATCTTGTAAAGTTTTTTGTTAAATTTACTTTTTTTGTAAATCGACCCACATAATAAAAGCACTAGGGAAGTTGGCTATTTAAAGGAATCCTGTGGTGAATCTTTTCATAACATAGAAGTCATTCCTTAATTAATCTTTTTTGTTTGTTTGTTTTCCTGTCAGATATACCTGTACCTCTGTGGCTTTTTTTTTTTTAAGTAAGAGAAAGTGGCATAGTCTATAATGCCAAGTGCATGAGACTGACAGCCAAGGCTTCTAGAGTCTGTGTTGAACTGCTGCTGGCTGCCACTGCTATGGGCATGACCTTAGGGTCAGTTCTATCTTCTGCCAAAGGAAGAGTTAGGCAGGCCTGAGCTAGAATTCTGGTTTTTGTTTTTTTAACCATCCACCAGCTTCATTTGGCAACTCAGTTTGTTTTCTTTGAATCTCAGTTCTTTACCCATATACTAGATGGTTTTATACTTCAAATAAAACGGTTTTTCCAAGGGCGTGGCACAATAGCTGCTACCAGGGGTTTGCTTGTCCCCATTCCAATTCTGCTCTATTCCACTTCTCAATAGCCACTTGGAGCAAGATCTACAGCCAGACTTGTTAGGAGGAAATACTTGTTAACTTGGGACCCCCCTCCCCTACCACTGTTTCCTCAGAGGGGAGGAAATATTCACCCTACAATATTTTCAGACCATTCTTTACCTTAGGAACCCATGGTAAAAGTAATTTGCCATGTTAGCCAAGTTTCAGATTCAGCCATCTGGGCCAGATCTCTACATTCAAATATGGTAGCATGGGGTCACCTCACCCTCGTACAGTCTCAAGCATTTCAAATAGACCCAAGTCTGTTCTTCTGATTCTTTACCCTGTGGCTCACCCTTGTGAACTCAGAAGTTTTTGGTCTGAGCAAGATTGTGGGAAAGAGGTCCCATAGCATCCCCGATTCTGTTTCATCAGACATAAACCTGTTGGAAATTTGTGTCTGATCAACTAACTAGAACTTTCCACTCCTCTAACCTGCAGCTGCTGGGGAGGGCAGACCCTATTGGTATCACACAGATTTTTAGTTCATCTGATCATCTGTGGGCTGGCAACTGTGGTGGTGGCTGTGACTACAGCTCAAAGCCATGTCCAGTGAGCGTCATGGGCTTCTTCTGAGAAGTGCTGGGGAGTGAGACGCTAATAGCAGCAGAGGCAGCAGCCCCAGCACTGAGGTGGGGTTGGCAGACATGGCTCAATGACCAAGGAGATGGCCACAAACTGTAGTCAGATAGAGGGAACCTGAGGATCAGGGAAGGCTCAACTGTCTTAAAAAACTAGGGGCAGGCCCTGGGTTTCCCAGCCCTGATTTATGATACCTGGCAGGGGTTCCCCTTCAGTTGGCATTTCTGATAATTGTGTGGACAGCTCTCTTCTCTTTTCTTCCTGACATCTGAAGGGATTATTGAAAGGTCAGATACAGAGATTCTTCCAATCTTGGGGCTAGTGTATTTGTGATAATCACTAGAAGCATATTACTGGAGTAAGTTTGGCCTGTTTGGGAGCTTTCCCTTCGGAAGGCAAATACTTGAAAAAAAAAAAGTCAAGGTCATACCATGGCTCAAATGTCCATTCTTGCACATGAGTTGTGCTGACTTAGTTATTAGAGAGTCCAACTGCGCTTGGGTAGGAATTTGGAATGTTGAAACGGTCATGGGTTTGGAGTCTGTTAGTAAATACCCTCCTGTAATCCAAATTTAAGGTACTTCTGGAAAACAGAAAGACTACATCAGAAGACCTCTAAAGTTCCTCATTCACTCACTTATCCATTCATTTTCCTAGGATTTATTGGGGTCCTAATGTGTGCCAGTGGATCTACCATGCCCAGGGACTGTACCCCTGTTAGAGAGACAATGGTGAATGAACTAAACACAGTATTCACTGTCCTTCCAAGGCTTTCCATCTGTTTAGCAAGAGAGGTGACTAGGCAAGCAAAGACAACCAACTTGGTGTGAGAAGTACAAAAGATAGGAGAGCACATAGTGGGAATGGCAAACCCAGGTTAGAGCAACCAGGAAACATTTCTGGAGAAAATGATCTCTGAAGTTAGATGTTTTAATCCAGAAAAGTCTGAGAGAAGGACAACAACATGAGTCATTGAAGGCTTACACTGTGGACACTGAAGTGACTTGCCCCAGGACACGCTGTTAAGTGGTAGAGTCTGGATTTTTCAAGAGTCAAACGCGATGCTCTTAATCATATGGCTCTGTTGTCAACATTATGACTATTATTTAACAGGGCCAAAGTGTCAACTACAAATATATGATGTATTTATAGATTTGGCTGTTTTCTTGGCCATGTGTGGTTTGGAGTTTTAGCCCTTTGGTTAGTAGAGAAAACACAATCCAGACTATTAGGTGGCAGAGGAAGCTAGGTCTCTGAACAACATGAGGCAAAAACTACAATACAGGTGTTGTCTGTACCTTGAATAACATATCTCAAGCAACATGCTTGTTGCTTAAGTAAGTTGATACTACTGTTTTTTAATCTAGCTGCAACATGCAAGTTTGATTGATTTTATGAGTCTTAAAGTGAAGAATTATGCTCTGTAGATACCATGTGGTAACCTTTAGAAGGTGGCAAATTAAAGCAAGGATGATACTACCACAGCACTAGGCCAATGCCTTTGTAAATTAGACACTTTCCAATTTACAAAACTGTGGTACCAAATATGTATACAGTCAGTGCTCCATACGTGTTGGTTCCAAATCTTTTCAGTGGGACTGAAAATCTTTTTTTGAAAAGTGGATGGTTGCATCTGTACTGAACATGTATTGACGTTTTTCCTTGTCATTATTCCCTAAGCAATATAGTATACTAACTAATTATATAGCATTTACATTGTATTAGGTATTATAGGTAATCTAGAGATGATTTAAAGTATTTAGGGGATGCATATGCTATATGCAAATACTATACCATTTTATATAAGAGACTTCAGCATCCATGGATTTTGGTATCTGAGGGGGAATTCCAACCTAATCCCCCATGGATGCTGAGAAGCAACTGTCTATTTATAGTCTCTCTCTGGAGAGACACGGAATGTCTTTGAAGAAAAAGTAATTTAAAAAAATTATGATTAAATAAATAAGAAAAGGAAGTTTAATTTAAACAGAATATGTATACAATTTGTTTGGGGGTTCTTTGGAAACTAAAGCAAAAGGGAAACATGGAAATGTGTATAATTTTGTATTATCAAAAAGGAGAAAGTATATTAGTTCCTTGGGAAGAAAAAGTGCTTGCAAAGAAACAAATTCTGAAAATAGTAGTTTAACATAGTTTGACCTTTGAAGGAGGAAGGAACAGTTCAAAGTGTTTGTTGTATAGCGGATTATAATGCAATCCAAGAACTGTAATGAAATTCAATACACTCTTTCCTTCAAACCTAGACTGTAGGATGAATTCCTACCAGGAAACTACTAGTGGAAAGTCAGAACCACTAGGTCCTAATGCACAGATCTGGGTTCAGAATGCAGCACTAATTTCTCTGTTCAATTACATATTCATGAAGCAATATTTGTTCATTACCTAGTCTGTACCATTCATGTTCCTAGGGTTAGGACTGAGTGATGAAAAAGAAAATAAAAATCCCCGTTTACAATCCACATAATGATTCCAGCACATTAATATACAATTTTACTGTTTTAATTGTCACACGATGTGTGATGGATGAATTATAAGCTAATCAAGTTACATGATGCTTTATGGTTTACAAAATGTTTTCACACATCATTGCAACCCAAATCTCCTTGTGGAAGCATTAAGACATTCCAGGTATAACTCAACATTCAGATTTGGACTGATGTTTCTGGTTACAGAATCTTGATATGTCATGAAAGTATTGTCTGTGCTTATATTGTTCCATTAGAAGGAATATGCCTAAGAGCCCATTTCATACATTAGAAAGTCAGCTAGTAAATGCTACAAGAGACTTTAACATACCTTGATATGCTTAATAGTTGAACACTGCACTTAGGCATACTTGATTTAATGAACATCCCCATTTTCTTCACATCCCATGAAGTATTGTAGGAATTTTGGCAAAATATAAGGTCCTTGTGCTAGGCACAGCTAGAAAATATTAATAGCTGTTAACTGACAACCACTTGTCCCTCAAGACAATGATCCCCAGTCATATGGGTCACTGAGACTCTCAGGTCCTTCCTTGGCATGCCTATTATGTACAATAAGTGAAGAATTCTGCTTCTTTGTCAGTTAATTAACCTGCCTGCTGATGCTGTTCTGCCCTTGGTTGATTCAGAGCAACTTCCAGCTGTTAGCTTCCTCTCTGGTTTTTGGTGATGGAGGTAGAGTCCATAAGAAAGAAATGGCTACATACATTCAAAACTGGTCAGGTAACATGTAAGTAGGATGATCTTTCATCCTTGTTTGCCCAGAATGTTCCTGGGTTTGTTGCTGAAAGTCTCAAGCTCTGGGAACCCTCTAAACAGGACCAAGATTGGTTACCCTACATGCAGAAAATCATTTCTATAATTGAACAGCGACAAATGAACCACTCCATCATTGAGTAAATTCAAAGGAGTAGGTAACATTGGGTGTCTTTGTTTGGATTCCCCTAGTCTAGGCCCTGAGTCTAGGATTCCACTGCAAGTAGTTTGGGGGGGGGGTGATCCTAGGAAATAGAAGTAAAGGAGAGGAGAAATGAGATAGGAAAGCACATTGGCACTGTGGGCACCTGGGGCCTAATCCTACTAGGAAACATTGGGAAGTGGTATAGTACATGTCCCTCAGGGCAGAGGGTTTGGTGTAAGCACAGTCATTAGGTGAAGTCTGTTTTTAGTGCTGGAAATTAAGGTTGTAATTTTGTCTGCTAAGCCTGTAGGCAGAGTGGACTTCAGTCATCAGAGAAAGCTCTCCAACAAAAAGACACAGACATTGCAGGTAAAAACTGTGCTGCAGTACACTGAAATAGTAATGGCCCAAGGGATGTGGGGAGGACACTAACAGCACTCTTACAATAAGTCTACATTGTTACCCAAGTCAACTCATTCTACAGCACTGACCAGCTAACTCTCCCTGGGGTGGACCCAGCTTCTTTGGTATTGGCAGAAAGAACATGGGGGATAATAAGGATATGGGTGGCTATGCAAGACACAGATGACTTTGTTGCTTCTGAATCATGACTGATACATTATTTTTATTAGTAATTATCATATAGCCAAACTATAGATACGTGGGATTAGTTGTAATCTTCCAAGTAGTCCTCAGTAATGCCACTTCAGACATTAATTCGCTAAGTCTGAATAATTTTGAGGGAGGAAATTTTTGAACCCTCTTTAGGGTCTGATCATGGCTTATGAGACTGCATTATCATGAAATGTTAACTTGTTCTTTTACTTATATCTTTCCCTGAGCCATTAGAAACCATTTTATGATTTCTGTCTTTAAGCTGGACAAAGCTGTCTCTCAAGTCTCCTCTAGAAACATCTGGAAGATGACCTCCTTCTGAAATTTGTAAAGTGTTCAGAGGGAAATAGATGGCGAGCTCTGCACCCGGGTATGCAGGCCAAGTACCTGGAGTTAATGACTAAGCCACATTCGGCCATAAAGACCATGATCATTGATCTTCCAGGTGACCTGACGAATACCTCTGCTAAATGGAGATGCTAGAACGGGGTTAGAGGCTGAAGATTCCATCACATTGTTGTTCAAGGAATTTTGCAAAGTCAATGGATGAGGAGAATCTGTGAGTAATCAAAAGCCTTGAGGTTGAGAGGAGAGAGACCAATGTGAGCGTTACTTGGCAGTGGGGAGGTTTTAGTAGCAAATGCAGAGCAGCTGTGGCTGTGATGGTGGATCACTGGGATGGGAAGCGACGCTTGCCTGCCATGGAGAGAAGAAGGAAACCAGTTGGCTCAATTTGGCTTGTGTCTTAATAGTCAGCCCAGCTTCTATGGGTTGACTGTTGGTTGAAGTAATCCAGATGTTTGTCCCCAATCACCTGAAGGAGTCCAGTGAACATACCTTTTACATGTACATGAAGTTGCCACTCACCTTTCTTTGATTTGGGTTAAATAGTTTTAATTCCATTAGTCTTTTTTATTCTTATGGTTTGAAAAGTAGTTTTATTTACATGTAAAGACTCATAGATTCAGTTCAGCCTCTTCAGGTCCTCCTGCCTGGTAGGCAATAGGGAGAATAATGTGAGACAAGGGCTCAGGAAGGTGTAGATTTCCAGGTTGGCCCTGTAATTCACTAAGGATGTGCACATGGGTGGGCTACTTCTCTGAATCTTAAGTAAGGATTATATTTACAATTAGTAAACATTTTATTATTATTCCCCCCACTAAACATAAGATATGTGAAAATCTTTCTCTCCTCCTAAGACTGCTTCTAAATACATTCATAAAAAATTGAGGCTTGTCATCTTAAAACATACAACCTAATAATAAAAAGAAAATAAAAGAACAGGAATCAAAAACATGGTAATGGGAGAGAAGATAAGCAAAGAAAGCCTATTGTAATTGTGTTAAAAACTTAGTAGTGAGCTTCTTGGAAACAAACAAAAGCAAAATGCAACAGACAAATCCTACTCTAATAAAATGAAATGTAAATTTTTATAAGGTAAGAAGTATGTTTTTGCTTTAACTGTAATATGATTTATGTAATATGGTTCTGTTATAAGAGGCATTGCAACAGACAGTGGAACATTTACTGTAGTCAGAGAAAGGGTCTCTGTATCCTATTTGCTATTTTGACTGGGTTAAAAGCTCTACTTGTGGAGTTGTGTTGAAGGTTTCTTGAAGGTATTTCTACAGAGAGATGAGAGAAGATATAGCCAAGCCATGTCTTTTCTAGTAAAATAAATAATCTCAGCAATACAACCTAAAGGTGCTGGAGTACTTGTCTGACTTATGTTCTTTCTTTAACCCTTTTCTTGGTTTACCTGGATATTGTATCAGCTTCCTAACTGGAGTCCTTGGCTTCAATCTTGCCCACCTTGAGTCCTTTCTCTAAGCTGCAATCAGACAACATTCCTAAAGTACAGCTCTCATTCCTGTCACTTCCTGGCCCAATACTCTCCCTACAGTTCACTTCTAAATTCCTTCCATATCTCAGATATGTCATGTGTTTTGCCTTTTTCACATTCTCCTTTACCTGGAATAGCCATCTCTATTGTCAATCAAGCTGTCAAATTAATATCATCTTTTGGATGTCAGTTCAGACACCATTACTTTATCAAAAAAAAAAAACTTCCTTGACCATCCCAATCTCTCTTGTCTGAATTAGCATCCTCTTCTTTGTGTTCCTTAAGCACTCTGCCACACTGTATCGTTATTTTGTATTTACTTGTCTGTAAGTCAGGGGTGTCCTTGTCAGAGCTTCATCAAGCCTTCTGTGTTAGCAGAGCCCTGCGCATAGTAGGGGCTTAATACATATTTGGGTTTTTTTTGTTGTTTTTTTTTTTTTGAGTTGGAGACTCACTCTGTCACCCAGACTGGAGTGCAGTGGCTGCTCCCGGCCACCGCAGCCTCGACCTGCTGGGCTCTGGCGATCCTTCCACCTCAGCCTTCCAAGTAGCTGGAACTACAGGTGCGCGCTACCACGCCTGGCTAATTTTTAAAAATTTTTTGTAGAGATGAGGTCTCGCCAAGTTGCCCAGGTGGGTCTCGAACCCGCGGGCTCAGGCAATCCACTCACCTCAGCCTCTCAAAGTGCGGGATTACAGGCTGAGCCACTGAGCCCAGCTTACATATTTGTTAATAAGTGAATTAGTAAATGAAAGACCTAGTAGGATCTGGCTTTCAAACCAATAGTCAGTGTCATCGATGTCATGTTAATAACCAATGGACATTTTCCCAGGGTATATTTCATGAAACATTTCTTCTGAGAAATAGTCATAGGTGTTCTGGACAAAAGACTTTTGTGGCTAAGGAAGTGAAAAATATTACATATTTTATCTCTCAAACAAATCACTATTCTCTTTGGAATATTAAAGGCTCTTGTGTGTTTCTTAACTAAAAAATTTATTTACTATACATTTTTCATACTTTGAGGTATGTGTGTGCATGCATGTATATGTAGTACCTGTTGGAATTAATTCCTTATAACAAAAACAGTTTGGCAAACATTGTACTATAGGCTTTACTTTAAATTAAGAAGTGAAATAAGAATGCATTTGTCTCCCTGTTTATTTACGTTGCTTTGTAAAATTTGCAAACATAAAAAATGTAGTAAACCAAAAAAAAAAAAAAAGTAGCAACAGTATGAAAATGAAAAGACAAAATTTTGCAGGAAAAATGTATCAACTTTGAAAACACAAGAAAATTCACTGGGCAAATTTATTAAGCTAGCAAGAAATATAAGTGGGTTTAAAAAAATAAATATATTGAAAAGGGCTATTGTTCAGGAGAAATTCAAGCTATGTTTTTTTCTCTGCTCTCACATCACCTCAACAGTCATCAACACAGAAGATTCCTGTGACCCCAAAATATGTGGGTATATTTTTCCACTGGGAAGCAAGTAGTCGGTTTTGTAGTAGACACCAACTGAGTGTCCTCTAATTTAATTCTGACACCATCTACCTGGAGGTAGTGTTAGATTCACAGGTTGAGGGTTTGGTCTCCAAGACTGCTCCCTTTCAGACACCACTTGCAAGTCTAGGCCTCTGGAACTTCTGACTGACTGATGGACTGGCTTAAGTTGGAGCTCCCACAATCCCCTCTTTGGATTTGGTTAATTGGCTAGAGTTGTCTCAGAACTCAGGGAAGCATTTACTTATGTTTACTGGGTTATTATAAAAAATATCACAAAGGATAAAGATGAAGAAATATATATATGTGTATATATATATATATATATATATATATATATATATATATATGGTGAGATATGAGGTATGGGAGAAGGGATGCAGAGCTTCCATGTATGAGCTAAACCCAGCAAGACGTGTGTGTTAAAATTCTTGGCTTCTCTGTGCTGTATTCCTCCCCAGGTGTGGGCAGGATCCCCTCCCTCTGGATTGAGGATCTTATGATGCACAGAGTCCTGATTGGACAAGTGAAAGGAGAACTAAATCGTCCCAACAAACGACTATAGCAAGAGCTATGAGAGTTACAAGCCAGGAGCTATGGGTGATAACCTATATAAAACAATATCAAAATAAAATAAAATAAAATCACAACTGTATATACTACACACACAATCATGGCTAAGCTTAGAAAATATTACGGGAAAAGAACCCCATTTACTATACTAACAAAATATAACAATTTAGAAATAAGCTACACAAAAATTGTATAAATTGAATAGCCCAAATTTTAAAAATTAACATATAAAGGATCAATAAATTAGATTTGCCACATTTCTGAATGAGATCATTCAATATGGTAGGCTATATCAAGTTACTGATGAAACATTGTGGTATTCAGAATCCCAGTTTGGAATTTGATCAAGTATTTCTAAAGTTCAGCTGGAAGATAAATGAGTAAAAGTAGCCAGAACAAAAAATATGTAATAAGATAATTTAGGGGAACAGCAATGTCAGTTATTTAAATATATTAAAAGTTATAATTCTTAAAACCATACTATAGATGCAAGATTAACTCAAAAGATAATAGAATATTAAAAAGTGTTGTTATGCCTAGAGACTTAATATAAAACAAAGGTAGAATGACACACAAGTGTAAGAATGGACAACGTTGCTACAAAAAATTTGGAAAACATTTTAAAAGGTTGTCTTGTTTCCCACTTCATGCTATACACAATTTCCAGAAAGATTAAAGATTTAAATGTAAAGGAAGTAAGACATAGAAGAACTAAGAGAAATGTAGATACTTTACTTTTAAATTAATAGATTTTATTTAGTATAAATGTAAGGGATACAAGTGCAGTTTTGTTACATGGACATATTGTATAGTGGGAAAGTCTGGGCTTTTAGGGTATCCATCACCTGAATAATGTACATTGCACCCATTAAGTAATTCCTCATCACCCATTCCCCGCAACCTTCCCACCCTTCCAAGTCTCCCTTGTCTATCATTTCACAATCTATGCTATGTGTACACATTATTTAGCTCACTCTTTTAAGAAGTGAGAATACGGGGTATTTGATTTTCTATTTCTAAGTTGTTTCACTTAAGATAATGGCCTTCAGTTCCCTCCTTGTTGCTGTGAATGTCATGGTTTCATTTTTTTTTAATGGCTGAATAGTATTCCCTTGTATATATACACCACATATTCTTTATCCAGTTACCCACTGATGGACACTTAGGTTAATTCCATATCTTTACTATTGTGAATAATGCTGCAATAAACATACAAGTGCAGGTATCCTTTTGACATAATGTTTTCCTTTGAGTAGATATTCAGTAGTGGGATTATTAGATTGAATCGTAGTTCTATTTTTAGTTCTTCGAGAAAGCTCCATTCCATACAGTTTGTGCTAATATATATTCCCACCAACAATGTTTAAGCATTCTCTTTTCTCTACAGACTTGACTTTTCAGAGCATTTTTAAGTTTATAAAACAAAAAAAGTTGCACAGAAAGCATAGAAAAATTCTATATATACTCTTTCCCTCTATGTCTTCCCTATTATTAACATCTTGCATTGGCGCAGTAAGTTTATCATCTATGAACCAATCTTGATATGTTATATTTTTTCTTTCTTTTGAGTCCGGTCTTACTCCATTACCCAGGCTGGAGTGCAGTGGAATGCTCATGGCTCACCACAGCCTCGACCTTCTGGGCTCAAGCAATCTTTCTGCCCTAACCTCCCAAATAGCTGGGAATACAGGCACATATTACCATACCTGGCTAATTATTTAAATTTTTGAAAATATTTTTGTAGTGACAAGGGCTCACTATTCTGCCCAGGCTGGCCTGAGCTCAAGCAATCTAGGCCTTCCAAAGTGCTGGAATTGCAGGTATGAATCACCTGCCCGGCACATTATTACATTTTACATTAGGGTTTCCTGGGTTTTGATAAATATGTAATATCTTGTGTCCAACCTTACAGTGCTGTACAGAGTAGTTTTACACCCTAAAAATCCTCTGTGTTCCACTTCTTCAACCCTCTTTCATTCTCCCTCAAGACCCTTTCAACCTCTGAACTATCTCTATAGTTCTGCCTTTCCCAGAATGTCTTACAGTTGGAATCATACGATATGGATCCTTTTTAGATTGGTTTCCTTCACGTAGCAATATGAATTTAAGTTTCTTCCATGTCTTTTCATAGCTTGATATCTTGTTTCTGTCTATTGCTGAATAATATTCCATCCATTCATTGCACGGATGTACCACGGTTCCCCCCCCCATTCACATAGTGAAGAACTAGCTACATTTAAACATTTGTGATATTCATGAAAACAAAATAAAAGAAAAGCATCCATTGAAAGCATAACCATGGGCCAGGCCCCCTTCCAGAATCTTGAGATATGTCAATGAGCAAGGAATATAACAGTCTTTTCTCATGGAAAGATCCTATAATAGCAGGAAGAGGCAGACACATAGAAAATAAAAAGTAGGAACAACAAATAAGTAAATTATTAAGTATACAAGAAGGTGGTAATTATTTTGGTAAAGCAAAAAAGTAGCCCAGGGTCATGAGCACTGGGAGTATGGGGACAGGTGAGATAAGGCAGCAGATGGTGATTCTGAATGGAGTGGTCAGAGCCCGTGAGAAGATTTGCTTAAACCCAGTGGACCTTCCTAAGGTCAGAAGCAACAGATGGCTTGTAAATGTGAAATTTAAAAACTGACTACTAATTTAAAAAGTCAACTTCAAACAATGGCATAATATTTTACTTCTTAAATAGGCATTCACTTTTTTTAAAAGTAGGATTTGTGATTTATATGGAGATTTCATACAGTAGGAGTAAGTATTAACTTGTATAATTGTTCTTGAAGGCAAGGGGATGATAGGAATAAGGAAACTTAACAATGTTTAAACAGTCATTGCACATCTTTGAACGCCTGGTAAATGAAAAATAATCAGAAATGGTAACAGCACTTATGTAAAAATTATTTAATTGTAATTTTAAAATTTGTCAATAGCACACCTTTTCTATAATGGGGACAAATTGAAAATTACTACAGTACATGCAACTAATGCCATGCTGTATAATCTTTAAAAATGATAAAATAATTTTTTGAAGAACACAGTGATTTGGGAAAGCTCTTATGTGTAGAAAATATTCCAAAAAGAAATATACCAAATGTGAATAGTAGTTGTAAGCCTTAAGTGGTAGGATTATAGATGATTAAAAATAACTTCTTTAATGATATTTATGTGTGATACATTACAAAATTCATGCAAAACACATGTATATTATAAAATAGATGATTAAAAATGAAAATTAGAGAAAAGTGTAAGGACAGTAAAAATAATCTTGGTTTATTTCTGTTAATTCTGTTTATTACTTTACTTTCTTCTTCCAGTTCATCTATCTTTTTCCCCCTGTACTTCCCTTTGTCCCTTCCTGTGCCCTGCTCTCCTTGCTTCTTCCCCCTCCTTCTCCTCTTCTTCTTCTGATATTCTTGAGAAAAGGGGATTCACACATTTTATTCGTTGCCAGATTGCACTCCACAAAGGCATCTATAACCCCACCCTTTCTTGTTCTCACAGATACACACACACACACACACACACACACACACACACACACACACACACACAGAGATAGAGAGAGAGAGAGACACACACAAACTTTTCTATTTTTACCATTTGGATGGGTAAAGAGTAATGTCTTGCTCTGCATTGCATTTCTTTGATTTTCAGTGAGTGAACATATTTTCATGTGCTTATTAGTCATTTGGGTTTCCGTTTTTGTAATTCAGTCTACAGAACCTTTGTCTACTTTCTGACTAGGTTATTTGTCTGCCTATCTATCTATCCTCTCTCCCTCTCTCCCCCCCATCTATCTATCTAATTATTTATCCATCCATTTTTGCTGATTTGGAGGCATTCCTTACTGTGCCAGGTGGCAATCTCTTATATGTTTTAGGCATCTCACAAGTATCTTATTTCAACACATCTTTTTTCCATTTAATTTGGGTCTATCAGTTTTTTTTTAATTGACCCACCAATATTTCCAAGCAGAACATCATTGTTTTCAGTTTCTGTATCTGTCATTTTTCTCCCCACCACTTCCATCTTTGTCTTTTCCCTCTTTAATCTGTAATGAATTCTCAAGTTTGTCCTCCGCATTTCTTACTCAGTCTGTCAGTGCCAATTCTGTTATTTCTGCCTTAAATGAAGGCTCCATTCTGCTTTTTGAATTTTTTTCTTACAGAATTTCTTACTTTAATCGACTTTACTTTCTCCTCATCTTATTGCTTTTAGGTCTATTTTCTCACAGACACTATTCTATTTTATCTCATCATCTACTGAGATACCAATAACTTATAATTTGGGGGGGGGTTGTTTCTTTGAGTAAGAATTTCTGGAGGTATCATTTTTCCCCCTGAGTCTTTCAGAAGATGTTTCCTTTCCTTTAATCTTCCCACCTCTGAAGGTTGCCCCATCTTCTGATGGGAAGCAGGTGGGAGAAGGTCCCAGTCCCTCGGTTCTGACCACTCCTGTAGTCACTGAGTCTCTGCTGGAGTCGCAGATGGTGGGTAGGTTGGTGTGCCCAGCGCCTCACACATTTCCTGTCGACTTCTGCTCTCTCAGACAGAAATGGGATCCACTCCTACGTCCACTGCCGGCTCGCTAGTACATGGAACAGATGGACTGCATGGAAAACTCTAGCCCCGGTTTTTACTGCTTCTATTTCTATCTCCTCCCAGACCCATAGTTCTTTATTTATGGAGACTACTATGCTGGTAGCCCACAGCCTAAGTCTTGTTCAGGTGTCTTCTGAAGAGTTGCTGTCTCTGGATGTAGATAGGGTTGAGTGAAACGAGAAATTACCATCTGGCTGTCCTAAAAAATACCATGAGCTCAGTGAAGAACTAGTTGGCTAGTTTTCTGGTAGGTACAGTTCGTGTGTTTCTCAACTAAATGTTGAAATCATGAAACAGAAAAAAGAGGATTCTCTCTTTTTTCAGGTGTGTGTGTGTGTGTGTGTGTGTGTGTGTGTGTTTCCTTTAGAAAAAAGCACAAGGGATCTCTCATTGCAACTTGGTATTTATAAGTCTTGTTGTAGGGGCATTAAAACCAGATTCTCCTAGATTTTGGAAACAAACTCATTGTTCTGGCTTTCACAGGTGTTTTAAGTTCTCCTCTTTGTGTATCTTAAGAGCTATTTTAATGAGGCATTGAGAAAGGTCAGGTGACACTTGAAGCTGAGTCATTTATTTAAGAAGTCACCATTTCATCCCTTACCCTGGAGGGGCAGTGACTTCTGTACAGAAAGTTCTCCAAGGAATGCCTGCAGGCCAGGCCAGGCTAAGCCAGGGTACTTCACAGAGAATAAAAGCCTCAAATATGCTCTGAATATTTGGGCAAGCAATTCTCTATGAAAGAGAAAAATTGGCCTAAAAGATTCTGAAATTTTGTATTATTAATGCCTACCTTTACCATGTAAAAAGTTTTAATATGGCTATTTCTGAAGGTCTAAACTTTAGAAAAATTGCACCTTGATGAATTTTTTCTAGTGGATACAAATACAAAAATAAAATAGTCTGTATGAATACCGAGTGAGAGTAAGAAGCAAAGAATGATATAAATGAGATTAAATAACACAGGCTAAGCACTATATGGTTTAGTATGTTGTCCTGTGGATGGACTTATTTGGTATTATTACAAGATTTAAATGGTACTTTCTTCTGAGACAAACAGGCCAAGGATAAAACAAAACAGCTGGCAGGTAGCCCTTATTTTAACACGAGGACAATGCCAGTTGTACATAATGTTGCCAGAGAAAATAGAGCATGCCCAGTTAAACTTGAATTTCAGAAAGACCACAAATACCTTTTTAATGTTAAGTATGTCCCAAACATACAGAACATGCAAAAGGAGATGGCTGAACATTTTTAGTGACACCTTGAAGATGTAAAAGAGAGGAGGCTGTGGAGGACAGGTGGTACAATTTTGAAGACATTTGTAAGAGTTCGGTGTCATTCCCACTGCCTCTTCTGTGGGGGAGAGAAGGATATACTTTCTTTTATCAATGCTTCCTGAGAAAGGCCCAGAGAACCTGGCAATAGCAACCTGGAGATGAAAGGCGCTGGTGTGGTAATTGCCTGGAAGAGTCAAGTTCAAAGACTGGCTGTTGCCATCTGCCTAGCAAGAAGAGAGGCTGCATTGACAGCATGCTGGGCTGCCACTGAAAGCAGGTCAGGGGGGCCTATTTCTCATGGGTCAGACACAGTCCCATGGGAAGCACCAGGCCTGCAGGTGGTTTGCAAACGATGAATGATTTTGGCAGGAAGATACTCATCAGTGGCGGGAGCTGAAGAGGTTGCTGTAAGCTGCCACCTGGAGGAGAACTGAGAGAGGTAGAGGCCGGTGTTCCCAGAGAAGAACTTTCTGGAAGAAAGACCCATCGAAAGGTCAGGAAGCACCTGTGCAGATCATGAACTTTCCTCTCTTTCTTTTCTTGTTTTTTTTTTTTTTGTTGTTTTTTAGAGTTGGAGTCTCACTGTCGCCCAGACTGGAGTGCAGTGGCTGCTCCCGACCTGCTGGGCTCCGGCCATCCTTCCGCCTCAGCCTTCCAAGTAGCTGGAACTACAGGCACATGCTACCACGCCCGGCTAATTTTTTTGATTTATTGTAGAGATGAGGTCTCGCCTGCCCAGGTGGGTCTCAAGCCCGTGGGCTCAGGCAATCCACTCACCTCAGCCTCCCAAAGGCGCGAGATTACAGGCTGAGCCACCGAGCCCGGCCACTTCCTTTTCTTACCAAATATTTGATGTATGCTATGTGCAAATATTTGTACTGCACACTGGGTAGGCACTGTTCTTGGTGCTTGGGGTACATCAGAGAACCCAAAAGACACAGACACCTGCTCTTCAGGAGCAAAGGGCTGGAAGACTGAACTAAACCTGGTAAAAGTATACATTATAGAATATGTTGGAAAGTAACAATTGTTATGCTCTACTTTCAGAGGAGAGTTGGGGTCCTGGCAGTGCCCCAGGAGGTAGGGCACAGGTAGTAACTGAAGAGGTAAGTGTTGATTGGAAAGCTCCAGGCTCTTGGTGAAGAGGCTGCATTATCTTTCTGGGTATGACAAATAGGTATGCATCCAGTTCATTTAAAATAACCAAGAATAAATTAATGCATATTACCAATGGTCATATGCCATTCTTAAACATCTTTCAATTGGCCAAAAGAGAGCACAGTAAATAGTAAATAGCAAAATTCCCCAGTCAAAATAGTCATTATTACAAAGAAAGCTAACCAAGAGTCTTGAGTTGGGGATCTGGGGGAGGTAAGAGACTGCTGGAGAGAAATGTTGAAGCCTAACCCTATTGTGTTTCTCCATCTTCCTAGCTCTTGGTTATGATGGTGTGAGTAGGGATAAGAGTGAAGAACGAAAGAGACTATTTTCTATTAGAAATGGAAGAGAGGCAACAGAGGGAGCAGAGAATGACCCCAGATAGGAGGAGAGCACCAATGCAAAAGGCTAGCATTTCTAAAGTTATGATTGGAGTGAGAGTTTAAAATGAGAAATAAACAAAGAAAGTGATATATTTAAAGCTATTCACACAGCTTTTCCATTATTTAGCTTGTCAAAATAATGCTCCTCTCATTATGATTCTGTGCTAACACTGACTTCAAAGTTAGGCACCAAGCCAGCTTCACGGGGTCAGGTTGCCAAAGGTTATATTCAAAGCAGCATGGTTTGTGGAAAGAAGGAGTTGAAGATCACTAGGGGAATGTGTAAATAAAATGTGGCATGTACCATCAACAGTAATGGACTAGGTTTGCATACAGCAACATAGGTTTCAAAATATGGAGCAGTATAAAAAAATAGAATGCTTAATAGCATAACGCCATGAATAGAATTAACACACACACAACAACTTTTTGTGTTTTTTATGGTACATGACACCTAAATAGACACAATGAATACAGATGCAGAGGTTAAATAATAAATATACTATAGTTGTTGTTGAGGGAAGGAGGGAAATTAAGAGTTGGAATGGAGAAAAAACAGGTTGAACAGCCACTGACATTGTCAGGACATGTGGGAAGTGTGGCTGATCATCTCTCACCAGGTAGGGTCATTGACCATGCTGCTCCAAGGCTCAAGTACTTTGTAAGTTCAAGACTGCCCCTTCTTTATAGAAATGAATCTGGAGGCTGGTGTGCCCTTATAAACTCATGTTTCAGTGCAAGAATAGTGAAGTCTCTGGGTTGCCAGTGCAATTCTCTGGAAGCAGCAGAGCGAACCTAGGGATGTGGTGATAGTAAGGAAAGAGGGATGTGCTGAATTCTGATATTTAATTGTGGTTCTCTAATGGGCATCCCTTTTCCTGGTGAGCAAGTAGAGGCTGCAGGGATGATCAGAGGGCATCAAACCCTAGATGCTAGCAATTGATGAAAGCCTCAGGTTTTTCCTGGTCTTCGTGTTAAATTTGCAGCTTATTAATAATGGGTCACAGCTGGGATTCTGCATTAGGCCACAGGCACTATGGCAATTCCATGCTACTACCTGGTCCCAGGCTGTGAGATCCAGAACTAGGAAACAGCCTTTCTCTGGGGCAGACAGACCTTTTTTGCAGGTAAGGTTGTTTCTTAATTACTGTCCCACCTCTTTGTCCTCCCATCAGTTGACTTATGAGTGATGTCCATTTGTTAGTGGTGATGATTAGCTCAAGAAGAAACCCTTCTCCTATGTTTTTACATTCTAACTGGGAAAGTGTTATGCTAGTTCTTTTAATATACTGGCATGTTTCTAGCATTTTTTTTTTTTTTGGCTAGCCCATGCTTGAACTTATCCTACCAACTTCTCCCAACACTGCATGTGAAACCTAGGTAGAAGCGGAAACTATCTTTTACACTCTACTAGGAGATCACATTTCTTGCACTCAAATACTATGTGGCTTATATAATTGAAATTATTTTACATATATTATATTTTAAGTTGAATTATATTTTCAAACAGTAAGGAAAGCACAGCTTGGTTATTGCCATATGAAATTCATTCTATTTTTTAAATGCAGTGTACTTTGTTTTCTAGCTTTATTGAGGTGTAAATGACAAATAATAGTAGTATATGTTTAAAGTATACAATATGACATTTTGATATACATATACTTTGTGAAATGACTACCACAATCAAGGTAATTAACATATTCGTCACCTCACATAGTTACTTTGTACATTGGGGTGTGAGAATAGGAAAGATCTACTTCTTAGCAAATTTTAAAAATGTGATATATTATTTTTATATAGTCACTATGCTGTACAGAATTTATTCATCTTATATCTGAAAGTTTGCACCCTTTAACCAAAATTTCCCCATTTCCCCCACTCCTCACATTTTTATTCTCAGTGTTTATGAACTCGATTACTTTGGATTCCACATATGTGTGAAATTAAATAATTCAAACTTAAAACTGTTGGAATTTTAAATTATTTTGAACCTTGAGACGGATGTGGCCATGTGACCTGAGTCACATAGCATGCAGCTGCAACTTCTCCTTCTCAGATTATGGATTAAATCTCCTCCTCATTCTTGTCCTGTAAATGATTAGGAAAGACCAAATCAATAAGACCCCTTGAGACCATTCCCCCTACTTGTGGACCTTTAAAGCAATCTCTCTTGGAATGTAGCAAGCTATAACCAATCAGATTACTGTAATGTATTTACTGACCTTGTATAGAAAATGTTGCAATCCTGTTAAACTTCCCTGTCTCTGCCTCTATAAGTGAAACCTTAACTTCCCTGCTTTGAAATGCTGACCCATTTTGTGGAGACTGTGTTTCCTGGATGGCTATCCATAAGCATTGCACTGAAATAAACTCTATACTTCATCATATTTTCTGAATCTCATTATTTAAGGTTGACATTTGAGATCATGCAGTATTTGTCTTTCTGTCCCTGGCTCATTTCACTTAGTATAATATCCTCCAGGTTCATCCATGTTGTCACAAATGGCAGGATTTCCTTCTTTTTAAAGGTTGAACAATTATTCTATTGTATAAAAATATTTAAAAAAAAATTTTTAAGCCATTCATCTGTTGATTAACACTTAGATTGTTTTCATATTTTGACTATTGTGAATAATGCTGCTATGAACATGGAAGTGCAGATATTTCTTCCATATAGTGCTAGGTTTTGAAATATATACACAGTAGTGGGACTGCTGGATAGTACGACAGTTCTATCTTTGATTTTTTTGAAAAAACTTCTAGAGTTTTTCATAATGGTTGTACCAAGTAGGGGCAAAGAGAGAAGCGACAATTTACTGAAACTGAACTGATAAAAGGCAGATCAATCGGAGAAAAAAGCATACAAATTTATTTTAACATGCATTGCTCTGAGGGATTGCAGGAGAATGACTAACCAATAACCCCATGGAGTATGGATCTTATATACTCTTGTACATAGAGAAGGAGAAGAAAGGATGCAAGTAAATGGCAATGTTCCTTTAAGGTCTGGGAGAGGTGTTGGGAAGGTGAAGGGCAGAATCTCACTGTGAACAAAGCTTGTCGAATTATGCAGATAAAGCCTCTCAGATAATCTCTGGAGCTGCCCTCAAGAGAATAGATGAAGTCTGTTTGGGTGTGGTAACAACTCCAAGTTCCTTCTATGGTTGATTTTTCCTGACTATTTGATGAGATTTCTAGAGAGGGGTTCTTAAGAGAATTGCATTTCTTTTGGAAGGAAGCTTTCTTAGATAAAAAAAAATTCCAGAGAGAATCCCTCCCAGTGCTTTGGAAAAGAGGATCAGAGAGACAGGCAGGGGAAGGTCAAAGAGAGACCGTGGTTCTGAGGTTTATTTCTATAGCCTTTCAAATTTCAAAGCACTCAGCATGCCAAAGTTTCATGTTTTGGGGAATCATTTCCTGTGCTCCAACAACCAATTTACATTTTCCACTAATAATTTAAAAGAATTCTCTTTTTTCCACATCCAAATGTAATGTACTTTCTTATTTCCACCTAGAAATTGGACATATTTATTTATTAAATAATATTTACTAAGCACCTATCATGCATCAAGACTGAATGCTTAAGAAGTCTTGGCTTAAAAAGATAAAAATCATAATTCCTGCTTATGTGAACTTTCCTTCAGTCTATCAGGGAGACCATTTGAATACATTGAAACGATTGCTATGAAGGTATGTACAAAAGTTAGTGGCAGTCTTAAAAAAAAATGTTTCTTAGAGAACCAAGGAAGGTTTTACAGAGGAGAAATCTTAAGTCTTGAGTGACAGTTGGACAAGATATAGGAGCAGGAAAGAAGAGCTATGAATTGGGCTCTTAAAGAAAGAATGACTATTCCTATTTCTGGGACACTGAGCAAAGCAGAAATGAGAATTCAAGAACAGAATTTTTTGCTCCTGGTTCTCTGCACAGCCTTTGCTAATTAATCCCTTAGGTCCTTGAGAAACTTCAGGTAAGGAATCCTTGAAAATCCTTATAGATTATTGACTCCAGCAGAGTGACTCCAGAATAAAGCTTCTATTTGTTCAGAAAGAGGCATGAAATCATATAATTGCAAAAACTCATATAAATTGCAAAATTTTCAACTAATGTATCGCAATTATAGGAACGCCTGTTCTGGACAGGACAATTTTGTTGTTGTTGTTGACTTACTAGGCTGAGTGAATCAAAACTAACTTCCTTTAAAAACTATTAATGAATATCTGATAGCCCTAGCTTTAACATTTTCCCCCCTGAAGCTTACAAACCAGTTTAGGGAAAAATCAATTTTTTTTGTAGTTCCATAAAATACCACAGTGAGCACTGACTCACAAGCTATTTATTGTAGAAGTACCATTTTCTTTAAATATATGTGGTTATATCATATATAATATTATGCAAAATAAGTAAGTTTAGATTTGTTCTTATGGATCCCACTTTCTAGCATGGAACTAAAAATTGAATTTTTTTTTTCCACTCTGAAGGCACTAGTCAACTTTATATGGTAGCCAATTAAAAAAAATATGTAGGGTCTGTTTCTCTGGTTTTGACCTACAGAAATTGACTCCCTGGAATGGAATGTGAGGCCACTTGCTATTCAATAACATTATTTTTTGTGTGTGATTATGATAAATTTTTCACTGACACCTTAAGGGTATGGAAATGAATAACATTCAGAATTGTTAAAATGTGGATTTCTTTCACTACTCATTAAGTCAGAGCAATTACCTTTTTAATTCAGAGCCTTGCATATGTTCCATAGAGTTGCAACCTATAAAGAGGGTGAAGGTGAGAAAATACACTGTGGATGTCAACTCCGACATTTTTTTAGGGAACCTCAAGGCCAACATTAGATAACTGAAGTGAAGAGCAAAATTCAACAATTGTGTTGCTTTTCCCCTTGCCGGTTTAGAGAGTCTAGCTGAATATTTCAAACAAAATATATACACAGAAACTTTTATATGATTGAAAGAATTCTGTCTATACCAAGTTTTTATCTAACCCATTACAAAAGAGAATTGGTCAATGTGTTGATAATTTTTTAGTTCTATACTTTGCTTTCTATGTGGAAGGTCATAGAGTGGTGGATAGGCTCTGTAGCCACACTGGATTTGAATCCTATTTCTTTCATTTAATGGCTGTGTGACTTTGAGGAATTTATATAAACTCAACATGCCTCACTTTCCTTATTAGCAAAATGTGAACATTAATAGTTCCTGCCTGGAGATGAAATGGGTCAATGCATGTGTTGCTTGCCTTCTGAAATTACCAGGCTAAAGTCATGTGGCAGAGACAGTGATTCCCAAATATCAGTGTATCCCCTGTATATCCTAAGTTCTCTTGCAGTTGACTGGGGCAGTAAGACTAGCTCTGACCAGTCAACTTTGAACAGCAGTGATCTATGTTACTTCCAGGCCAAGGTAGTTAAGAACCGATGTGCTTCTCCATCCCTCTCTTTCTCTCCAATGGTGACTCTGGAAGCCACGTGTTTCTGGTGATATAGTTTTGATATGGTAACAGCCTGGGTCCCTGAACCATGGCTTGAAAAACATGCAGGACAGTTGCCTGATAACTTTGTATAAATGAGAAATAAATTGTTTATTGTGATATGTGATAAACCAATGAGGTTTTGAGAGTTTGTTGCCACAGCATAACCTAACATTACCCTGTCTTTTATAAGTCATACAGAGTTTTACATTTATTAAATAATCCTTCTTCCTCCTTCTTTTAAAACTTTTAGACCTATTTTAATTTTTTATAATAATTAACTTAAAACATTAAGCCAAGAAATAAGCATGTATACTTAATATTTGTTATATGAGGTCTATGATTTTTGCATTACATTTTGATGTTACTCTGATCTCTAATGGGTAATTCTCTATGGAATTATAGCCAGAAACTCCCCTGAAGAATTTCTGGTGCCAATTATCTAGGAAAGAGGTGTGCTTTGCTTTCAAGAAACAGAAGTCTTAAGGTGTGATAGTCTCTTGTTCTTGACACTTTGTTCTTGGAAAGGAAAAGGTCAAGGTATCTAAAGGGCAGTACAAAGTTGAGGATTGTAGTATCAAGAGTCTCTACCCTTGGAGACAGTTAAGGTATCAAGGAGATATTGGACTATGGCCTGATACCATGGTAGCAACAGAAGTGATAGTTTTTTGGTTTTCTTAAGATGAAAAATAATAAAAGGGAAGATAAGCTCAAGGCAACAAGAGTGGTGTCTCCTGACCTCCCAGTCAACACACTTACTTTTCCAGAATTAGCCATGGAAATAAATGGTTCTTTTTTACTTAAGAAAGGCAGCGTTTTCTTAATTTTCTTGGAAAAAAAAACAACAAAAAAACTGGTGACTTTTCCACTAATCCTTAAAGATTTCAATTATACTGTGATTCATAATCTTGTGAATAAGCACCAATTAGAATCTCTTTGAATGTTCAATACGCCACTTCTAATTCAAAGTCTCAAACTTGTCTCTTCTTTACCGACTTTTCCAATACTCATCAATTCTCTCGACTCAAAATTTTTAAATTTTTATTCCATTAAGTTAATGGCAAGCCCATATAACTCTTGTATAAAACAATTAAAATCTCATGACTGACTTTTCTTGATTGCAGATTTGGGTGACATGTTACAACGGTTGGAAATGATATAATGTTTTATTTCTCATATCCAATTCTACCACTTGACCTCATAGAGCTAGGTATTTCTCTAGTATTTCTCTTGATATCTGCCTCCTCTAGATTTTTATGTGGTCTTTTACAGCACAGTACCTAAGAGAATGGCGTTTTAAAGTTATAACTTTATTATTAAATTTTAAAACATAGGTAATAAACTCATGCAGTTCAAAATTCAAAAATATAAAAAGGTTGGCAGTGAAAATTCACTCTGTAACGTTGGGAGATACCGAAAGAGGCACAGGACAAGGGACTGGTACAAACCAAGTGTTTATTGGGGGAAGCTCCCGGGTGAGGTCCTGTGGTCCGGAAAGATGGGCCAGGGGATTCGTGCCCAAGGAAGGGCGACTTGGGTTTTTAAAGGTGCTGCGTCTGGGGGGCGGTATCGGGGGTAGCAGCGGGGTGGGGAGGCAAAGTATCCAATCATCTCTGGCCCCGTGTGGCTGTTGCTGGGGCTGCTGGTAGGGTTGTTGGCAGGTGCATCTGGCCTGGGCTGGAAAGTTCCTGTTTGGCCCTTTTTTGGCAGTTGGCGGCATGTTTCAGGAGGTTTCAAGTGAGATATGCGGATGTGGGCTTGGGGCGGAGGGGCAGATGGGGGTCGGTGGGTGCTGCTTCCCTCCAAACCTAACACACTCCCTATTCACTTTCCATGCCTAAGTGACCCGTTTCCCTCCTGGAAGCAGTATTGCCAGTTAATTCTGCATGTTTAAAGATATAGCTGATGCATATACAAGTATAGAGTATAGAGACACACACCACATACACGCTCATACACACATATGGATACACCCACACATACCTTTAAAAAACAACAACAACAACAAATGGTAGATATCATATGCCCTCTTTTGAGCTCCCCTTTTCTCCTTTAAAAATATATCTAGGAGATTATCCCATCTCAGTACAAAAATATTTTATTTTATTTTTACTCTTTAAATCGAAATAAATACATATATTAGAAAAAACACAGATATCATAATTACACAGCTTAGTGAATCTTGACAATGTGAATGCTTGTTTCGGCAGCACTGGGATCGGGAAAGATTTATTATAAACACCTTGGAAACCACTGTTAGCAGGTCTCTCAATCACTACCCACTCCTTCCACCACTCTGTCAGCTAGATTTGCTGTATAACCAACCACTTCAAAACTTAGTGGCTTCAAACAACAGTCCTTGACGATTCTGTGGCTTGGAAGTTTGGGCTCAGATAAACTGGGTGGTTCTGTGGATTAGGACCAGACTCTACTCATCATCTTAGCTGTGGCACAAGCATGCATCAGCATGTGGCTTTTGTCTGGAGTGTAATCCCTTCATCAAGCCAACCCAGGCTTGTTCAGTAGCAGCAGGACTGCAACAGTAGCAAGAGTAGAAGCCAAGAGGCTTCCTGAGGCCTCAGCTCAGAACTGATAGGTTCGCACTCTGCTACATTCTGTTTGTCAAAGCAAATCACAAGGCCAGCCTAGTTTCAACAGGTGAGACTCTATTAATGTAAGAGGCTTCAAAAAGCATTGCAGTCATTTTTTTGTAATCAGCCACAATCACCAATACTTGATTTTGCTTGTGGGTTTTTAAAAAAATCTTATATAAATGAAATTATACATCATGTACTACTCTTCGGGGTCTGGTTTCTTCATCAGCAGTGTCTATTACTGTGTATAGCACTAATTTATCCTTTAAAAATATTTATTGTATATCTACTATGTTATAAAAAATAAAATGGAATCCAGATCTTGTGCTCAAGAACAGGGTGCATGCCAAGTAAGTGTGATTTATCCATTATGATGAAAGTATGCACAGGAGTTAAGACTAAGATCAGACTCAGGCTTCACAGATAGGGAAGGTGATGTTTACCAGCATCTTAAATTACAAACAGGAATTAGTCATATGGAGGAAGAGAGTGGAGAAAGACACTTCAGTTGGAGAAAATAATAGTTAGGATATAGAGCTGTGAAACATCACGAGGCCTCAAAGACTACAAAGAGTTTATTACAACAATTGCAACTAGCACCTGCAGGTGTGTTGGAAGATGAGCTCAGACTGGTGATTTTCAAACACGAGTATGCATCAGAATCACCTGCAGGACTTTATTTTTTTTTTTACTGGTACCTAATAGATGTACCTACTTAGGGGTTACATGTGATCATTTTAATACATTCACATAATTTGTAGTGATCAAATTAGTATAATTGGAACATCCATCACCTTAAATCTTTGTCTTTTCTTTATGCTAGAAACATTCAAATTATTCTCTTCTAGCTATTTTGAAATATACAATAGATTGTTGTAAACTATAGTTGTTCTATTAATCTATCAAACACTAAATCTTATTTCTTCTATCAAACTATATATTTCTACTCATTAATCAACCTCTTTTCATCCTCTCCTCCCCTCCTTTCTTGACTCTGGTAATGACCTAACTACGGTATCTTCAAGAGATCCACTTTTTTGTTGTTGTTGTTAGCTCCCACATATGAATGAGAACATGAAATATTTGTTTTCTGTGCTTGACTGATTTCACTTTACATAATTACCTCCAGTTCCATACATGTTGCTGTCATTTCATCTCTCTATGTAGCTCTATATATTTAACTTTAGCAAATAGAGATAAATAGCTTTCTAATGTGATGGTAACAATTTCTTCTCCCACCAATGGATTATGAAAATTCCTTTGGTAACACATTCTTACTTAAGCTTGCTTATCACTTAGGATCAGTATTTTTAATCTGAGTCATTCTAAAAGGTGTGCACTTGTATTTCATTGTTTAATTTGCATTTCCTTGATTAATAATGACATAGAGTTTCTTTTCACATGTTTATTGGACATTTGAATATCCATTTTTGTGAACTGCCTATTCAATACTTTTGCCTATTTTGCCATTCTGTTATCTCTGCTTTTCAAAAATTTATTTATAAGATTTACTGATAGATACTTGATATGAGTTCTTTGTCAGCTGTGTATATTGCAAATGCCTTCTCCCAGTCTGTGGCTTGCATTTTTATTCCCTTAGTGGTGTCTTTTTATAATCAGAAGTTGTAATATTTTAACAAGTTTAATATAATGATCTTCTCCATGAGAGTTAATGTTTCTTTTTCTACCCCAAGGTCATGAAGACATTTTCAAATGCTATTTTCCAGAAGTTTTATTGTTTTACCTTTCACATTTATATCAACAATCCTCGAATTGATTTTTGTATATGGGGTGAGGTAGGAATTTCCTTTGTCTGTATGGATATCCAACTCACTCTGCACTATTTATTGAAAAGACCATTCTTTCCACGGAGCACCACTATCTCACCTTTGTCATAATGTGAATGTTTGTGTCAGGATGGGTACGTTTCTGGATTCTTTCTTCAGTTTCATTTATCTATTAGTCAATGCTTGCACCAAACTATTAATCCTGATAATGTGTCTCCATATTCTTATGGATTTTTTACATTTACATAATTTCCTAAATATATGCAATATGTGTTTTTTTATTCTTCTCTTTTTTCAATCCTTCCTTTTCAATAATTCTTTTTCTTGTCTCATTGTAATGGCTAAAACCTTCAGTACAGTGCCGAATAGATATAAGTGGTGATAGCAGGCACTTTGCCTTGTTTCTGATAGCTAAGGTAAAGCTTTTAATATTTCATCATTGTGTATAATCTTGGCCATAGGTTTTTCGTAGTTTTCTTATATCAATAAAGTTCTCTTCTACTTCTAGATATCTAAGATTCTTTAAATTTATTGAGATAATCATAAGATTTTCTAATTTAGTCTATAAAAGTTAATTACTTTAGTTACTTTTTGGATGTTAAACCAACTTTCCTGGAATAAAATTTCCTTAGTTGCTGGATTCAATTGCTAATATTTTATTACTATTGTTGAATCTATATTTGTAAAAAAAAGAAAATAAAGCAGACTTTTAAAATTTCTTAATGTATCTTACCAGGAATGGGTATCAAGATTATGTTGGCTTTATAAAATGGTTGGGAAATGTTTTCTCTTTTGCTATCTTATGAAATCTTATTTCTCTCCTATTTGGCAGAATTTACCAAAAAAACTTTCTTGATCTGGAGATTTCATATAAGATAATTATTTTTCATAGATTCAGTTTCTGTAATTGATATAGAACTTTTCATATATTCTGTTTCTTTTTGTGTTAATCTTAGTAAATTATGTTTTCTAGCAACTTGTTGTTTCATTCAAATTTTCAGATTTATTGACATTAAGTTGTTCATACTATCCTCTTATGTATTAAGATCTATTTAATCTGTAATGTCATTACTTTTTATTTCTAGTATTGATGACTTGTGCCTTTTCTTTCTCTCTCTTTCTTTTTAAAAATCAATGTTACTAGAAGCTTATCAATCTTATTAGATTTTTTTTAAGAATCAAATTTTGGCCTTACTAATTTTCTCTATTTTTTCCCATTGTGTTTCCATTGCTATGTTTTCTTCCATTCTTTTATTTAATTTTCCTGTTCTATAATTTCTTGAGATTAATATTTCACTTACTGACTTTCAGTCTTATTTTTTAAAAGATGTTTAAGGCTGATATGTCATATTTTCATTGTCTTTTCAGTCTAACTTAAATTTCATTGAGAGGTCTTTCTTAATTCTGTGTTATGTTGGAGCATTTCTTAGTTTCCATACATTGAGAGATTTTATAGTTTTTTGTAACCAATTTCTGGTTTGATTCCACTGTGGTCAGAGAATATACTCTGCTTGATTATGGTACATCAGATGGTCAATTTGGTAAGAGTTCCAAAGATAACTGGAAAATAATATACATATTACACTCTTGTATATATGTTATTGATGTCAAATTTATTGACCACTTTGTTCAAGTTTTCTATATCTTACTCATCTGGTTTGCTTTTCTATCAGTTAATTAGAGAAGTGTGCTAAGAATTTCTATCTGAAATCTGAAACCATGGGTTTCTCCATTTTCTTATTTGTTCTATAGACTTTTGCTTTGTACATATTTGAAGCTTAGCTTGTTATGCTTTTTATATCTTCTTGTGAACTAACACTTTTATCATTATGAAATATTCCTCATTATTTTTGATAAAACTTTTTTGCATTAAATTCTCTAATCTGATATGAATTTAGCTATGCCACCTTTTTCACTTTTTATTTTTTTGGTTAATATTTGCATATTTACATTCCATATGCATTTCCATCTTTTTATTCTCAAATTTTCTGTGCCTTTGTATTCAAAATTTGTCTCTATTATGCAACAAATAGTTGGGTTTCATCTTTTTTTTCCGAGTCAGAGTCTCACTCTGTTGCCAGGGCTAGAGTGCTATGGCATGATCAGGCCACTGCAGGCTCAACCTGTTGCGTTCTGGAGATCCTTCCATGTCAGTCTTCCAAGTAGCTGAAACTACTGGTGCGTGCTACCATTCCCAGCTATTTTTTTGATATATTATAGAGATAGCCCTCACCAAGTTGCCCAGGTTGGTCTCAAACCCCTGGACTCAGGCAATCCTCTCACCTCTGCCTCCCAAAGTTCTGGAATTACAGGTGTGAGCCACCACATCTGGTGGGTTTCATCTTTATTATTCAGTTTTAAAATTATTTTAATTGAAAATTTTAGTTTATTTACAATATATGTAATTACTGATATCTTTAACTTGAAAACTTCTAGATTATTGCTTTTTTCTGTTTGCTCCATCTTTCTTTCTTTTTTTTTTTAAATTGAGTTGGAGTCTCACTCTGTTGCCCAGACTGGAGTGCTGTGGCACACTCCTGGCCACCACAGCCTTGACCTGCTGGGCTCTGTCGATTCTTCCGCCTCAGTCTTCCAAGTAGCCAGAATTACAGGCGCACACTACCATGCCTGGCTAATTTTTGATTTATTGTAGAGATGAGGTCTCGCCAAGTTGCCTGAGTGGGTCACGAACCCGCGTGCTCAGGCAATCCACTCACCTCGGCCTCCCAGAGTGCTGGGATTACAGGCTGAGCCAACGAGCCTGGCCAGCTCCATCTTTCAATAGTCTTCTTTCTGTCTTTTTTTTCTGTTTTTTGAGTATCGACTAATTTTTATTATTTATAATTATCATATACAATTATTTATATTAATAGTTTTTATATTATATATTATATTAATAATTATAATTTATTAATATCTGTATTTATAAATTATGCTATTTATACTTATATGTATATAATTCATAATTATAATAATAAAAACACAATTTTAGATTTATTATGTTTTTAATACATTATTTTACTCATGTTTCAGTAATTATCCTAGAGATTACAATTTGTGATCTTGATTTATCCATGATTTAAAAATTAGCAAATTGGACTTTTACCACTTCCCAGACAACATGAGGACTTTAATGTACATTGATGCAATTTACCTACTCCAACTTTTTTGTAATTGTTGTCATATATTTTAGTTCTACATATATTTCGAATCTCAGATAACACTATTACTGTTTTATATTATTTTTATTTAGATTTAGCTACATATTTCCATTGTTCTTTGTTTCTTCCTGCATTTATTTTACCTGGCATTATATTTTTTCTGCCCAAAGAACTATGATTAGTATTTTTTTATGTGGGAATTTCAAGAACAGTCTTTTAGGGGGGACTCTTGATTGTCTTTATTTTATCTTTATTTCTGAAAAATACTTTTTTCTAACTAAACAAATCTAGATTTTTTTTTTTTTGTCAGCACTTTAAAAAGTCTCGGTGGCTCAGCCTGTAATCCCGCGCCTTTGGGAGGCTGAGGTGAGTGGATTGCCTGAGCCCGTGGGTTCGAGACCCGTCTGGGCAGCGAGACCTCACCTCTACAATAAATCAAAAAATTAGCCGGGCGTGGTAGCGCATGCCTGTAATTCCGGCTACTCGGAAGGCTGAGGCGGAAGGATCGCCGGAGCCCGGCAGGTGGAGGTTGCGGTGGCCGGCTGCACTCCAGTCTGGGCGACAGAGTGAGACTCCAACTCAAAAAAAAAAAAAAAAAAGTCATCTTACTGTCTTTTGCCTTTCAATGTTTTTTTCAAAAGTCCCTTGTCAGTCTTGTTTTGTTCTTTCATAAGTAATATGTCCTTTCTCTGTCAGGTTTTGAAGTTGTTCACTATATTCAGTGTTCAGTTGCTTTACCATGATAGGAGAGGTATTAATTTCTTATATTCACTTGTGTTTGTCCTGCTCAAAGTTTATAATAAAAACCTTTCATCAGTTTTGAAAAATTTCAAAATTTTTATCTTTTTGAAATATTGAATATCCTTTTTCTATCTCTTCCTTTCCTATGATTTCAATTACATATGCTAGACATTTTTATCTTCACTATATTCCATAGATAAGGACTGAATAAAGACATTTTAGTACATTCAAATAATATGACACTATGTGGAGCTAAAGCAAATGGAAACCAAAAACCAAAACTAGAAGGAAAAAAAATGTTCCACTTCCAATAATGAATTATCTAGTTATAGAGCTACCCTCTCAATCACAACAATTAGAAAACCTAGATAAAATTCAAACAAAGAAAAAGTACAGCCACTTGAATCATTTGAGTACCAAGGTAGCAGATCCAGAAGAGCCAATACTCTAGAAAAAAGAAAATTCACGTAGGTATGTATGATCTCCTAGGTCATTTTCAAAGATTTTCTCATTTGTTCTTCAATATGGAAATTTTCTACCAATTTAGTTTCCAAATCACTAATCCTCTGTACAGTTCTGTCATATTTAATACTTATCTCCCTATTGATTTCCTAGTTTCAATGAGTTTGTTTTTATGTGCTAGGTTTTCAACTTGATTTTTAAAATATATGGTCCAGGCCAGGCATGGTGGCTCATGCCTATAATCCCAGCACTTTGGGCGGCCGAAGTGGAAAGATTGCTGGAGCTCAGGAATTCGAAACCAGTCTGGACAACATAGAGAGACCTGGTGTATACAAAAAATGAAAAACAAAGTGTGCCTGACATGGTGGCATGTGCCTGCAGTCCCAACTAGGGAAACTGAGGAGGAAGAATCACCTGAACCCAGGGGGTCAAGACTGCTGTGATGGTGCCACAGCACTCCAGTCTGGGCGACATAGTGGGATCCCAACTCTAAAACAAACAAACAAATAGTTCAATTGTTTGATTTTACTTCACCATCTTGCCTTCTATTTTATTAAACATGTTAATAGTCATTTTAAAGTCTGTTTGTAGAAACCAATTGTCTGGATAAACTTTGGATCTATTCTTATTGTCTGTTTTCTGCTCTTTACTATTTCTTTCTTTTTGGGAAAAAATAATTATATGGTAGATATTGTATGTGAAATATTGAGGTCTTTATGTACCTCAACTTCTGACAGTTACAATAGGGGAGATTACCTAATTTCAATCAGGGACTGAGCAGTTTTAAGGTTGTGTTTTAAACTTTGTATTGCCTGGTCTGTTTCTGCTTTCCTTTAATTCCTAGAATGTGATTCTAAGGAATCCCAAAAGAAAGCTTGGGGTTCATGTTTCTTGAGTGGCCCTGTATATCACTTCCTTAAAAAAATCTGGGCCGGGTTCGGTGACTCAGCCTGTAATCCTGCGCTTTGGGAGGCGGAGGCGAGTGGATTGCCTGAGCCTGCGGGTTCGAGACCCACCCAGGCAACTTGGCGAGATCTGTCTCTACAATAAATCAAAAATTAGCTGGGCGTGGTAGCGCATTCCAACTACTTGGAAGGCGGAGGCAGAAGGATCTCCGGAGCCCAGCAAGTCGAGCCTGCGGTGGCCAGGAGTGGCCACTGCACTCGTCTGGGAGACAGAGTGAGACTCCAACTCAAAAGAAAAAAAAAAATCTTCCCAGTTGAAACTCTAAACTTTGCTGCAACTTCCTGCCAAACTTCTCTTGGTCAAAGCAAATTAGGGATCAACAAATACTTATGAGGAAAAAGTTACATATTTCCAGTCTCATTTATCTCTGCTTCCTTTTCCTTAGCTCTTCAATTCCTGGATATCTTAGCAACCCTGAACTCTGTTTTGTTTTTCCTATCAGTTCTTGAGATTGCCAAAAGCTGTCAACTTCTCTGACTCTTAGTAGCCTCTTTTTGCTCCTTTTCTCAGCTTTGTCTGTACTTCTAGCAAAATGGACAGTGACTTGAATCACCTTAGTTTCCCCTTCTCGTCAAGATTTTGGCCTTTCTAGAGCTGGCTATCTTAGTAGCTCTCTGTTGCCTTTAATTTAAAAAAAATATATAGTTGTAGTTGTTCTTAGTGGGAGGTTTGGTCTGCTTTAAATTAATCCCTAATTGTCAAAAAGGGGAATGTCATTTTTCTCCCCCGCTTTTTCTTTTCTAGCTACATAGTATGCCATTGTATAGATGTTCTAACAATGTTTAATATAGTCCTAAGTTATGGTTACGTAGGTTGTTTCCAATATTTGCTCTTGCAACCATAAAGCAGTGAATAACTTTATATGTAAATTACATCACACATATGCACATAGATAGGTGATATAAATTTCTAGAATGAAATTGTTTAATCAAAGGGAATGTGCATTTTTATTTGGTATACAATGTCTATTGTTCTTCATAAAACTTATACCATTTTATATCCAAATTTTATATGAGCATGCCCATTTTCTCAACACAGTATGCTATTTTAATTTTGGCATTTGTCAATGGTAGCTAAAACATGGTATCTCATATAGTTTTAATTTGCATTACTTCTATTGTGGGAGTGATTGAACATCTTTCATACAGTCCAAATTCCAAGTTAACACACTGCTCTGAAGTACACTTTACACACACTGTAGATTTGTTATAGATGATCAATGATTCCCGAGTATATTTCACTAAATTACATAAATATTGCTAAAGGCTATATCTTATATTTCTCTCTTTTGGCAATTCATTTAAAAAAACCCCTGAGAAAAGAAACGCCTATGTTTTTTTATTGTGGAAAAAATATATCATATTATATTTATCATTTTAACTAATTATAAGTATATGACTTAGTGGCATCAAATCCACTCACAATGTTGTGTAACAAGCACCACTACATATGCCCAAAACTTTTTAATCATCTGCAATGAAAATTCTATGCCCACTGAAAGCTAACTTTCCTTTTTCTTGCTTCTCCCAGTCTCTGGTAACCTTTATTCTACTTTCTGTCTCTATGAGTTTGTCTATTCTAGGTATGACATATAAGTCAAATTTTATAATATGTGTTCATGTCTGGCCTATTACAATGCATAATGTTATTAAGATCCATTATGTTGCCTATCAAAATTTCAGTCCTTTTTATAGCTGAACAGTATCACATTGTAGTATATATTACATACTGTTTATCCATGTATCTGTTGGTGGACATTTGGATCATTTCCGCATTCTGGCTATTGTGAATAATGCTATGAACATCAGTGTACAAATCTGCTTGAGTCTCTGCTTTCGGTTCTTTTGGACACATACCTAGAAGTGAAATTGTGGATCATATGGTGGTTCTATTTTAACCATTTAAGAAATTGTCACATTGTTTTCCACAGCAGCTGCTCCATTTTAGTAGGTGTGATGTGCTATCTCACTGTGGTTTTGATTTGCATTTCTCTAATGATTAATTATGTTAAGCACTTTTTCATGTGCTTATTGGACATTTGTATATCTTATTTGGAGAAATGTCTATTCAAGTTCTGCACCTACTTTTTAATTCAATTGTTTTGTTGTTAAGTTGTAGGAGTTCTTTATATATTCTGGATATTAATCCTTTATTGAACATGTAATATATAAATATTTTCTTCCATTCAGTAGATGTTATACTGAGTCTATAACATCTAACAATTCAAATTAATTAATACTTTCTTGATAGTATTCTTTGATACATAAAGGTTCTTAATTTTAATAAGCTCCAAATTTATACATATATAGAATTTTTTTGAACTTGTGTTTTTGTGTCAAATCCATGAAATTGTTACCAAATCCAATGTTATGAAGATTTCCCCCAGTGTTTTTTTCCTAAGGGTTTTATAGTTTTAGCTATTCAGTTTAGGCCTTTAATATATTTTGAGTTAACTTTTGTATATGGTGGATAGATATGTAGATCATTTTTGCATGTGGCTATCCAGTTTTTCTGTAATCAGTTTTCGAAAATACTGTCCTTTCTCCTTTAAATGGTCTTGTCGCTCTTGTCAAAAGTTAATTGATCTTATATGTAAGAGTTTATTTGTGAGCTCTCTATTCTATTTCATTGGTCTTTGTATACGTTGAAATGCCAGTACCATATTGTTTTAATGACCGTAGCTTTGTAGTAAGATTGGAAGTCAGAAAGTTTGAGTCTTCCAGCTTTGCTCTTCTCTTTCAAGACTGTCTTGACTATATAGAGATCCTTGCAATTCCATATAAATTTGAAGTCCAGCTTTTCTACTTCCAGGGGAAAAAAGCTATTAGAATTTTGACAGAGATTGCACTAAATCCATAGATCACTTTGAGTATTACTGATCTCTTAACAATGTTAAGTCTTCCTATCTATACACAAAAAGTGTCTTTCCATTTATTTAGGTCTTCTTAAATTACTTTTAAGAACATTTGTAGTTTTAAGCATATGAGTCTTTTTCTTCCTTGTTTAAATTTATTTCTAAGTATTTAATTCTTTTAGTTACTATTATAAATGAAATTGCTTTTCTTATTTCCTTTTTAGATTGTTTGCTGCTGGTGTACAGAAACAGCTGATTTTTTGGGTGTTCATTTTGGACCCTGAAACTTTGCTGAATTTGTTTATTAACTCTAACTGCTTTCTTATGGATTCTGTGAAATCTTCTACATATGGAATCATGTCAACTGTGAATAAAGATAGTATTACTTCTTTCTTTTTAATGTAGATATCTTTTATTTATTTTACTTTTCTGACAGCTCTGGTTAGAACTTCCAGTACAATGTTAAATAGCACAGATCAAAGAAAGGCGACATCTTGTTTCTGATCTTAGAGAGAGAGTTTCAGTCTTTTACCATCAAGTTGGCCCATTTAAGTTTGTTTTAATCCAAGTTCTTCCCAACTTATTTGAATGAGGAAGAAGCTACTCTTATTAGGAAACTGTTACTGATAAATTAATACCTGGAATGAGTCTATGACATCTAACAATTCGAATTAAACTCAAGTACTCAAAGAAAAACATAGTATTTCAGTTTCAGTTTTGAACTCTACCATTTTTTGAGGAAGCCAATTTATTTCAATCAATTCCTCTTTCTACTTCAGTTCAATTATAAAACAAAAACGTAACTTTTCTCAACGAAGTAGGATGTGACTACCTATTAAAATGCAAAGAGCGAGTTGTAGGTGGTATTGGTACAGGAGGGAGGGCTGTCACATATGGCTGGTGTTTTGCGATGCTGTATCATGTGGTTTTAGGAACTCAGCAGGAAAGGTTAACAGCTAAAAGTTTCTAATCTGCCTTTTAGGGAGAAAGGTTGAAGATAATATGAAAATACTGTTTCTATTCTCTGCTTGGTGGATCTTCTTCACTCCAGTCGTACCCATTAATTTTTACCAAGCACCTTATCATGCATGCTTTCTGTCACAAAATTCCAAGCAAGACTCTCTTGAGTACATTGTGCTCTCTCATATCTTACAGGTGACTCTCACAAAGGCCAGAAAACAAAATGATGGATAAACAAATTGGCTAAAAATTCAGAGTTGTTGTAAAATTGGCAGCAGTAAGAGAAGCAAACAGTAAAACTGGCAGTGGTTAAATGCTCAAACAGTCGCATCAAAATGGCCTTATTAGAGCTCTCTGGCTTTGGAAGCAAAACCAGATGAAGAGGACTTCTTGCAAGATTTAGGCATATAACTGAAGTCAAAGAAAGCATTATGATCTATTTGTTTCATGATGACTCCATTTTGTTCTGTCTTTGCATAAGTCATATCTATACTCAGTGAAAGTTGAATAAATGGTGAATCAGAGCCACTGAAAGAATTATTGTCATTCCTTATGTCAGTCACTCCACATTGGCTTCTTTGTGTCTCCCCCAAATAAACAAAGTACATTCTCTTCTTAGTTTGAACTTTGTCTCTCTGCTTAAAATAATCTTTCCTAAATATTTAGAGGGGGTTTTTACTCCTCACTTCATTAGTTTTCTGCTCAGAGGAAAACTACCTCTCCTTCTTTAAAAAAATTTTATTTTAAAGATGTTGGGTACAATTCAGGATTAGGTACATAAGTGATCATCATACAGGTGGAGTTTATGCCTCCCTTTGATCCCCACTTCACCTGGTTTGGGATAAGGTATCCTTATTGATGTTATGTGCCCCAGCTCCCCCCGCAGTGTCCTGCTACTGCCTACCTCTCTTTTCTAAACTAGCTCCCAACATTTGCTATCTCAATACCCTGCTTTATTTTTCTTTACTACCCTTGATTCTTGGCGTGCATTAAATCATTAAATATCATTAATAGATTTGTTACCTGCTCGCCAATACAAGATCTATGAGGGCAAGGCTATGTTTTGTTCAGTGTTATATTGGCAACATTCAAAACAGTGCCTTGAATACATGTTAGGTACTTAGAAAATATGTTCTGAATAAATGAACTAATAAATATACTGATAGAAAAATTATTTGAGAAGTAAAGGGAATTTATTGGCTCATTGGGATTAAAAAAAAAAAAAAGGATCTCCTCAGCTATAGTTAGAAGGAGCACCCATACAAGGTCATTGGAACTCTCTCTCTCTCTCTCTCACCTTTCAACTCTGCTTTCCTCCCTTGGCTTCACTTTCCAGCAGACCCTTCCTGTGTGTGGCCCCTGGCAACCCTAGTTTTACATCATGCCAGGTTTGCAAATCCAGAGACAAGGATGCACCCTGGTGGTTTTATTTTCTCTGTGCTTTCCTTTCTGTGCGCTGTATTTTAACAGTACTATTCTATCTCATATATTTTGTTCATTCCTTTATAAGATTTTAATTTGTTCTCATTCACACTCACTTCACTAATCATTGTGGTCACTCTGGCAGCCAGGTTGATAGAGCTACCATCATCCCTTTTCTTTGAAGCAGAAAGAAAAGAACTCTGGAGGGTCTCCCATTGGCAATTAAAGTCCAGCTCAGAAGTGACAATCATTGCTTTCACTCAAAACTGATTCACTAAAATTAGTCACATGGTACCACATAACTAACTTCTACATTCTAAAGAATGCAACTATGATCTAAAGATGTGTTTACATTATCTTCTGATATTGTTTGTAGCTGAACCAGCTTCACTGAAATACATGTGCACATACACGCACATGCATATGGAAACACATACTAATGGCAAGCTATGCACTGTAGTTTTATTGCAATTCTCATTGTAGTTTGTGCCAGAGAAATAGCAATCCACTGTGATCAGAGCTTTATTTTTTTTTTAATGCTCAGCTGTCATTAACATAAAGGTTTTCTAATTTGCTTTGTCAGTTTTGTACTAGAAAAGGCAAAAAAAAAAAAAAAACAAAAAAAGAATGGGAAGCAATTTTGACATAAAAATCAAACACTTAAATCAAATTAAATGTTTAAAAAAATAATCGTCAGAGGCTAGTGTGGCTTTCTCAAAGGATCCCAGCATTTGGGTTTGGCAACCTAGAAGAATCTGCCCATCTTCCATGTTTTTCACTCTGTAGGGCAAACAATATAAACAGAATCCCTTTTCCCTTAACCTTATTTCCTTTTCTACTTTTTTTTTTGACCCCTCTGCAATCGCCTGTTCTCCTTCCAAAAGCCTGAAATGCTGCTTACTTTTCAATAAGAAAAGTTAATGTGACTTTGTCCCATTTCTCTTCCGGTCATTACTACCACATTAGAATTACAATGTTGAGCTTAGGTTTGTAAATTTACAAATATCAATATATTGTCAGTCTCCTTTTTTCTCTATAATCTTAATTTTGTATTTTTGTTGGGTTTACCTTTTGTCAGTAATTTTGGTTATATGATACTTCAACACTTTTGTGGAAAGACATGGGTTATAAATAAAAATTTGAGGATATGTTTATGTACTGGTCACACACACACTGATTATAATATTCACTAGGGATAAGTCCTTCCATAGTCCTGAAGAATTTACTGCTTACCATAGTATTTGCTGAGTGAACCCAGTGTGGATCTAAGGAGGCTGGGTATGTGCTGGATTATTCTGTCCTAGGACTCCAGAGATTGTGATGACCGTCAGTTACTCAGAAAATGGCTCACAATATTTTCAAATATAAGATGTTCCTTTTCATGTCAAAAGATGCTGTAGAGTCTATACCAGTCAGGATTGATGAGGCTATGTGGTAATAGTAAACAACTTCAAAATGCCAACAATAAAAAACCACCAACTTTATTTTTAGGTCACACTACATGTCCATCCTGGATCAGTGAAGGTCACTAATCATTGTGGTGAAGGTCACTAATCATATGACAGCCAGGCTGATGGAGCTACCATCATCTCTGATCTCTGAAACAGAAGGAAGAAGAGAACTCTGGAAGGTCTCCCACTGGCAATTAAAGTCTGCCTCAGAAGTGACAGTCATCACCTTCACAAAATGAATTCACCAAAACTAGTCACATGGGACTACAAGGGAGCACAGATGTGCAACCCTTGCCTGGTCTCAGAAGGAGGGGAGAATTGGAAATATTGGCTACATGGCACTAATGAACACCACTGTTGTACTTACCCAAAGGTGGTTGCCAATTTTTAACATTTGTTGCTTTAGAAAGTACATGATTTTTAAAGTCGCTATGAATTTGAGTAACACTTTAAAAATAACTTATATTGCATTAATCATATTAATAACTAAGTAAATGTAACAAGACTGAAACATTTTTATAAGAATTGGTGCCAGGAAAAAATAGCATCAGGATTATCTTTAGGGAGAGAACTTGCATTGGGAAAGTAGCCTGATCATTGTGTGGAGGGAATGGTCGGCATGTGAGGCAGACACTGTTTGTCATAATATCGAGAGAAGAATTTGAAGTTTTAGGAGGTAGCAAGAGAGAATGAAAAGGAGGAAGAGTGGGAGAAGGGAGTGAGAAGACAGGGAAAGAAGAGAGAGAGGCTAGCAAAAGGGAAGAAGGGTTGGTTCCCCTAAATGACTCCTTTTCTTTGACCTCCCCTAACCACCCACAAATTTCAACAATGTAGTAAGCTCACAAATGTAAGATGTGAGTAAATTTTGGTTGTGAAAACTAAAGAAGGAGACAAGTTTCATGTTGGGTTGAAGCTGCAATTTCTTGGACAGCCTGTAAGGATGTGAGCTTTTCAAATACACTTAAATCAGTTTGTACATTGGTTTATTCATTTAATATTTATTGAATGGAAACAAGATGAAGAACATGATAAAACAAGATTCCTGTCACCTATACAGCTTTTCATCACTCAGGAGAATCAGAAGCTAAACAAATATATATGGAACTAGACATATTATTTATTATTCTATAATAATGCTCAATGCTTATAGATTTATGGACCAAACTCATAGGGTCTGTGGCTGGGAATCATAGTACCAGGAATTTAGCCTATTCCTTAACAGGCCTGATGTAGAAAGATCTCAGGATACCTACACCAAAGTAAATACTTCTCTTTTCTGAGAGTGCTCAAAGGGTTTTTCTTAATTGTCAATGCCATAAGAAATCCATGCTAGGTAAAGAGAAATTACATTTGAGGAACTAAGGATATAGTACTAATTAAAACATATTTTAAGGAAATATTTTTTAAATTTTCAGGAATAATGGAATCTACAAGGCAAAGATTTAGATTATATGGAAAAAAAGGATAGACAAGTTTGAATAAGAAACATGGCTATTCTAGAGATGAAAAATATAGTCACTGAAAAAATAATTTACAAATATTCAAAAGGAGCTGAAATATTGTTGAATGTGGAATTAGTGAATTGAAATATGAATCAGAGGAAATCAATCAGAAAACAGCTTGGAAAGGAAGCAAAAAGCTTAAATATGAAAGAGAAGGTAAGAGCCAAGGAGAAGAGAAAGAGAATTAAATTTAGATAAGAGTACTTCCACAAGGCAGGAGCCTAGAATTAGGTAAGGGCAAGATTAAAAGAAATTATGGAAGATAAGAATTTATAATTGAAGAAAGCAATGAGCTCTCAAGTGAAGAAGCATACAATCCTGTACAAGATAGACAAAAACAAAGTGTCTCTTATTTATATTACAGTTGCGTAATATTTAGAAAAAATAGAAAATTTGAAAAGGCATCAGAGAGAAAAGATAGTCTGTAAAGAAATGACCACCTGGAAGGTCAATTTCTAGTTCCTTTCGGAATCAGCATACTGTTTTCCATAGAGGTTGTACTAGTTATACACCAAAAGTATAGAAGCGTTCCCTTTTCTTTGCATCCTTTCCAGCATCTATTGTTTTTTGATTTATTGATATGGCTATCTTTACTGGTGTTAGGTGGTTTCTCTATGGTTTTAATTTGCATTTCTCTGATAATTAGGCTGAATATTTTTTCATGTGTCTGTTGGCTGTTCATATGTCTTCTTTTGATAAGTGTCTATTCATGTCTTTTGCCCACTTTTTTTATAGGGCTGTTTGTTTTTTTCCTTTTGGCTCATTTGAATTCCATATGGATCCTGGACATTAGACCTTTGTCAGATATACAGTTGGCAAATATTTTTTCTTATTCTATGGATTGTCTCCCCACTCTCTTGATGGTTTCTTTTGCTTTGTGAAAGCTTTTCAGTTTGGTGAGGTACCACTTGTCTATCTTATTGCTTATGGTATATACTGTTGGGGTTATTATCAGAAATTAGTTGCCTAGAAATTGACCTTCCATATGACCCAGCAATCCCCTCCAGCTGAGAATATACAGAGCAACACAAGTTGTTCTACAAAAAAGACACCTGCACATGTGTGTTCATTTCACAATAGTAAAAACATGGAACCAACCCTGCTGCCCATCAAAAGTAGACTAGATAAAGAAAAGGTGGTACATATACACAATGGAGTATTATGCAGTCATAAATAAGGACAAAATTATGGACTTCACAGCAAGATGGATTTAGAGTTCATCACACTCAGTGATCTATCCCAGAAACAAAGAACTGCATACCACATGCTTTCAACTTAAAAGTGGGTCCTGGATATTTATCATAATACTAGAAGAAAGGGATTGGCAGTAGCAGGACTCTGCCAGGGGAGGTAGGGGGAAGGCCTGAACACAAACTCACTAAGGGTACCAGATCTTAAACCAGGTGAAATGAGGTCCAAATGGAGGCCCAAACTTCACCTACTTATAAACCACTCATGTACCTAATCCAGACTTATACCACACATCTTTATCATAAAATAAAGTAAAAAAAAAAAAGAAAGAAATGACCATCAGATTTATTGCAGACTTCTCATCAGCAACACTAGATGCTATAGGACAATAAAATAACATCACACACAATGAGAAAACAATTATCTGCCTAAAATTCTCTATTTGCCCCAACTACGGTCACAAAAAGTGAGGGAAATACAAGGACACAGAGACCAAGAACATGTACCATTCACAGACATTCATTGAAAGAACGACCAGAAAAAAATGGACCCAGAAAGGTGTTTGCAAAAAACAATGACCCAGAGGAAAGAAGAAGCTGAAAATAAATGAACTATAAAATTGAAGTTTTTTTAAAAGACAAAAAGTTCAGAGATGGAATTAATAAAGATAATAGCTGAATATATTAAAAAATAGAAAAGAATGGTAGAAAAGATAAATACAATAATAGTTTTTAAAACCACAATTAAAAGTAAGATATGTATATGACAGAATTTAAATGTGAAGAAAAGAGCAAGAGGAAAAAGAAAAAGAGCAGCTTCCAGAGAAGACTAAACAATTAACAAAATGATTGAAAAGTTAATTAGGTAAACTTTTAAACTCGTTTTTTTTTTTTTTAAATGAAAAAAGTTACAACACAGATATGGTATCTCTAGTCTTTGAAGAACTTGTTATTCCTAAATTATTTATCTTTTCTAGGACAAATGAAAGGATGAAAAATACCCTAGATCATTTTAAGAAACTAATGTCACATTAATACCAAATCCTGATAAACATAGTCTAAAAATGAAAAATAGAGAATAACTATACTTAAAAATATAAATAAAGCAATTACAAAGAAACTATTTCCAAAGTGAATAAACAGTCTATCAAGATAATAATGCAACATAGTTAAACAGGCTTTATTCCAGAAGGGATGGCTTAGTGTTAGGATATCTATGAATTCATTAAATAAACAGATAAGCAGGAAACAATAAAAAAATCAGAATAGATGCTTTGTTTAACATTTAAAAATATTCCATGTCTACCACTAATTTTTTAAAAATCCAAAGAAACTAGAAATAATGGGAAATTTCCTTTACTTGATAAAAAATACATATTCAAAACCAATAGCTCAAAGTCCATGGAGACATTCCCATTAAAATCAAGAGTAAGACAAAAATTCCTGCCATTTCTAGTATTACTGAACATTTTAATGAAGTCTAGCCAATGCAATAGATGTGAGACGGATGTACCTAAAATAATAATAAGAGAGGATATAGAATAATCATTATTCATAGGTGATGTGAACTTCTACGATGGGAATTAATGAGAAAATCTTGAGCTAATATATTTAAATAACATGACAAGCTAAAACATAAATATAATAACTTTTCTCTATGCGATCAATAGTCAGTAGAAAATATATTAGAAGATACTCATGTGGAAATAAAATCACCTAGGGAAAACACTAACAAGAAATGTTTAGTAACTATATGAGGTAGAAAAAAATCCTTAATCGAGTTACTTCTCCAAGGTATGGAAAGGACTTCTAGAAACAATATGGGAAGACTGAATATTATAAAGAGGGATAATCTCTCTCCAATTAAGATACAAATTTACCACAACTCCAGTGAAAATCCCTATGAGATTTTTGGGAGCGAGAGGTGGGTAGCAGACATGTTTTTTACAGCAGCACAGAATAAATAAGTGCTAGCTGTCAATAATATTCTGGGGTTAAGCACATAACATGCATTATCTCACTTAATCTTTAAAAAATGTTAAGTCTATTCTTAGGCTTCAAAAGTTTAAATAGTTTTTCTAAGGGTCACACAGCTAGGTGGAATTGAAATGCTAACATAGATCTGAAGGTCTTATTTCAGAAACTGAGATTTTAAAAAATAATGCTGTATATTACAATAGCAATTGCAATTTAATTTTTTTGTATTAAGAATGTGGAGAGGCCAGAGGAAGAAGCAGTTTTCACTGAATGGTGTTACTCACATTCCATTTAAAAATCTATTCAAAAAAGGATATTCAAAGTCTTTCTTTACCTACACTTAAAATAGTAGTCTTACAGAAAGCTGTTTATGATATATGGTTAAATTTTTTAAAAAGCATATTATAATTTCTTTATGAAAACACATTGCAATGTTTTTACATGTTTTTATATAGGATATATATTTTATATAACAAAAGAATATTTTTAGCCTTTACATGAATATATATTTGTATATTTTAAAATATGTACTATATACAGTACACATTTATATATTATATGTTTTTTTAGTTTATATATTTTCATACATTAAAATAAATAATTATAAATTCCATTATATGTATATGGGTATTAATACTCTAAATGCAACAGTGGCTAAATCTAAATAATTTTTTTTTTGCTTACAGTTAATTCTTTTAAAAATTGTAACATTAGAATATTTATTCATTAGAAAGAACATCCCTTTTTAAAACTGAAAGACACAAAAAGCTAAATTTGCTTCTCCAATTTTAGATCCAAAATAAAAAATTAAGTCAGAAATTTTTTGTCTGCCACCTGAAACACAGTAGTAGTAGTAGTATTAATAAAGTTATTTGGGAAATTTTATTTGTGAAAACTGTCAAATTCAGCTAACCCGATCTTTAACAGTTGTGTAAGTGTAAGGCAAAAATAAACAAAAATTTTAGTATGGTGATCAGGTGAAATTTTACCATGCGTTTATTTTACAAATGGGTATTGTCAACTTCCAAGGCTATTATAACAAATACTGGTTTTCATGCTAATGTCAAAACGTGGTCCTGTTTGGCCATGGGGTTTCCTAGCCCCTCCCATTTCTCCTTTTGCAATGCCAGCAGACTAAGGGACCCTGAAACACTCACTCATGCGCGGCATTCCTTCCATAGTAAGGTTCTGCTTGGTTGTTTGAAAATGCCCAAAGATTCTTGTTCTTACCACACAACTCTACATGTTAACATGCATCTTAGCAAGACCTTAAATACTGACTTTCACACAGCCACACTTCAGCTACACTTGCAATATTTCCTTTTTGTCTGTTAGCTATAAAACTGAACAAATGGGACTGAGGGACTTTGGCACACCTCCAAATCAGAGTGAAATGCATCCTGAATTGGCCCTTTGCCCAAAGGTATAATTTTCAGCTGTGAGTTGCCCTTAATTTTGAAAATCATCTTTGTAGCCTCAGATTTTCCAGAGCAATAGAAGCATTGTGTCTGCTTTCCAGGCAACCAGCATTAAAAAATATATACAAAAATTAAAACAACAACATCTTGCTTTCTTTTTTGCATCATATCAGATTTCTTTAGCTAGTAGATTAAGTGTATTATGAAAATTCAAAGGTAAGTGGTATAAATACCTTGTGTTTGCTGGCCCTAAGTATCTCAATAGGGTGCAGATTTCTTCAGGGTCATTTCATCTTGGAACAGATCATTCTTTCAAGTTTGATCCTCAGATATTGAAAATTAGATTTCTCTGCTTCTACGAATAGTAAAAGTACTTAGCATCCATTTCAACTATGTTGTTATAAGTAATGAAGTGTTCTGTGATTAAGGATAACAATCAGCAATACATGTTTTTAGTAAACATGCATACCTGTCAACAATATGCTAATGTAGAGTATTTTATAAGATTATTGAGCATAGGGATTTTCCAAACAGCACTTTCATATTTGTTTCTATGAATAAAGCCTTCATGTCTTAAACTCCATCAGGGAAATGATGGTCCTAATCATTAAGATCTGTTCTTCTTTGAGAAGATAATGCTTATAAGAACTTGAACAATTTTCCTCACTGCCTTTTAACTTTTTATATTTATTAGAAAATGTAGTATTTTTCTATTTTACTGAGTTCAGTTTATATCTGGGAAGCTGATTTTTAAAAAAATCTGATTGAATTTCATGAGCTAATCTTATGTACCCTTTATCCCACAAATAGAAAAGCAAATGTATGACAAATAAAGAGAATTACATACTTTTATTTTCTTTTTTTTTTTTTTTTTACTATTTGTTCTGCAATTCCAAACAATGGTGTTTGGAATCAGACATACTTGATTTCTGGTACCTAGGTTAAGGACTTTCATCTATGCAGCAGCAACCAGAACTATTGACAATCTAATACTTATTAACTGTGTGAACCATGAGTTATACTCTCTGAGACTCAATTTATTTATCTAAAAACATACGGAAGTATTTCTTTTTTGCAAGGTTGTGGGGAGTCATGATATAATATGGGAATAGGTCTAGCACAGGCCCTGACAACATTTAAAAGTTTAATTATTGTTTTTCTTTTCAGATTATGAAAGGAATATAAGATTAATAAAGAAAATTGAAACAACTAAAAGTAGAAAAAAAAATCACCATTGTCACATCATTCGCTTTTTTTCTGGCCTTTTTCCTATCATAGTTTTGTAGTTGAGTTATTACTCAATATAAAATTTTATATTTTGCCTTAATTCAATTTACTTTATGACATCAGCATTTTCTCATGGTAGTTACAACTCTTTGAAAATACCAGTTTTAGTGTTTGTGTACCATTTCCTTATGGATAAGCTGGATAGTTTGCTTCCAATGTTTTTGCATTGTCCATAATGCCATAATAAATATCTCCATTTCTAACTTTTGTATTACAGATTATTGTCTCAGAGTAGATTATATTTGTCCCAGCTGTTCTTTGTTCCATGTTTCCACCTTTTCTGCCTTCTTTTGGATTAACGATTTTTTTTTTTTTTTTTTTTTTAGTTGGAGTCTCACTCTGTCGCCCAGACTGGAGTGCAGTGGCCGCTCCCGGCCACCGCAGCCTCGACCTGCTGGGCTCCGGCGATCCTTCCGCCTCAGCCTTCCGAGTAGCCAGAATTACAGGCGCTTGCTACCACGCCCAGCTGATTTTTTTTTTTTTTTAATTTATTGTAGAGATGAGGTCTCGCCTGCCCAGGCGGGTCTCGAACCCGCGGGCTCAGGCAATCCACTCACCTCAGCCTCGCAAAGGCGCGGGATTACAGGCTGAGCCACCGAGCCCGGCATAACGATTTTTTTATAACTTCATTTTATCTTCTTTTTGGCTTATTTGTTATAACTTGTTTTAGTGTCTATAGTATACATCTTTAATTTATCATGGACTGTCTTCAAGCTATATTTTACTACTTTGTGTATGTGAAAAACAAGCTCACCCATCCAAAATCAAGGGATGGACATGGAGATGTGGAGTAAAACAGAAGCGAAACATTAATGATGGTCTTGCAAGATTGAGAGTCTGGTGGGCCGGTACACCCAGAACAGTTACAGCAAACAATTTATTCCTAGTGTGCTTGTCCTTCCCCCGGTTCCTTATTAGCCAGGTCTGTGGGGTCATGATCTTTCCTGGACATCGCCTGAGGGGTTTTTAGTCCAAATAAGGTTAAAATAAGTACTTGCTACTCTTTGATTGGAGGGTTTGAGTTCCCTCATTTTTGAGTAAGTTCCGTTTCCCCAGTATGGCTGTTACCATGCCCTCCTTTGTTCTAATAGGCCTTTGATCACGTCTGCTTCTTATTATGTGCTCTTGGTCACATTAGTAGACTTCTTTCCATTTTGTGAAAATGAATCATCTATTGCCTTTCACAGCATATAATGAAATAACTTTAAAATAGTGTACATCCTTCTCTCCCTCCTGATCTGGGTGCTATTTTTGTCATATTCTTTTCCTCTGTATATGTTACAAACACTACAATACTTTGTTTTTATTTTTGTTTTAAATCAATTCTCTTTAAAAATCTATATTTTGAGGTAGCAAAAAATTCTTGTATATTTAGTCTTGTAGTTACTATTTCTGTTGCCCTTCAATCCTTTGTGTAGCTTCAGATTTTTATCTGGTTTCAGTTATCATTTCCCATCTGCCTCAAAGACTTCCTTTAACATTTCTTGTAGTGTAGATCTGTTGATGATGCATTCTTTCAGCTTCTGTATGTCTGCAAAAGTCCATATTTTGCTTTCATTCTTAAAAGATTCTTTTTTGCTGTGTATAGAATTCCAAGGTTGGCAGTATTTTTATTTTGTTTTATTTTATTTTATTTTATATTAAAGTCAGGATTTCACTGCATCACCCAGGCTGCCATGCAGTAGCATGATCATGGCCCACCACAGGCTCAACCTCCTGGACTCAGGCAATCCTTCCACATCAGCATTCTGAGTAGCTGGGACTACAAGCACGTGTCACCACACTTGTCTAATTTTTGTATTTTTTTGTAGAGGTGGGTCTTACTATGTTGCCTAGGCTGGTCTTGGACTCCTGAGCTCAAGCGATTCTTCCAAAGTCTTGGGATTACAGGCATTAGTCACCGTACCCAGCTAGTTTTTTTTCTTTCAGTAGTTAAATGCGTTGCTCCACTGACTTCTGGCTTGCATTATTTCTGATAGGAAGTTTGCTGTTATTCTTATCTTTGTTCTTTTATACAATATGAGTTTTTTCTTTGGCTACTTTTTAGATTTCTCTTTTTGACTGGTTTTAAGCAATTTAAATATATTGTTACTTAATATAGTTTACTTCAGGTTGTGCCTGGGGTTTTTGAACATGGAGCTGTGGGTTTGTATTTTTCATGAAGTTTAGAAAACTTTCAGTCAGCCTACTTTTTTCTGATCCCTCATCCTAATCTCTGGAGACAATAGTTACATACATATTAGGCTGTTTCAACCTACCCCGTACTCACTGATTCTTTGTTCATTTTTTTTAGTCTTTTTTACTCTGTATTTTATTTTAAGTAATTTCTATTGCTGTCTTCATATTCATTAATCTTTTCTCTTATATTGCCTGAACTGCTGTTAATCTCATCCAATGTGATTTTCATATTAGACGTTGTAGTTTTCATCTCTAGAAGTTACATTTGGGACTTTATATCTTGTATGTCTTTACTCACCATGCTCGATCTTTTCTGTAGGTACAAAATTATAGTTATAATATATACTTTAATGTTATTTTCTACTCCTATCAACTGTATCACTTTGGAGTCCGATTTTGTTGATTAATTTTCTTCTCTTTATGTGCCACGTATTTAGCATGGCTAGTAATTTGTTACTGGATGCCAGACATTGTGGCTTTTATTTTGATGAGTGATAGATATTTTTGTGTTTCTATAAATATTCTTGAGCTTTGTTCTAGGCTGCAGTTACATTACTTAGGAACTATTTTATCCTTTCAAGTCTTGTTTTAAGCTTAGTTAGGTAGGACCAGAGGAACATATTATCTAGGGATTTTTTTTTTCTCCACTACTAAGACAATATCCTTTTTAGTACTCTATGAATTGATCTATGAGTTGTATGGTTTTTCCATTTTGGCTGATGGAAACATAAATTATTTCAAGCCCTGCATTAGTTTTATCTTATTTATTTTATTTTTGTGAGAACATGCTTTTTTGTTATTTGGGCAACTATTGTGTGTCCAGTCTCATGATGTGTATTATTATTTCTGATTTGCACAAAAACTCTCTGTTGTCAATGGTATTACATATTTATTTTCCCTGAATCATGGCCTGAAAACTCTTGCTGTGAAATTAGCTAACATTAATATGACTCATCTAATTTGTTTTTCCTCTTTCAAGATCACTGTCTTGTGCTGTTTGTTGTCCAATGTTTAGAATCACTAATTAATATATCTTTACCAGATATTTACTTGTTTTAGGTGTGCATGTGGGGTTAAATCTGGTTCCTTTTACTCCATCCGGCTGGAAATGAAAATCCTCTCAGAATAAGTTCTTAGGAATTACGTATAATCTTTAGAGACAAATATATTTATCAGGAATTCTAAGTATAAAATCAAGAACACAAAAAAAGAAATAACAAAATTTATTTTTTCAGGTTTAGATAGAGAAAAATTTTTTCAGACTCTACTAATGACTATTAACAAGTTGATTCTGAACATGGAAAGGAATCTTGAAATGAAAGTCTGTTATATGCTATGATACATGCTACAGTTTTATTCTGAGTTTGTTGTTTTAATTTTATGCTTTTAAGAAATATCCAAATCATCCATTTGGCAGAAAAGTAGATAAGTTTCACCAACATTTTGCCAAGCACAGTACCTGGTACTCATTATGCATATAATAAGTAATAGTGGGAAGAATAGCAAGCAAAGAGTCTAAACATAGTAGTAATACTAACTATGAGATAAAGGCAATGTTGCTAGGTTTACACACATACACAGAGAGATAATTCAATTTAAGTCTCATATAAGGAAATCTAAATATTTTAATAAATATTATTGGGTAATTTTGGATCACTGAAATATCTATTTTATCAGAAGAGGGGAATATATCAGATTTTATAAATAGGATATGCTATTTATGAGTTCAATGAAGATATTGGGAGAAATGGGTTAACTTAGTATTTACAGTCTTCAAAGTAATTTTCATGTGAGCTCAGAACACAAAGTTCAGGTAGTAAGGAGCAGATACAACTAACACTAAACTATATTGGCACCACTTTCTACTGTCACAATTCTAGAGCCATAACTCATGGTCATAGTATTAAAATGGACAAAGGTCATACACAAATAAATTCAATTGTAATTAGTGATAGAGAAACACATCGTCTCACTGGCTCTACCTTGGGAAAAAGTCGGAGGAGCTGTGGGGTGGTGAGTGCAGAGGACCAAAAGATAAGAGCATGAGGGATGGTCTAGGATTGCAAATAAAAGTGATTTTACTGAACAGGCAAGTACGTGAACCCTTTGGTTCTGCAGTGTTTTGTTTTTTTCTCATGATGGCATGAATTCTGGCCACCTTCTCAGTTCTTGTGGTGGTCTTTACCGATTAAAACAAAATAGCAGGGGGCAATCCCCTCAGGTCCCCTCCCACTGTGGGAGCTTTTCTGGTTTCCTTAATAAATCCTGCTTTCTCAAAAAAAAAAAAAAGAAAAATAAAAAGAAAAGAAAATAGCAGGACTGGGAGATGGTAGAACTCTTTCTCCTAGTGCAGTGAGTTTTAAGGTCTAGGTGAGGGTCTAGATATTGTGGCAGCTTGCTGTCTTAATAGTTGGTGTTCCTACCCACTCCTCTCAAAATGTTGCAAACATACTCAAAGGGGTTAAGTGAACAAGAAGAGAGTTAAGAACTCTTTTTATACATAGGTTGCTGCTATAAATAATAAAATAATGTTTGTATTATAATATGTATAACAATTGATTAACTTTAGTACAGAGACTCGATATTTTGCTGTTTGATTAATATAACAGACACTAATATTTCTACTTTAAGCAGCATGTGACAAGAACATATGCAAAGAAAATAAATACTGTATATAATTCTGGTAGAAAAATAAAGCAGGCACAGAAACTGAGGTACAAGCTTTAAACCAAATATCTCAGCTTATTAGCTCTCTCTCTCTCTATGTTTGTTTTTATGTTTTAAATATTTCTTATTTTTGTGAGTTTAATAAGATACACAGAATACTTGCTCCATTCATGAAATCCAAAATTTGCCATGCCCATTTATCTTTTTAAAAAGTGACCAAATTATTTACTTTCTTTGTAGTTACTACAACATATGTTGGGTATCCTTACAACTGATTGGATCAGAGATCAAGTATTAGCCACAGACAAAATCCATAAAAACTTATAACCTCATGTAAAATAGGTTAATCAGTTCTGAGTTGACTTGCAGTAAAATTCTGCTAAGTATTAGATGATGTAAACCCACCTACCAGATCTTTTAAAAAGCATAAACACCTGGCAAACTGAAAAAAGTTAAGATTAGTCTATACCCTGAGAAACTCCAAAATGTTTCCAGATCCTTCTGATAGTGCTTTCCGAACCAGTTTGGGAAGCGCATGGGTGTAATTGCTGAGGTCCATGCTAATTCATATTCTTGAATATTTTTATCTGAGTATATTTTCTGAAGCCATAAGAGTACAGTAAATAAATCTAACTTAATCAGTGTACCTATTCACCTCTGAAACTATCTTATCTAGCAATCTTTGTATAAGCTTCCTAAGCAAGAATGAGTCATTAACAATTTAAAATAAATATTGGATTTATATTTATGATAGGACATATAAAGAAACTTCCTAAACATCATGAAGATAATTTATCTGGGGCAAAAATTATGATAAGGAAAAAATAATTAAGGCATTCACCATTAGATTAAAAATAATAAGGGACCCATTATCATTATTATTTTTAATCATTTTGAAGGTTCTAGCAAATGTCATGATATAAGAAAGCAAAATGAACAGTATAAATATTGAAATAAAAGAGAAATTATTATTTACTGCCAATATGACTGTATGGTTTTGTATACCTACAAAATACAAGAGTATCTGTTTTAAAACTATTAGTAAAGCTAACAGAAGTTATTAAATTGTTGGAGTACAAAAAAAAAACCCAAGAATCAATAGCTTTCTAATTGCTAGCTATAGCCAGCAAAAAATTGAAATTTAAAAATTGAGAGCTTATCATTCAGTAGCTAGAGAAACTATAAACTACTTATGAATAAATTTAAAAAATAAAATATGCATAAAAAGAGACGTAGAGGAGTCATATCATATGCCCATTTGCCATATACAAATTAAATTATATTTACTCCATGCTGCACATGTTTCTGTTTTTTTTAAAGATATGTATATTTCATGCAATAGAGCTCCCCGATACAAGCCAACTCCTTCTCTGGGTGTTCAACTTATGAAACAACAATCTGTCTCAGAACTGTAGGGAAAGGCTCTGTTGAATTTATTGTAAGATATTACATCTGTATACTTTTTTCAGGGGCAATTTAAGGAATTTTCAGGGCTAATATTGAATATAAGCAATTGTCCCCTCGAATGGTGGTTTTGGAAACCAATCCCTGCTAAGACGAGACTCCACCCACTGTGGTCTGCAATTTTTCTGAAGGATATAAGGTAAGATCAGGATAAATGGAGTTTGGCATTATGATATTATTAAAAATTTGGATGTCTAATATTAAAATAAAGTGTATAGTAGATTCAAAAGAAGCAGAAAACTCAAACTATGCTCCCTCCCCCTACTCATTACTGAAGGCATCCTAAGGCAGAATGCTTAGAACTGCCAGACATCTGCCTTTCCTTTATTGCTTTTCTTCCTGGCTAATTGAGTTAGAGAATCTCCATTATTAAGGAAACGTGCCTGCTTCCAGACTTTAGAAGCATTATTGCCCTCTCTAAATAAGACTTCAGGTGGCAAAGGTGAAGCATGCCACTTTTTCTCTACTTGGTGTGCATATATAGACTATTAGAGACTAGGCCTGGATTCGAAGACTCTGATGCTGGTAATACTCAGATGCTTCGGCATGTGAGTAATGGAAAAGATAATGTAAGGTATAAGAGCTCACAAGCACAGGGTAAAATTAGAAAATTCCCAGGACAAAATGTGAAGAAGGTTAACACTCTCCTGAGACAATGCTCCAGCACTCCATCTCTTTTGTGGGGTGTTTATGTATTGTACTGGAAGAGGAATGTTACTAGCTCCCTTGTCTATCCTCTACCTGGAGGATAACAAAAGCCCTTAAAATTTGTCAGCCAACTGATTGTTGTGCATATACCCTAGGGGCTACCATTACAGGGGAAAATGCATTCTAGTTGGTGATGACAGGAAACAATATAATGCAAATGTTGCTCTTTCCCAGATGAATATAGACATATAATGCAATTACAACCAGAATCCCAACTGTCCTCTCTGTTTGCTTGTTTTTGGAACTGGACAAGCTGGTTCTAAATATGACAATTGTCAAGAGGATTTTAAAGAACTAGTGGGAGGCATTTACTCTATCAGCTATAAATAGTTACTAAAAAGACTGCAATAAAAATCCTATGGTACTAGAATAGACATAGCAAATAAACCATGAAAATATATAGTAAATACCTAATTGATATCATTCAACAACAACAAATAATTCATTGGGTGTATACTCTGTGACAGATACTATGTTCGTCACTGGTTAAAGAGCTGTGGACAATACACAACCACTGCCCTCATGGAGCTTACAGTCCACAGTGGGTGAACTACAGACTGAATATTTACAAAGTATGAGAAATGCCATGGAAGAAGGATACAATGTGCCATTAGGCACAGAATAGAGTGATGGATCTTTGTGCAGAACTCAAGAGAAGTCTCTCCCAAGACTGAGCCTCGAAGGATCTAACTAGTTAGCCAGGTTAAAACAAAAAGTGGCAGGAGGATGTGATCCAGCAGAGAACAGCCCCATGGGGAGTGGTTTGCACATTTGAACATGAGGAATGTGGTGGGCATGGAAGATAAGCCCCCAAACTGAACTTGTTTAAGGAGAGGTCATACAGGCTCTGGAGAGCCTGAGAGAACTTCGAATTGTATCTTAAGAGCAATGGAAAACCCTTAAGAGTTTTATCTAAATTTCCTAGTCTTTCTACTGTTGTTGATTTATAAATTTCAATGCACTATCAATTGGCAAATGATATCTCTGTATCTCTGTGGTACAGAATGAAGTTTTAACAGTAATATCAATGACTATTACTTATCAAATACAAAATATAATATCCATATTATCAATGGAAAAGATTCCTTTTGTTTGCTTTTTTCTTTTTCTGAGCTTACTATTTCCTCTATGTTCTTCTTATTAGCTTTTAGCTGGTATACTTTGCCTACTGAAGCTCCTCCAATTTATATATGTATGTGTGTGGTTTTGTTTCCATTTTTTCTCTCTAGTGGTTTTTTAAAGGTTTAGCCATTTCTCTGTTTCATTTATTTCCTCAAATAGCTTTTAAAAAAACTTTTTAATATAGAGAATTTGAGCATATACAAAAATAGAACTAGCCGGGCTCGGTGGCTCAGCCTGTAATCCCGCGCCTTTGGGAGGCTGAGGTGAGTGGATTGCCTGAGCCCGCGGGTTCGAGACCCGCCTGGGCAGCGAGACCTCATCTCTACAATAAATCAAAAAATCAGCCGGGCGTGGTAGCGCATGCCTGTAATTCCAGCTACTCGGAAGGCTGAGGCGGAAGGATCACCAGAGCCCAGCAGGCGAGGCTGCGGTGGCCGGGAGCAGCCACTGCATTCCAGTCTGGGCGACAGAGTGAGACTCCAACTCAAAAAAAAAAAAATAGAACTATACAATAAACCCATGTGTGAGAATGGTATTCTGGCTATATTAAATGGAGAGGCCTAATCTTTAGCAATAGATTCTGTGATATTTACAGATGAAATTACATGTTGTCTAGGATTTCCTTTAAAATAATAATTCCTCAAGTAGCTTTGATACAGGGTTTATACCAAAGTGAGACAAATGAAGAGCCTTGACGGCCAAATTTATGGAGAGCCAAAAACTCAGTAGTTAAGAAAAATACCATTTTAATGCAATACAGTCATACCTTGTACATCAAAGTCTTAGTCAATGGCCCACTCTCCTCCCAATTATTTTCATAACCCATAATTGTAGTTTCAGTATCCTATAACTTAGTCTTTATACTTTAAGACTCCTTAATTATTATTAACAGCATTAAACTTCATAACTCCATTAACAACAATTATTTAGACTTAATTGTATGTTTTACTGGTTACTCACTGTTGTATCTTTAATTTCCCTCTTGAGCTCTATCTTCATAGTCTTTTTTGTTGTTATTTGAGTGATTGAATGATTTTCCCTAGAGCTTTTAATTGTTTTGTCTTCAGAAAATGGACATAGGTGGTACATTTTCAGAATTTTTGAATGTCTAAAAATGTCATACTTTCCCACTTACATGAAAAGCCATCTGTTTGAGTATAAAATTCTAAGACAAAATTCCTGTTTCTCTACAACTCTGCGAATCTTTATCTATTTTCTAGTATTAGTCCAATGTGTTTCTGGTTCACTTGCCATTTATCTTTGGAATTTGGAAATGTTGTTATGATAAGGCTAAAGTGTGGTTTTGGTATTCCTGCCCAGGATATTTTAGATCTGATGACTCAAGTTTTTTTCTCATCGTTCTTAGTTTTTTGAACTTTGTTTTTCCTTTATCCATTCAAATTCAGTCTCCAGGAACTCCAATTGTATGAATGGTATAGATGTCAGTGTAGATCACAGGCACCGGGGATGCCACCACTAATGTGGTCCCCTATGGTAATGCCTTTCTTTTCAGGTTTTGATCCCTGCTCACCATCCAGAACTGGTCACTTAAGCTAGGCTGGATTGATCAATCAACATTCTTCCCCAGGATTTTTCTTTTTATGTTTTTCCTTTTATTTATTTAGAGTTGGGACTGGCAACACTAAGGCTCACTACAGCTTGACCTCCTGGACTCAGGCATTACTTCTGCCTCAGCTTCTGGAGCTGCTGGAACTGAAGCCTTCCACCACCATGCCTGGCTAATTCTTATTTTTTCAATTTTTTGTAGAGACAAGGTCTCACTATATTGTCCAGGCTTGTCTCAACTCCTGGGCCCAAGCAATCTTCCCTTGACTTCCCAAAGCGCTGGTGTTATGCTCGGCCAAATTTTTCTTTTTAACTAAACTAAGGGAAGCAAGTTAATCCTCCTGAGTAGAGGAAGAAGAGTGCTGTAGAATTTTTAGCTTGTAACTGACTATGTTTTCTGCCATGTGGAGATTCCCCATCTGCAGTGAGAAAGGATGAAACTACATGAAGAAACAGAGATGGCAGTAAATACTTGGTTTTTTATTTTTACTTTTAAGTCAAGAGGAGTGTGAGATTTTCATTTTAAATGACCAAATTTGCACCAAAATGGAGGGATCAAGAGAAAGGAGGCAGAAAAACCAGTTGTGAGAATGTTTTAATGGTTGTAATAAGAGGTGATTTAGAGCCCTCTTTGAGATTTTAATTATAGGGATGAGTTGAAAACATAATAGGAGTAGAGTTGCTAGACCCGGTTGTAGACTGGATGTGGGGAAGTGGGGAGACCAGAATGTCCCTAAAACTTTTAGTTGTGTGCCTGACAGACACAAATGAGAGTGAAATTGACACCATAAAGTAATAATAAGTGCGAGTAAAGGAAGCCAGACACAAACAAGCATGCAGTGTGCAATTCAGTTTACATTAACACAGCGCACACCAGTCTATAGAGTCTGAAATCAGTTTGGTAAATGGGGGCAGCAACTGTAATAGGTCATGAAGTGGCTTCTGGGGGCACTGGCAGTGTTGTTTCTTGATCTAGATACTGGTTACACATATATGTTCATTCTATGAAAAATACACTGAGCAGTGTGTGTATGATATGAACGTTTTTCTGTTTGAATTTCATACCACAATACAGATGTTAAAAGTAAGAGTAACAGACTTTGGGAGTGAAGAAGATAATTACTGGTTAGAATATTATGAATTTGAGGTGTCTATAGGACAGTGTTTCTCAAAGTGTGGTCCCCAGGGCAACATTGGCATCACCTAGGAACCTGTTAGGAAAGCAGATCTTTGGGTTTTGTCTCAGAGGTACTTAATCAAAAATTCTGGGGGCAGGGTCCAACCATCTGTGTTTTAACAAGCTCCTGGGCAATTCTGATTCATACTAAATTTAAGAAATAGTATGTAGGATATTTAGACAGATATATTAGGCATATGACTACGTGTAAGTCTGAAGTTAAATAGAAAATGACTTGGGGCTAGAAGTATAGTTTTGTGATATGCATCATTTATTTAAAATGACCCTTGATGCCATGAGAACAGATGAACTCCCTCAAGGACATTACATACAGTCAAAAGAAGGAAGGTTGGGGGGTGGGGTGGGGGTGGGGGCAGGGAGAGAAATGATCCCTGAGAAGCAACAGCATTTCAGGAATAAGTAGGAAAGAAAGAATGTGCTTGAAATGACAGCATAGGCACACAAATATTATTCAGCTTTCAAATATGTTGGAGAGGAGCATTCATATGGAAAAATTTTTGTGATGCATTTTAAGTGAAAGAAGACAGACAATAAAAGGACATAAAACTTACACATGCGTACACTGATTATCTGTGAAGTGTGCAATTAAAACTATATTTTTATTTTCTTCCTTTTGCTTATCTGTGCTTTCTATTTTTTTCCAAACGTGAACATGTCTTGCATTTTGTAAATAAGAAAAAAAAAACCACAATGAAATTGTTTTTAAAAGATAAAAGATATCTTGCTCCCGTGAAACTAGATAAAACAGACATGGAGACGGGCAATTTTGGGATTTGAAAAGTCTATGTTAAGATGAAAAGTACAATTGAAAAATTTTAAACTGTAATAGAGACAGAGAATTGGGTACTTCAGAAAATTGAAGTGGCGCATTAGAAGATGAGCTTTGTAAATTCTTTCAGAATGTGGAAGAAAAGAACAAGAAGCAGAATATGATAGGAGTGAAGATTAAGACAAAGGAAACATAGACCCAGGGGACAGTTGTTTATGGATTTCAGGGGTTAATGTTTACTTTCACTGCTGTTTCTCCCAACCCTTTCCCACACAATAACTAGAGTGATCTATTAACAACATAAATAAGACCAGGTCACCTCCCTAATTACATTCCTTCAGAGTTTTCATTTTGCATTTCAGATGACATACACAGTTCTCAGCTGGCCACAGAGCCCTGTCCACTCTCCTCTCCAGCACCTGATGTGGTCATCTTCCCAACACTCCAGCTACACTGGTCTTTCTGTTCTATGAAGACCAAGTTCTTCCTCTCCAGGGTTTTAGGAATGCTGCTGGCTCCAATAGAAATATTCTCAACTCTCTTCTTCCTTCTGGCCACAGCTTAAATTAAACTTCCTCAGTGAAGTAACTCTCCCCATGCCGTAATTTTCCCTCATTGTATGCATCATAATAGGTGGTTATAATTTATAGAATGTACATCTTTAACCATAGAATAAACTTAATGGGGGCAGGGACCACTTCTAGTTTGTGTATACACTGATTATTATTATGCTGCCTGTAACACAATCCCTAGCACACAGTAGTTTCTTTATAAATACTTGCTAATTAATGGTCATTTCAAATGTTTGTGTGTTTTCATGGTTATTTTAAAGATAAGTTGGAAAATGGATTCTCTTACATCTATGCTTATGCTACCATTTTACACAGATATTGCCAGATGCTGGTATTTAATTGCAGCTCCTCCTATTATATAAACTAATTTCTAGAAGTAAGCTAACCAAATTTTAAGAAGCTGTGTTGTCCATTTGGAGTTTTTGAGTGAGAGATCCAGATGGTCTGGAAGAATGAAAATGGCTTCAAAACCTGCCTGCATAATCTCAGTGAGGAGTTTATGCATCGATAGACTCCAGTTCAATAAACCGCAGGGGCTATCTTTTAATTATGCTGTTTACATTCTGTCACGACATTGCTGCACAGATTTTAGGTGTCTTATACATACTTATTGATTTAATTCTAAGTTAATAGATGAGTTTTCTTACAGAAAGTAGTTTAGTGTTTCCTCATTTTTATTGATCATCTCTTGTCAACAAGTGGATCGCCCTTCCTTACCAAACTGAACAGCTCCTGAAATAGTAGGTGTTAACTCCTTATTGAAAACAGTAATCAAAGTTGTAATAATTTTAAGAATGTCTAGAAATGTTAGCCTCTTTTTTTGCATTATATTTGTATTGGCTATCCATTGCCACATAATAAATCACTCCAAAATATAAGTGTTTAAAGCAACAAACACTTTTGTTAGTTTTTATAAGTTAGGAATGCCGAAGGGCTTAGCCGAGTCCTCTGACTCAGGGTCTCTCAAAGGTTGTGGTCATCTCAAAATTCAACTCATGTAGGAACCTCTTCTAAGCGCACTCACTGACTCTTGGCAGGCCTCAGTTTCTCCCTGGCTGTTAGCTAGAGGCTTCAGTCCCTTGTCATGGGGCTTTCCACAGGGTAGCTCACAACATGGCAGCTTGCTTTTATGGAGGAAAATTTAAAAATAATGAATTCTTTTCTTTTTTTTTTTGAGTTGGAGTCTCACTCAGTTGCCCAGACTGGAGTGCAGTGGCTGCTTCCGGCCACCACAGCCTCGACCTGCTGGGCTCCAGCTATCCTTGCACCTCAGCCTTCCAAGCAGCCGGAACTATAGGCATGCGCTACCATGCCCGGCTGATTTTTTAATTTATTGTAGAGATGAGGTCTCACTAAGTTGTCCAGATGGGTCTCGAACCCGCGGGCTCAGGCATTCCACACACCTCAGCCTCCCAAGGCTCGGGATTACAGGCTGAGCCACCAAGCCTGGCAAATGATGAATTCTAACCATGGTTAGAAAATGCAAATAAAGAAAAAAAAACGTTTTGTTTGCTATAAAACAACAAAACACTTAGGAATAAACCTAACACAAGTGTACATGTCCTATATGGAGAAAATATAAAAGGTTGTTAAGGAACACTAAATAAGACGGGGTAAATGGTGAGGTAGTCCATGTACATAGAAGATGACTCAATATAGTAAAGATAGTAATTCTTTCCAAATAAATTCAATACATTTCAAATCAAACTCTTAAGAGGAGTTTTTTCATGGAACCTGAGAAGTTGGTTCTAAAATTCAAATATAGGGTCAAAATATTATAGGCTCAAAATATAAGAGAGTACATCTTGCTACATCAAGGTTTATTTTTAAATTACATAATTAAGACAGCATAGTATTGATGCAGGAATAGACAAACTGAACAACTGGGCAGAAGAGAGAGCCCAGAAATAGACCCACATATACATAGAATTCTGATATATGACAGAGAAGTGTTTTAGATTGTTGGGTAAAGAGCAGAGCATTCAGGTTAGTATGCCCAACAACTTGCTTCTTTGTATGAACAATAGATTATTAAAAAGAGAATGAGATGTCACTTTTGTGATTAGGTTATGGAATCTTGTGACTTCTGTCTTGTTAATCTTGTTAGCTGTTTCCCTCCGTTGTCATTTAACTTGCATGCTTTTATGAAGCAAGCAGCCTTGTGGGAGAGACCCACCTGGCAAGGAACTGGACATATCCTCTGACCAAAAGCCAGCAAGGACCTACGGCTCTCAGTCTGTGAGAAAATAAATTCTTCCCCAGATGAGTCTTCAGATGAGACCCTTGGCTGGGCTGATACCTTGATTACAGCTATGGTGGTAGCCAGTCCATTGTACATAATGTCTCCTAATGAACTCCCAATGTGGTGCATTCTATTTCCTATGTTTATAACATAAAGTTTCCAGGATACAGAAATGTGATTTCAAATCATGTCTTATAGCATAAAGATCAAGTACTTATTTTGAAATTCCATATAATGAGTTATTTTATACTGTCTAGCAATTTGGTGATTTTGATGTAGCCAAAAATAAATTTGGTCTTACACTTGTTTGCTTTTGACAAAGAAAGGTGATACAAGTTCTTGTAGATGAGCTGAAAGTTTCTTCATCTGGCAGATGGTTTTTGGACAGGAACAAATTATGATATTTACTTAACATCTTCTGTAATGAGTTTTTGTCTGCCTTATCAATTTTCTGACATATTTGTGTCTTGTTTTTGTTAAAGAACTTATTGGATACCCACTGAACATTTTACTCTTCAGTTAGAACTGGGATTCTTAAGGGCTGTCTTCTGTTTGGATTATACAATGAAGATTGAAAATTTTAGAACAACAACAACAAAAGATCCCTAATAATATCAAAGGTCAGAGAGGATGTTGACCACCATGACCTCTTATGTAATAGTAGTGAAGAATAAATTTGTACCAATGCTTTGGAAATAATTTTGGTTGAATTAAAAAGTTGAATTTCCTAGAGAGATAATCTCTTGCAACAATGCAACCAAGCATATCTATCAGAAAAATAATTTATAGTCGAACTGTCTGTATTAGCAAAAAAGTAAGAAGAAATCCGGATGCTTACAGACAAAATTTGGATCTATTAATTGAAGTATAAAAATCTGTTTGGATAGTATATTGCAGTGAATGTACAGTACATTTATCAACTACATTGATATATTTTAGAGTTATGACATATAGTGATAAAAGCAAGTTTGCCAAAGCTTTCAAATTTTTCATATAGTAATTTCTGAGATTCAGAAATGAGCAATCAAAATTCCCAGGGATTTCAGAAATCTCTAAAATCATAGTTATTCTTAAAATATTTTCAACATTTATTATTATCTAAAATTTTGTTTAGTAAATGAAATATACTAAGTTTAGTAGCATTTACAAAGAACTATAGCCAAAGTAAATATTGAAACAATGAAAAACACCAGCAGACATTACTGGGTAACATTAGAATAATTTATCATTTGGGTCTTCTAGCAATGCAACAACAGCACTTCATGAAATCACATGCTGAAACTGCCCGTTGAAGGATATATTTTGCACCCCAAACTTGATATTTCTTGAAATATCACTCAAGGGATTTATACAAAGTACACCATGTCTATAAACTCATTAATAATTATTTTATTTGCAAGAATGATTCACTATTAGGAACAGATAGGACCAGGGACAAACGCAGCATGGCAACTGCTAGAAGCAAAGCTGACTTTACTAGATCATGATGCTTCTCTCCATGATGCTAACTGTCCTAGAAAAGTCAACTTCCTCTATTTGCCAGCTCTTCCTGCTTTAGCTTTCTACTTGACTCAGTAGATTCCTTCAAACCAAAACCAACTCTAGATTGACTGTTAAGCTTTAATTATCTCAGTATTAACTTAAGTAGTAATTCTAATATCTTTTCCTAATTTTTCTGATTTTCTGACTGACTTTTCTTGGGATTTGGGATTCAGAAAAATATGTAAATTTGCTATGAAATGTTCAGAAGGAAATTCTGCCTGGAAACAGTGCTTGAAACTATAAATAGTATAGTGACATTTTTATAAATCTCAAAAATTTGAAAAAGGAAGTGAAAAATAAATACAAAAAGGCAATAGTGATTACCTCTTGATGAGGGACCAGCTATAGAATACAAGAGGAAAAAAGCACAAAGGTGGATGTTAGTTGTTGACTATGTTCTGGTTATTGACTGGGAAGTGGAGCCACAGGTGCTTGTATAATTTTTTAAATGTAATTTACATATGGGTTACAGGTCTTCTTTAGAATATATTAAAAATTGTTTTTACAAAATAGTTAAGGAAAAATTGAAATAAAAACAGGATCAGATCAGAAATAACCTTCTTTTTGTTGATAAGATTTTAGCCCTAATGTGGAAGGTAAGTAGTTATTTCCCTACCCATACCATTTTTTTTTTTAAGAGATAAGTCTCAATCTGTCATCCAGGCTGGAATGCAGTGGCACCAACATCCCTCACTTTGGTCTCAAATTCCTGGACTCAACCATGCTAAAAATAAAATTTTATGTTATTTATAGCATGCCTGTATATGTATTTAGTGACAGGACTCATTATGCTGTTTGATGTTAGTCTGTTTTCTATGTTCCTGGGTTACATTTCTAAGACAGTGGTTCTCACAAGTATGTTCTCTGGGCCAAAAGTACCAGTATAGGCCTGGAAACTGGTTAGAAATGCCCATTCTCTTGACTATTTCTTTTGCTGTGCAGAAGCATTCTCTAGCCCCACCCAAGACCCACTTACTCAGAAACATTTGGGGTTGGGACCCAGCAGATCTGTTTTTTAACAAGCCCTCGGGGTTGTTCTGATGCAGCTAAAGTTTAAGAACCACTCTTCTCAAGCTGCACTTTAAAGAACTCAGGTGCACCTAATTGAGTTACCTTAACGAACAACTGCAAATGTCAAAATACTTTATCTAAAAATGCCTTAGCAACTTCCTAACCAGAGAAGTGAAAGAACTTTACGATGAACACTGCAAAACATGGCTCAAACAAGTCAAGGTTGACACAAACAAATGGAAAAATAGTCCATGCTCATGAATCAACATTGTTAAGATGTCCATCCTGCCAAAGGCAATCTACAGATTCACTGCTATATTGATTAAATTACCAACATCATTCTGGATACAACAATACAGAAATACTGGAAACAACAATACAGAAATTCATATGGTAATATAAATGACCATGAATAGCTAAAATAATTCTTAGTAAAATAAACAAAGCGGAGGTATCACACTTCCAGACTTTAAACTTTATTATAAGGCTATGATAATCAAAACAACCTAGTACTGGTACAAGAACAGGCATATAGACCAAGGAACAGGATAGAGATTCTGGAAGCAAAACCTCAATTCCTCAACCAACTCATCTTCAACAAAGCCTCCAACAACAACCACTGGGGAGAGGAGAAACTTTTCAGTAAATGGTGCTGGGAAAACTGGCCATGTGCAGAAGAATGAAACAGGACACTTACCCATCACCATACACAAAAATCAACTCCAAATGGATCAAAGACCTAAACATAAACCTCAAAGGCTAAGAATCTTAGAAAATGCAGGAGACACCCTTACTGAAATTGGAATAGGCAAGCAATTCCTGATCAAAATCCTGAAAGCCCATGCCATAAGAGATAAGGATGACAAGTGGGACCTCATCAAACTGAAAAACTTCCACAAAGCAAAAGAAACCATCAAGAGAGTGGGAAGACAGCCCACAGAATAGGAAAAAATATTTGCAGCTGCATATCTGACAAAGGCCTAACATCCAGGATCTACAATGAACTCAAATGTACTGAAAGGAGACAAACAGCCCCATTAAAAAGTGGGTAAAAGGCATGAATAGACACTTCTCAAAAGAAGACATACAGGCAACCAACACACACACACAAAAATGCTCAATCTCACTAATCATCAGAGAAATGCAAATCAAAACCACTTTGAGATACCACCTAACTCTAGTAAGAATAGCCATCATTAATAAACAAAAAACTGCAGATGCTGGCAAGGATGCAGAGAAAAGGGAACACTTCTACACTGTTTGTGGGAATGCAAACTAGTTCAGCCTCTATGGAAAACAGTATGGCAATTCCTAAAAGAACTAGGAATTGACCTTCCCACGACGTGGCAATCCCCCTTCTGGGAATATACCTGGAGGAACTTAAATCACTCTACAGAAAAGATACCTGCACACCCATGTTTACTGTGGCACTATTTACAATAGTAAAAACACGGAACCAATGGTGTTGCACATTGAAACTGGATTGTATAAAAAGAATGTGGAACATATACATGATGGAATATTACACACCCATAAAGAAGAATAAAATTATGGACTTCACAGCAACTTGGATGGCTTTAGAGTCTATAATACTCAATAATTTATCACAGAAATAAAGAACTGAGTACCACGTGTTCTCACTCATAAGTGAACCCTGAACACTTACCATAATACTATAAAAAAAGGATTGACAGTAGCCAGAAACTGCCAGGGTAGGGGAGGAGGGGCACATAACATCGCTAAGGGTACCTGATCTCAAATCAGACGAAGTGGGGACCAAAAGGAGACCCAAATTTACCTGTACAATAACCACTTGTATACCTAATCCTAAACTGTACCCCATGTCTTTAAAAAAAAAAAAACTTTATCTAAAATGGGCAGTCCAGGTAAATAGCGTTTTTCACAGAATTGGCGCTATTTTTAAGGAGTGGGAATGTGTACTTCATGTGATAATTCTAAACTTCCTTAAGATTTAGAAGCTTTCTCAAACCCCAAGGATGAAGTATAATGGAAATGGGAATGAATGGTATTAAATTGTTTTCTGGAAAAGTTGTTTTGTCCCCCCCCCACTTGGTTTTTCCCTGAGATAAGCACACCCACCATTGACAGAAGCAAGCAAGTGGATATTTTTCCTTTTCCTTTCCTTTTCTTTTTAAATGCAAGAAGTAGAGTACAATTGTTTTTCAAAGGCATCTCTTATATTGTTATACAGTTGAGTGTTATTTCTAATTTCACATCTTTCACATTTCTAAAGATTTTTAGAAATTTACAGATCAAATTCTTTATTGCCTTGAACCTTATACTTTGATCCACCTTATTTCTTAATTTATTAGAATTCATATTAAAATGTATAACACAACTTTAAATTCTAGATGGCTGGGGAGTAACTTTTTTTTTTTTTCTTTTTGAGTTGGAGTCTTACTCTGTCGCCCAGACTGGAGTGCAGTGGCCGCTGGGCTCCGGCAATCCTTCTGCCTCAGCTGTCCGAGTAGCCGGAATTACAGGCATGTGCTACCACGCCCAACTGATTTTTTTATTTATTGTAGAGATGAGGTCTTGCTGCCCAGGCTGGTCTCGAACCCATGGGCTCAGGCAATCCACTCACCTCAGCTTCCCAAAGGCGCGGGATTACGGGCTGAGCCACCGAGCTCATGGAAGCACATAACATTTACCATTTTAAACCTTTTTAAGTCTACAATTCAGTGCCATTGAGCACATTCCCAATGTGTGTACTCTTCATCGCTATTTCCAGAGTTTTTTCATTATTTTAAGCAAAATTCTGTACCCGTAAGCAATAACTCCTCATTCCCTTCCTCTTCTCAGCCTCTGGTAACCTCTATTCTCCTTTCTGTCTCTATGAATTTGCCTATTCTAGATACTTCATATTAGGGGGAATCATATAACATTTTTCCTTTTGCATTGATTTATTTCACTTAGCATAACTTTTTCAAGGTTCATCCACATTGTGGCATGTATTATAATTTTTTCCTGTATAAGGTTAAGTAATATTCCATTTTTATGGTATATTATATGCATATACCACACCTTATGTATCCATTTATCAGTTGATGTGTACTTTTTTGGCTATTATGAACAATGCTGCTATGAACACTGGTGTGCAAGTATCTGTTCAAGTCACTGTTTTTAATTATTTTGGGCATATATACCTAGGAGTGGAATTGGTGGATCCTATGGTAATTCTATGCTTAACTTTTTGAGGGATCGCCAAGCTGTTTTCCACTGTGGCTGTGCCATTTTATATTCCCATCAGCAATGTGTGAGCATTCCAGCTGGGGCTATCTTTATGTGTCACCCCATAGTGATTTTAGAAACAAAAACAAACTATGTAAAATTAGTTTTTACCTATAGGTGGAAAGCAATAGTTAAATAAAAAGCAAAACGATGAGACATTAAGACCTAAGATTTGTGGTTTTCCTCTTGCTTGGCGAACTTTTCAGGAATCCGCAAGTGTTGTTGGCACACACTTCATTGTCAGTAGGTAATGTGAAAATTGAATTTGTTGTTGGTGATAAAGTTCACGTCTGCTTTCTTTGGGGGGACATTGATTTGGGATTATGGTTTACTGTAACCTGGTAATTTCAGTAATGCAAATGCAACAAAATGTGACTTAAAAACAAAACATAAATTCAATCGGAGGTGGCAAGGCAATTAAGAGGAACTCTCTCCATTTGGCTGTCCTTCTGGGGCATTATGGCAGCTGCAGCCAATATTGAACAGGGAACTGCAGCTGTTTACAGATGCATTAGGAAGGCGAGGCTCTGGAACTCAGTTGCACAATTTCTCCTGTGCAAAAGAAAGGCCAAAATTGTCGGAGAGGGAGGAAATTGAAGGGATATATAAGTACATTTAATTTTCAGCAAGAGCACAGTGTGCTAATACTGAGCAGGACTGCCACAATAAGTCAGAATTCAGGTTTCTGCCAGTCACAAGGAAGGTGATTTAGGTTCAGAATCGTCAAATCACTCCTTTATTTTCCAATATAGTCAGTTACTCTTATACATGTGTACCCATCTGTCTTTCATTTAGAATATTTATAAAGTTCACTCATGCTATAGAACTGGTAGAATTTGAATCATCTGTGGGTTGCAAGGATGCCCATTTTCAGAAGTTTGCACCATGATAAATTTAGGATCGCAGGTAGATACTAAAATATCAAGTCCTTTAGAGCTTTGATAATACAAAGCTTTTTTGTTGAAAAGCATAAAGCTTCACATTGAAATTGTGAGAATTAAAGGGGGATATTTGTAAACTCAGGTTTTGACTTGTGACTGGACCCTTGCCACTTGCCTTGCGATTCTGGTGACATCATCACTTTGCCAAGACGTTGAAGCTGAACACACATTCAGCGGAACAGGAGCTACCTCAGTAATTCAACAAATTATATTTATTGTCTCATCTGGCTATACCCAGTTGCCCAGGAGTTTGACTTTTGGTCATTACTCTTTACCATATATGTGGTCGTCATGTAAAAAAGCCAAACAAAACAGTCACAAAATCAATTTGTTGCCAGGCAAGAAAGGGGGCTTCAAGGCAAGGAGGAGGACCCCAACTCCCTAGGGAAAAAGGCAGAAAGGTCAATTTAGTTTATTAAAGAGCTGATCCTTTTAGGTTCAGGATATAATACACTTCCTTTAATGCCATCTAATAGGAAATCAGAAACAGTCCAAAAGCACACTATTCCCTTAGGAAGAGTCAACACAAAATTAGTACCACCAGACCAAACTTAAGTGCTTTGCACTGCTTTAAGCACAGAATCCTGCAATGCAAATATCATTTTAACTTCTTGGAATCAAATTTAGGGCCTGGTGTATGGAGGTGTTCTGGTAGGTGCACGCGTGGGCGCACACACACACGGCCAAATAAAGTGTATTTTAGAATGATCTGGTAAATTTGTACCATGGTCATAAAAGTACAGAAAAATGTATTTTCTCATAAACAACACATCCCTGAACATAAATTAAGTAGGCACTTACTATATTGCTCAGCACTGTGGGGGTATATCAACTGAGAAAATTCCTCAAAGGGGAAAGAATGGTGGCTGCAAATTTGGAGCCCCAGGGCCAATATAAGCCAAAAAGTGGCCTATACTTAAGGTGGAACTCTCCGTCAGAAGTCATAGAGGGCAGACATTTGTCAGAGAGGACAATGATGAGACTCAGATTTCAAGGGCATGAAAAGAAGGGGTAGGGATCTGAGTCCAAGGTGATAAAGTGCTTCTGAAGAGTGAGGATGCCAGAGGCCTCTTTGCCTGGTATCTGCTGTGCTCTCAGAAAGTAGGTACAATGGCTTAAAGGCGTTAGGTAGTGTCTGCCAGAGGGGATAGGTTCATGTGTAACATGCAGTCCTCATCTCAGAGGACTCCCTGTCATGGAGCTTGGGCAGATGTGGTGATCATGTATGAAGCAACCAGAGAGAGGTTAGAAATGGCAAATGACGGAAGACTAAATAGTAGGTGTCAGACTGAGTTTCAGAGAGAGTGATCAGGGAAATTTCCACAGAGAAGGGAACTTGAGCAGGCCTTGATAAGATCAAGGAAAGGGAGTGAGATTGGAAACGTTCCAGACAAAGGGACAGCATGCCTAAAGGCCCTGAGGTAGAGAGAACATGGCATGGTGGCTGCATGGACCGTAGGAGGTTAGCCCAGAATAAACATGGCACTGCACAGACCACAGGAGACTGACCTCAAAGCAGCAAATGGTACACTTTGAGAGTCTGTGAGAGATGAATCTGGCCTGAGAAGTGTAAGGGCTGCGGAAGGACTGGGTGAGACAGGAAAAGGAGAGACCTGAAAGCAGTGTGAAGGGAAGATTTATCTGGAGTGGGACAAGCAGCATCAGAGATATGAGAGACTAAACAAGATTTCTCTGATGAGAACACCTCACAAAGGAAACAAAGTAACCTATTTAGATTAAGGTTGTTCCATTCAGTCAGATAAATTTTACTTAGGCCAAAAAGACTGGGCTTCAGTGGAAAAGAATTACTTTGGGCTCATTACATCAAATTTGCTCGTAGTATCTTGAAAAAGGTGATGAGCATTCTGACAGGTTTCCTTTTCACCTCCAAGTAGTGGTTATGAAATCTCAATACCCAAAGAAAATGTTGATCCCAGTCAACTATGAGATTTGTAGATTGTATGCAAACTGATTATTCTCCTCCCCATTCTGGCACCAAAGAAACTGCTTGATTTTATGATTGCTTCTGATAAAGAGAAAACTGTATACAGTCAATTCAAGGACATAAATCCACATCCCATGTGGAATACAGGAAAGAATTCCACTCAGGAATAAGAGAGTCTGAGGAAACCATACAGGAGGCCAATGAAGTGGTCTAGCCTCAATGTCCAGTTGAAATCCAGAAGTGGGAGAGGAAGGAAATGATAAATGTTAGGACAGTTGAGAAGAAAAATTAACAGGTTTTATATTTTGGCTGAGCATGAAGGATTTTGTTTTGAGTCAGGGGTCTCTGTTGCCCTTGCTGGAATGCAGTGGCACAATCACAGCTCACTGCAACCTCAACCACCTGGGCTCAGGCAATCCTTACGCCTCAGTCTCCAGAGTAGCTGGAACTACAGGCGTGCATCACTAAGCCTGGCAAATTCCCACATGAAGTATTAAAAAAGACAGAAGCATCAAGGATAACTTCAGAATTTCAAGTCTCAGTGAAAAGGAGGTTGGGGAAAGGAGACTTTCTATGTGATCCTGGTTTTGAAGAGAAGGACATAAGTGTCAATTGGACATACTAAAGTTAAAATAATAAGCTAAACATACAGTGAGCAGTTGGAAAGATGGGAATGAAGCTAAGATAACACTAAAGGACTGGAAATATGAATTGAACACATACAAGATAATTCTCAGAGAATGTTCATATAGTATGACCCCGAGTGAAATTCTTTCCTGTATTCCACATGGGATGTGAATTTGTGTCCTTGAATTGACTGAATACAGTCTTCTCTTTATCAGAAATAACTGTAAAATCAAGCAGTTTCTTTGGTACCAGAATGGGGGGGAGAACAGTTTGTATACAATCTACGAATCTCATAGTTGACTGGGGTCAACATTTTCTTCGGGTATTGAGATTTCATAGCCAGTACATGGAGGTGAAAAGGAAACCTGTCAGAATGTTCATCACCTTTTTCAAGATGCTATGGGCAAACTCGATGTAATGAGCCCGAAGTAATTCTTTTCCACTCAAGCCCAGCTTTTTGGTCTAAGTATCACTTCTCTGACTGAATGGAAGGACTTTAATCTAAACAGGTTGCTTTGTTTCCTTCGTGTGAGGTGTTCTCATCAGACAAATCTGTTGTTTAGTGTATACAGGTTGATTTGGTGGAATGATATTTGTGTGTGGTGTTATGTAAATAGAGTTATAGCCCATCTTCCTGATAGTAGCATAGGCTATAATTAGGGTGTGTGTGCATGTGAGTGGAGGGTGTGTGTGTGTGTGTGTGTGTGTGTGTGCATGTGTGTGTGCATGCATGCACATGTACATGCCGAGGGGCAGGGAGCAGAGAGAAGTGTATGCCAGCCTGTGTTAAAGTTCTCGATGTAAAGAAAGTCGCCAATTCACAAAGGAATTTGATTACCTCTATCCATTATACACACACAGTGAGTGAGCGTGCTACTCACCATCTGTCATCTATTTCATTTGCATCACCAGCACCTGGCCTGTTTATCTGCTACATTCGTTTCTTCACCGAATTCTTACGCTGCTTTAATAAAATACAGAAATGTTATTGTTAAAAACCAATTAATTTACAATCCTCCACAGAGATAGTATTACTTATAATTCAATTTGGCTTCTAATGATCTGCTTTCTTGCAAAATGACTTAATTCTTGTGTCAAAGATTAGTTATTAGATATTACCCCGCTGCACCAGCCATGTACTGCTGAGGTAGGCAAAGCAGCTTGGAATGTCCCCGGCCATTAATCAGAAGTCTGAAACATTTTCTTGTTTAACTCCTTCAAGAACCTGGTTGCAGCCATCGTGCCCTTAACTGTTCCCCTGACCGGATGCTCCCTAACTTGTTGAGGTCTGGTACAAGAGAATCTGGAATTTTCAGAGAAGCTTTTGTCTTTAAGAACTTGAATGAGCCTATATAACTTAAGATTATTTCTAGCTCCATATTTCCACATACTTTTTTACTTGACAATTTCATACAGGATTTACTTTCTTATCCAGCCATTTTGTGAACAAGGTATGAAAAAGTTGCCCCTCTTTCCTCAATCTGGCCTTTAGAAGTGAACGTGGTTGGATCTGCACACAATGGCGGGCTGGGGGTGGCTTTCCTGTGATCACAGTCTTTTCCACACCCATCACACAGGCCAGCCGGCTCACACAGCGGCAGTCTGGCAGCCCTCAGCCACTTGTCCACACATTTCACGAATGGAACCACTAAACATATGGCTATAGCCAGCACATTCTAGAAACATCAGCTTAGACTGACAGACTGAAAATTCTTAAATGCCTTAAAAATTTTTTTATATACGAATTTTTTTTAGTATAACATTCTTATGTTGCATGTGTTTTTACTTTTTTAACCTTCTGATGTAACAGCATTTAGTGTGGAAACTATTATTTCTCCATTTAATTTCCATTATACACATGGCAAATGTCACACAGTCCAACAGTGGGAAATGTATACACATCTGTATTTCTATGTATATATTTTATATTCCATATACAAATATAAAAGATAAACATGTCTATTTTTATAAATTATTATATTCTAAATTGTGACTTTAAAGACTAAAACCTGTCCTGAGAAACCTGTGAAAAACATGAAGCCAGGAAAAGAATCATTGTAGATTAGTAATACCTGAACAAGGATTCTTCTCAAACCATGAAATGACTCAATTAGTTGAACCTGAAGGGGCCAGAGAGCTAAAGAACACAGACAGAAAGCAGAGTGCCATTTAGATGTGAAAGGGGGAGAAAGCATTCTGTGGTCTAATTCACTGAAAAGTCAGCATTTTGCATTTACAAAATCTATTTTCTAAGTGATGCCTCCGTGCTGCTTATACTTTTTGGTTTTGTAAAAGGCATTTGGTGCCAGCTCTGAAACACGTGCTTCTGATAAAACGACAGGGGGCTATGGAGGTGGTGGTGGTGCAGTTTGACTCCTCTGGACTGTACCACATTCGTAGCATGAGGCGCTCATTATTTTACAAAACTAGAGAAACCGGCTCTGTGACTGGGGGAGACGGAACTTGAGCAGCTGTCTTATAAGAAGCATTTTCTTTTTTGTACATGACAATATCAAGGGAACTCTGCCTAGCACCACACCATTTGATTTAACAAGTTTCCTACGAATGATCAAGCTCACTGGTAAAATCTAAAAGATAATCTTATTTCAGCTCCATGGCTCATTCTGCAGGCTGCTGTCTGATTCCCCAACAAATTATAGGTATTATTCTAAATATCTTGTTCTGGCCATTCATATACATTTTTACATCTTTCTGCAGGGAAAACTGAAGATCTTATCTCATACGAGCTTGTCCCAGAATTTGGGAGATTTAAAAATGAAGACTGAGGGGACAGAAGGAAGAAAACAATAGGGATAAAGAAGGACAAATGGTCCCCAAATCTGTTCCCTGGTGACAAGGGCTTAGATTGAAATGATTTAAACTTCTTTTGGAATAGTCAATAATTCACATTCCTGAATCACTTCTCTGTATGCAAAGTAGAAATGGGAACCAAGTGCCAACAATGTCCCCAAAAAAGCATAATTCCCAAATAACCTTGTTTTCCAAAGTTTATTCTTCAAATTCAGACAATGCATCATCAACCTCAGAAATAGGAGCGCAGCCAAACAAGCTGCAATCTAATATGGAAATGTGGTCCTGGCCCCGGTACGGTGTCATTCTTTTGAATGGGATCACCTGCACCCATCCCTCCTAGGAGAAAATTTCAAACAGAGTTAGCTCCTTAAACCTTCTAATTAAAATGAGAAATCCCCAGGCTTCCATGACTCAGCCTCAGAAAAAGATTATTAGGAATTTAATAGGGAAAATATAGCAGCTCAGACCATCTGTGACCCAGTGCTCTGTGAGAATTTAAAGAAAACTGGAGGGAGGCAGCCCACACTCCAATGCACGCTCGAGGAGTACTTTGTAGGAGCTGCAATAAATCAACATAGTTAGAGTACAGCCTTTTTCAGATTTAATTACTGTTACATAATTATTAGCAAAGCATTCTCCTCTGAAACTGTAAAACTCATTACATCAAAAATCCCCAAGCTCCTGATGGAATTTATGAACTAGTTACTTTCTTTCTAGCTCTGGGAAAATTGTGGAATAGAGTCCAGATTTGTCTCCAGCTTTTCAGAAGCAGAGGGGGATTTTTTTTTCCCCTCTGTTTTGTGTCATTTTAGTAGGTTTCTGAACTGACTTTCTGAACTGGATCATTCTCTGACATTTCTGCATATTCCCACCCAAATACCTGTTTAAATCAGTGTTTCATTCCAGTGGTAAATGGCATTCAGCGAGGAAGCTTCAAAGTATGCCAGCAACAAGCTGACTAATTTTCAACAGAGTAAAAGATGAATGGTCTTTGGGTGTCTATGAATTTTTGAGGGTTCACCTAGGGTAAAAAAAAAAAAATCACAGCAAGTAGTGGAACTTGTGTTGGGAGGGCAAATGTCAACATGGGAGTGACCTGCGTGTAGCAGGGCACTGGATTTGGCCTGTACGCCTCTTCCCAACACCGTATGCAGTGGCACTACATTGGTAGCTTAAAATTGATCATGGTGGTAGTATTTACACCACAAAAATTGGCAAATGCCACAATCAAGCCTTTTTTTTGGGTGCAGAACCAGTTGTTAAACATGTACCAGCACAGCACTGGTACCGTGTTCACCAATGACACAAGTATAAATGCCATGTCTATTGTCTACAGAACCCTCGCAGGCATCCGTGGATAAATCTCCCTCAATGATGCACTATTCAATAGAGCTTAAAGGAAAACAGGTTTTTAAAAGTCTAGCTTAGGTAGGGTGTTTGGTCCTGGAAGCAGAAATATTGTGAAATCAGATTCCTTTGGGAGACAGGTGAGCGCCCTTGCTTGTGCCAGTTAGCTCTTTACCACCAAGTGTTACTTAGCCAAGGGGAGGAGGGGGGTGTTCCTTCCAATGTGGGTCAGGCAGCTTCCCAAGATCCTTAGCCTTTTACCTGCAGAGAACTGCAGCTGCTAGAAAACGGTTTGCTCTTGCTCCCACACTCAAATATCCAGCCAGATGTTTTCTGTTGTATTTGTAGGGTCTCCTGGGATTAGCTCTCATCAGAGTGAGAGGAAGATAAAGGCAGCTGAGGCTCACACAGTCAGCTGCCTTGTACCTGCTCCCTCTGTTGCTGCATTTTCCTGTTACTGACTCTTCAGTCTTGAGACAACCTCAGTTTCTCCCTGGTGAGCGTTTAATCCAGATTCCTGCGGTATCTCCCACCACTCTCTGTCTCCTCATGACCTCCAGTGCAGCCAAACTAAATGGCTTCTTGTCTTGGACACGCCCCATGCTCTTCCATGCGTTTTTATAAATTTTCTGATAGAAAAGTAGGTGACTAACACTGCTTGAGCTCTGTTGCAGAGTTCTGTTTCAGTATCAAATATGCTGTGCGTTTTGCACTTGAGATTGTCTATTGTCTTTTTGGTAATCTGTATCAACTGTCAAGAGCTCTCACTAATTTTTTAATAGTAGTCTGCTCTTTCTTTTTAAATTTGTGAATGTGATACCTTTACAGGTCTCTTGAAGAATAATGTACTTAAAGTTTTCTTTTGTTTTCAGTGTTAACTCTATGTTCTCAGGGTATAGTTCTGTTTCCTAACTATTGTGTCACTTTCAGGCTGAGTTTTTCTCATATGTTTGGTGATTTTGTGTGTGTGTGTATAGATGACCTAATTTAAACAATATTGTTAGAAAGAGTTATTTCCTAAGCTCAAGTGAAACTCTCTGTCTGCCTGTGGGTTCATGCTCTGATTTAGAAAGGCCTGCTTTCCTTCTACTAACTGGAGAGATGAAGAGACATGGGGTAGAGTAGGACAGCTTCCTTTGCAGGAGTACAGGTGATTTTTCTTCTGGGTATGGAGACCAACTTTTTAGTGACCACACATTTGTTACAGTGTTGTTTATTTCTACTGTCCCATACAGTTGTTGAGTCTTAGAGATCATACTTTTAAAATCAGAAAAGTGTCCTTCACAATTTAATCCAAAGCCGAATGCCAGATGCAAGAACATGGAGATTATGGAACGGCCCTAACTTCTTTTAAATTGTCATTTAATTCATTAACTAGCCAGTTTTTCTTGTCTGCCTCCTCCTAGGTTGCTGCCTTCGAGCTTAGAGTTATTATAATGAATTTCTCTTGGGAAATTTACCTGGAAGATGAAAGTTCTCTCCTTGGTTTGAAGTGACTGCAGTTTTTAGTTGTGGTTTTTTTCTTTTTCTGTTGTGTATTTGAGAAATTGTTCTCTGTTCTGGTCTGCTGATGCTATAGTTTCCAGGTTTCCAGTGCTGCTGTGCACTGGAATTAATTTTTAAATCTCTACCTACCTTTTATTGGAATTTTGAGAGCTAGTCATGACAACACATGGTCTCTGCCACCTTACACTAGAAGTTTTCCTCTATTCTTTTCCACAGTATTTCTTCTTGGATCAATTATTACTACCTATGCCTGTAACTTAACAAAACAAATTAACTATAGCATTGGGACACTTTGTGCCCAGTAGCTTCAAAATACATGTTCGATGAAACAGTGTTAATCACTTAAAATACTAGGGGGTTTACACTTTAATTAGGAAAGTGATAGTGAACCTGCCCCTCCACTCCAAATTTCCTGACTCAAATTAAAGAAAATGCTACTGTTTCTATACATTTATTATGGGTTATGAGACATTTAAAAATCTGTCCAATTTTTAATTTTTGAACAGGGTTTAAATTACCCCCATTAATTTCTTTTGTATTGTAGTTTTTAAAATGAATTTTATTGTTTATATTTAACTACAGCATGATGTTATAAGTTACATATATAGTAACATGATTACTACAGAGGAACACGCTGGGATATCCATCATCTCAGATAGTTACTCACTTTTCAACTCCCCATGACGACAACAGCTATAATCTAGTCATTAGCAAAAATCCTCAATTCAGTACATTATTATTAACTATAGTTCCCATGTTGTACATTAGATCCTTAGACTTGTTCATCCTACATATCTTCTACTTTGTAGCCTTTGACCTACATCTCCTCATGTCCTTCTCCCCGCCCCAACCACAGTAACCACTGTTTTATTCTCTATCTTATTATATTTGACTTTAAAAAATTCCACGTATAAGTGAAATGTCTGGTTCATTTCATTTAACACAAAGTCCTCCAGGTTCATTTATATAGTGTCAAATGGCAGGATCTCCTTCTTTTTAAAGGCTGAATAATATTCCATTGTGGTGTGTGTGTGTGTGTGTGTGTGTGTGTGTGTGTGTGTGTGTGTGTCTATCTCACAGTCTCTTTTGTATTTTAGTAGAAAATTGTTATTTTAAAAAACTTATGAAAGCTTATGGCATTATTAGTCTTACCAGAAATTTCTGTGCAGTAAGCACATTAGTCTGTAGATAGTCATAGTGTCTAAGGCTAAAAAATAAAGTCTTTTGCATAATACCAGTATTCAATATTTCTTTTTCTAAAACTCTATAATGGTAGGTCCAAAACTAGTTTTTCAAGTGAAGAAATATGTTGTAAAGATAAAGAGGAGAAATGCTAATATTACTACAACTTGCTAATTTGCAATAGAATTACATTAGAATAGGAAAGTCTTAAATATATATTTGTGAATATCTGTTACAGTACTTAGAATCTTGTACTATGATCATGTGACAAATCTATTTTAGTTCAATTGCCATGACAATTAAACACTTAGATGTCTATTCTGTTTTTGTAATTTTTTTGTGTGTTTTGTCAGGTAGATGGAAGTTGCTCAGCATAAATCTAGAATTCAAACAATTGACTAAGAGAATAAATGCCGTGCTTTAAATTGATCAGCCTTGGCAATGCAGAGAAATCCTAGAGGGTTACAGATGATATCAATCACTTGCTACACTCATAACTAATTTAATATCCTTCTTGCCATGTTCTCCCATCAGCGTAACACTGCATGACCTGTCAGAGTTTCTGCCACAGTGTGACTGGGCTGGAGACAAAATAATTTGTTCAGCCAAGCCTATTTGGCTACCATCTGACTTTGGTTTTGTAATTTCCCTTCCCAGCTTGGTTGAAGTCCATTTTAACATAGTCTTTAAGGAAAGTGTTGATAAGCAGGTTAGCGGCAACTTGAATTCAGTACTTATTTTGGGTCAGACACTGTTGCCAGCATTTTACATGTATTGTATTATTTAATCCTTACATCAACCCTTTGAAGCAGGTGCTAACTGTTTGAGGAAATATGCAAGTGAGAAAGCAGAGGCTCAGAGAGAATAAGTTTCCTGCTCAAGGTCACAAGGAAGTGAAGCCAGGATTTGCATCCATGTGGAGTGGATTTAGAGTCTATGTTTTTATAACCCCTTGCTTTAAACACACACACACACACACACACACACACACGCAATTTTTGTTTAGAATTTTAGGACCACATATTAACTCCTTACATGCAAATATAGTAAATGATCCTAGATAAGAATACATTGTCTCTTATTTATTAACCAAAGGATATGTGTACCTAATATTTTTTTTGAGCTAATTCAACTCACTTTTGGACTTGAAAGAAAACAAAGTCCATTTCTATTGAAAATATTTGTAAGTCAAATATTTTCTTAGTTCACACTGACTCATTCTATTCTGCATATCAACTTTTACTCAATGTTCATGCCTTTTCATCTGACTTTTAAAATACCTTCTCCCATCCCTTTAAACTCTGGTTGTCACTCTGCCTTTTTGGACCTTAGCCCACCTGCAAGGTTTGAGACCACTCACCTTTGCTCATCCAGTTCCAACCCTGGAGTCAGAGGCAGTGTTATGGATCCTGATGCATATATGATTAACAGAAAGGGGAATCTTTAACAAAAAGAATGCAAAATAAAAAATACTAGATTAAGTGCAAACTGAATATTTACTTAAAGTGAGACAATAAATCACAACACATTGCAGATTTTTTAAAAGCTGGAAAATGTTATAAATGGTATGAAGTCCCAATATGTATGTGTGTATAATATTTTTAATAAGTGGTTGACAACTTTAAAATATCTTTTTGTGCCTTTAATTTTTGGTTTCATGATCCTTCATCATTTCATCGTATAAAAACAATTTGATAGTGCATTTTTAATAGAGTAGAAAGCTAAGCCAGTCTTTCCTCTACCATAGTTGTTTTCAATATTGCTTTTGTTTAATGGCCCATAGTTTTTATCTGCATTTTCTCTGTGTTTGTCATGTATTTACAAATAAATTTAATGATTAGCAAAGAAGATATACTTCACATATGTTCAAATTAAGATTTGGCAATTTCATATTTGCTTTATGGAACATTCCAAAATATCTTTACAAATGGCAGTTAAAATGGCATATTTTAAGCTCTATCAAATGTGTTATTTCACCAAAAAGGGGGAAATGTATGGGTATATTCCTGGTACAGGAGAAGACTTACATCTGACTACACATGAATGAAACTGAAAGTTCCACTTATAATTATGCATATCGAATAATTAGAAAACTGACCAGCTTCTGGCTTTTTATCTTTGTCCATTACCACACATGCCAGATGCTTTGGGGCATACTCCTGAAGAACCCCACCTCTCCTGCTGCACCCTCATGCTTCAGGTTAGGGTTAATCTAGCATAGCTGGTAGACCATTTCAGGGAAGCCATTCCTATACCAAGAATGTCAGCAAGAATATGAAATGACTGAAAACCACATAAAAATATTCCAATGGACCCAAACTACACGTATCCCCGAAGTCAGAATCTGTCAGCTATGTCCCCAAAGTTTCATCACTCAGGAATGGTCATCTGATAGGAAGTCAGAGCGACAGAGAGCCAAGGGTAGGTGTCCACCCTGAACCTGTGCATACACCATGAACCCAGCTCCAGGTGCTGTGTCTTAGTGCATGCTTTCAGGGATGCTGATCTGCAAGGTCAGTACTCAGTGTGGAACATGCTTACTCAGGCTCAAGTGATGGCCATGTAGAGTCAGTGGGAGAAAGAACAGGGGTGCAGGCTTGCACCTGGGGGCTGGTTTTCTCCACACTCCAGGTTGCAGGAAGAAACACCAAGGAGTCAGATTGTCAATTTGAACCTGGCCTTTTCCTCAGTCATTACGAAGCCATACTTTATAAAGATATTAGGTTAGGACACATTTTATAGTTTGTTAGCTAGACTTTTATGAATTTTCTACAGTAAACATGCAATACTTTTACTGTCAGATCTAATCAAGAAAAACATAGCAAATGTTTAAACAAGCAAACAAAAGTTTAAAAGCCTAATCTGGACATTCGGTTTAGGAACTCTGATGTGCTGAGAAAGTGCACTAGAACTCATGTTTGCTAAAAGTTTTTGAGCTCTGGGATGAAGCATTTAAGAGACCTTCGCACTAATAGCCAGGGTTCTCAGAGTTCCCAAGCCTATGGGACAGAGAAGCCACAACAAATGTTTTTCCACCTTCTGGAGAATGAGCCCCCAAAACCAGAACAGATACTATGAGACGTGAATGAGTAGAACCATATCTCATTGCTCACAATGATAGGCACTTAGGAAACATGGCAAAGACTAACAAACAATGCATCTCCCATAGCACTCCTGAGGAACAGGAACTATAAAGATCTCAAAGAGTAAGGTCACTTTTGACTGGACAGGTTGGGCACTCATTACATGTGTGATTATATAACAATCTGTAATATTAGCAACAAAAAAAAATAAACCTTGAAAAAAAAATTATACTATTTGGGAAGAGAAGAATAGTGATTCTAAGCAGAATGGTAAGTTTTTTTGCCCAGCTATTTAAAACTCTAAACACTGTTATCTGTACTGAATAACACTTAAAGAATGATATAATTAGGACACATTATTAAGAATATAATCACATAAACAATCAGATACCTTCTCCTTATTCTTCAACTGTTGTCAACCAACTACTGTCAGTCCCCTCTTAATCTAACCTTGATTCTTTGTCCTACATAGATCTGGACAGAAAAAAATGGGACGTCCACAGTTTTAAATTCTAAGAAGTCATCCTGAGCATGTGGGTGTTAGGACAACTCAGGCGACAGCAATCCTCATAGATGATGGGAAAATTGACCTCCAGTCTTCTCACTCTCGTTTGCTATTCAGGACTCTCTATCCAACCACGCAGGCCCCTATCTCTCTGATTAAAGAGGGACAGGGCTTGGCATTTGGTTCAGCTTTCAGATTCATGTGGTTTTCTGCCCCACATTGCTTAGGACAAGCTGGAGGGGAGAGATCAGATCCCCACCAGGGCTCCTCAGTGTGATTCCCTCCTAATGATCCTTTTCCAATCAGAAGGGAGTAATTTTCCTCCGCTTCATTATTTTCCTGTCTAGCTTTCTGCCCTTTGAAGCTGAGTCTTCCCTTCCATTAACAAATAACTAGGAAAGTGTACTCACTAGCACTTCTTACTAATCTTGTAGTTTTATAGCCCGACCTCTGACCAACCTTTTGACATAATTGATTTCTTAAAAGGGCAATGCCTGCTATTTTGTAAACGTATTAAAAGTCATTCAAAGACATTCTACCTCCTTCTGGGTCCCAATGGAGAAAACAATACATACAGAGTATAGCTGTCTTTTATTCCTGTGGTGGGGTGCCTTTTTACACTAACTATATGTCAGACTCCACGTGGTGACCTGGATACTTGACATTCAGAAATCAAATTAATATTTCAAGTGGAGACAAAATACAAATTAGATTTATTCTCATTTTCTAAGGATAGTGCTTGGTAAGCCCATAGGGTGCTTTCTGGGTATGATATCAATGGATTTGGTGACACATTTATTGAGCACATGCTATGGGCAGACTACTGTGTTGAATGGTACATTAAGCATAATGTGAGTCAAATATGACCAAGATTTACAATTTGATAGAAAGCATGTGACTTTACATGGACATTTATAGAATTGAAAAGGTTCATAAAGTAAATAAACACAACATAGGAAGATGACGGAGTAAATATCCCAGGAATCAAGAGAGAGATGGGAAATGCATGTTCTGTTTGGAAAAGACAAAAATAAATCCATGATACAGATTTTCTTTTCCTCGAGGTTATCTTAACCAGGGTCTTTTCCCAGCTCTTATAATAAGTCACCAAAATCTGTCAGTGGCTCTCAGGTTTCCTACAAAGATATTTGCTTTTCCATGGTCTTAAGTCTATATTAAAATTGATAGACAGACTTACATTGTTTGCAAACATCTTAAATATATTGGCTTGTAGTAAAACTTTCAAGGAAGTATAGTTAATCCTTAAAAGTCACAAAATAATGAACATAATAACCTGCATAATGAACATTTGTATACCTGACCTTAAATTGTACCTCACATCTTTAAAATAAAAAATTTTAAAAATAGAATAAATGTAATGATACACTGATTCTAGTAAATAAGTCAAATTTGTTTTATGCTTAAAGAAACATTTTGCCATTCCTTTATTAAAAAAACTAAACTTGGACATTAACCAGGATTTTTCCAGCAATACTATGGAAGAACTATGGGACTGACTTTGGAAAGACTTGGGTCTAATTTAAATTCTGCTGCTTGCTCACAGTGTGAATTTGGGCGAGTTACCTGGTTTCTCTGCTTTTCCACATCTGAAAAAGGTAATTGCATTTATTTGCCACAATATGTCAAAAGTGCTGTTGTGATAATCCATGTAAAGTAACATTTAAAAGTGTCTTTCAGAGGGAAGGAACCTGGGCTCAGTTCTGTGACTTGGTTTCCTGATGTGGCTTACAATAGTATGTACCCTACATGTTGTTCAGAGGATTAAATGGGAAAGTACACATGACAAAACATCCAACAAGCTTTGAAATAAACTCCTGGATATAATCTGGTTCCTTTTTCACTAGTTCCTACCAGTTACCTCATTTTCTTCACAGATCTATATAGAATGTTTCTTTTCTAATGATTCTACTTTTTATAGCTTAAGATAAAATTGTAAAAGATAGTTTACAGAGATGCAAACTATCATGTCAGTTTGAGAATAGGAACATTTTGGGGTTGTTTCTCTCCCCTAGCCTTGCTTCTTTTTCTAGTAAGAACATCGCTGTTTGGTACAAATCACAGCAAAAGCTTATATGTTTCTGTATTCTCAGCTCCCCTTCTCCTTCTCTTTCCACTTACCACTCCTCCTATATGGAACAGAAGCAAAAGTGTGTAACTGCCAAATAAAAAGTTGAGAAGATAAATCTTTGTCACAATTTTTCTTTCTTCTGAATCAGAGGTTTCCCTTGTCAGTTTAACTTTTGAAAGTGGCAGCGGAAAGAATCTGACAAGGCATATAGACTGAAATGAAGTAATGTCATCACAGACTTTATCATGATTGATAGAGAAATGCAGGACACATTCTGGAGGAAAAGTAGTTTGAGTTGTCTGGTCTATTCTACCAGCCTTCATGGCAGAAATGACTAAGGAAGAAGGTCAACTGCCTACTGCAAAACATACCAAGAGACTCATGGATGCAATTCAAGGCCCACAAGTTTGTAAGGTAAATAAACACTAAAGGAAAATATAGGCGAGAGACATATTCTCTACGCTTTAGGCCTGGGACTTGAAGTGAAATAACTGTTTATTTTTCTTCTGGAGTGATAAAAATTGTGTGTATATCATTATAGTATTTGAACTTCCTTTAGATGGAGGCATGACATCTAACTATGGAACACAAACTACAACTTATTCTTCCGAAAGCTTCATGAAGAAGACCTTAAACTCTGAACAATGCTTCTATCTCAACCTTCTTAAAGAAATCAAATGGGAAGTGTGTGTGTGTGTGTGTGTGTGTGTGTGTGTGTGTGTGTCTCCTTCCTCTCTTTCATTTTATAAGGAAAAAAACAGTAAAAAGAAGGAAAAAACTTGCAAATTAGAAAAAATAGAAGAGTCTTGGCTAATATTGGAGATTGAGTGCTTTTTTTTCACTAAATCTACATGTAGTAGTAAGCCTATAGATTAAAAAATATAAACTTGTTTTATATGACAAAAATAAGAAATGAACCAAATCTTCAATTTTATAATTTCAAAGCTCATGCTTCACATTTTGGCTAGGTCAAGAGCCCTTGACTAGACATGCTGGGTTATTCCATAAATGATTCAATGGAGTGACCAGAATCCTAAAATTAAAGCCATATGGAAACTTACTGTGTATATTAAATTGTGTGTAGTAGCAGTGTTAACAGCATCTTGATTTGTGGCTGCAAGTAATAAATGAATTATATTAATTTTGTAGCTGCAAGCTAATTTCTCCAGAATTACTTTTTAATAACCAGCATCATGTTCGCTGGTAAGATTTAAATACAGTTAGGAACAAATTTGTAGACTTTTAAGTAATGTTAGACTATCATTTTGAAAGCTTAAGAGTTCATTTACCATTTCCCCTAACACCAGATTTTTAGAGAGAAAACTCTTTTGCTCAGACTGGATAACTTAGTTGATAAGCAACGGGTGTGTTATTACCCAGAAACAGACACTGTCTTAGTACAGCCAGGTGGGAATGGAATTGTTGCAATAATTTCCCCTGTATTTTATAGGTAACTTGTCATTATTCTACAGCTTAACCTTTTTTTCTTCCCTTCTTGGTTGAAACTACGCTTTAATGTCAGCTTAAAACTGGAAGCATTACGGTTTATTCTCTTAACTGACGCTTAAAGTTTAGAGATAAAGAGTGTGAGTTCTGGAGGCCGACTCCCCTGGATGGAAATTTTATTCCACCACTTACCGACTGTGGGCCCTGGGCTTATTTTTGTGCCTTGGTTTCCTGATGTGGCTTATAATACTATGTACCCCACATGTTGTTCAGAGGATTAAATGGGAAAGTACACATGAAGTGTGTAGATGGGGCCTGCCTCAAAGAAGCCTCATTAAATGTGAATACTGTCATTCGCTGGGAAGCTGAGGTGCATGGAGACATGGTGAGGTTGCTGGGAAGACAGACCTGGGCCGGATCCTAGAACCACCATCTGTTGGCTCAATGAGCTTAATCATGTTGCTTCATGGCTCTGAACCTCAATCTTTGTCCAATGAAATTCTCATGCCAAACCCATCTTCTTGCACTGTCAGGAGGACTACATGAGATAGAACGTGAAGAAGTCCAACATAGAGTCATGTGATTGTTTCAGTAAACATTCATGAATATTCTTTTCCTTTCCCTCTGTGGGAAGTAGCCTCTCCTCTATTATTTGAGGCAGAAATGACTGGGAAGAGAGGTCTCAACTAGTCAGATGACCTATTTTCCCCCATCTTCTTAGGCTCCATGTCAAAGGGAAACTCTGACAGGGAACATTGGTGTGAAAAGTCTACATTCATAAATAATACAGTAAGTATTTTTATATGACTGTAAAAATATACTGTAATTATTTTGGACATATATATTTTTAAATTCTATTTAATTTAGGGTAATATTAAAATTAGTTAGCCATTCCAGAATAAACACAGCCTGGCAATGAAAGGAGGGGATAGAAAATGGGAAACCAGCTTATATATTAAAAATACTGCTATGAGTAATCTGCATGCAGAGTAATTGGAATTATGTGACAAAGTGTTCAACTCCTTCACAAATAACAATAATCATTACTGAGCCCTTATTATGTGCAAGTCATGCTGAATGTTATACACACAATTTCTAATATAATTTCCCCTCAAATGCTATCCATAAATTGTTATAGATTTCAAAATTGCAAGCAAGGATAGTGATGGTTAGAGAGGTTAAACAAAACTTCTAGAGTCTCTTTCTAAATTAATTGCTCAACTTACATGATGGAATGGGGTAGAGTGGTCAGTTGTGTCCTTTTTCTCTTCTTGTTACCATATCTGATTTTATGACACAGAACTTTGCAACAAATAACTTTTAAATATTGTTCCTACAGCCTTATAATTAGAAACTATGTTTTCCATTTGTCTGTGTGGTCCATAATTAAATCCAGATATCAAAAACTTGGTGCTGTCACTCATGGTACAGCTTCTGTAGTAATTCTAGGGGGAATATGGGTAATAACTCCAAGTACAAATGGAGAACTTCTCCTGTGGAACATTTAGCACTGGAGAGGAGTTGTGCTCAGGAACACTAAGCATGAGCACTCAGGTCTTGCTTCTCTTTTCTCAGGCCCCACCCTCTGAGTCTGAGCCCATCCATGCCCTCATCTACAATTGAAGATCAGCCCTCTTTTGAACTCCAGACACAGAGGGCTGCCATTCACCCACCTGTTACAGAACTCCATCTGGACTTTTCACAAAGGCACTTAATCTCAAATTCAACATTGAGGACCTTGTTTCTGTCCCACCCTAACCTGCCTGATGTAGGCCACACATGTATAACTTCCATGTCTTCTCTTTTCCTCGGTTTTGACTGTATGTACTCTTGCTTCCTTCTATTAATCACTCCTTAAGCCTCCCCTCTCCCTTCAATCCCACTGTCGTCTTTCATTGGAGGTATTTCCTAATTGGTTCCCTTGGTTCTAGTTGCAGCTGTCACTTTGCCGCCACAGCGATCCTTCTAAAATATAAATCTGCTGATGCACTCCTCTGGTCCCTCAGCAGACTTCTCTGCAGATCCAGAGGCTTTCCAGGGCATGGCCTTGGCCAGCTTTTGCAGGCTCACCTCACGCAAATCCTTTTTTCCAAGCATCCCCGTCAAACTGAACTTGCAACTTTGTTTTTTTTATTTTTTATTTTTTTTTGAGTTGGAATCTCACTCTGTCACCCAGACTGGAGTGCAGTGGCTGCTCCCGGCCACCGCAGCCTCGACCTACTGGGTTCCGGCGATCCTTCCGCCTCAGCCTTCCGAGTAGCCAGAATTACAGGCATGCGCTACCACGCCCGGCTGATTTTTTGATTTATTGTAGAGATGAGGTCTCGCTGCCCATATTTTTTATTTTTATTTTTGAAACAGGGTCTTCTCATTCTTTTGCCCAGGCTAGAGTGCAGTGGCATGATGCTGGCTCACCACAGCCTTGACCTCCTGGGCTCAGGAGGTCCTTCCATCTCAGCTTCCTGAGTAGCTGGGATTACAGGAGTGCCATCACACCTGGCTAAATTTTTTGGATTTTTTTTTTTTTTGTATAGATGAGGTCTCACTATGTTTTCCTGACTGGCCTTGAGCTCCTGGGCTCAAGTGATTTTCCTGCCTCAGCTTCCCAAAGTACTGGGATTACAGGTGTGAGCCACTGCACCCGGCCTGAACATACAATTCTTGAAAGCAATTTGTACCTTCTCCTCCCTAGGTGACGTTTCTGCCTGAAACTCCCTTTAATAAGTAGCATTCCCTTTCTCTTCTAATCCAACTGCTTAGTGAGATAAGAAATAAGGCAGATGGAAACCAAGATCAACATTATAATTGATAAAGTTGAAGTCAAAGAATATCGCCTAGAGTGTGAGCTAAATGCACTGGCTAACCCAACCCTGAAACTGGACAGACTGTTCCAAATAATCATAGAAGACCCTGGACCCCTGCAGGCCTCCTACCGTTCCTTAACTTGGAGCTCCTGAGAACACAAAAGAGCAGGCTGGCTGGGAAGAAGGCACAGCCAAGCCAAGCATGCCCAATTTTCTTTTCCAGTATCTTCCAGTTGGATGAGGGAATTTCTTCCCTAGAGAGAAAGGTATAGGAGGTGCGGAGAGGCAGAAATGTCATGCCTCCACCTGGAAGGAAATAACAGGAGAAATAACCCAGAAATTACCTTCCCACACTGGCCCACCTGGGAATTGCCTCTGATTCACCACAGCCCAGTTCAAGTGCCAGCTACTGAAGGTGATGCCTCTCCCCTCCCCTCTGTAGCCTTGCCTAGACTGAGCAGACAATGCCTCCATCTGTGTCCCCTCCACTAGAGCATTTTGACTTATTATGTTTTTATATGTCTGTCTTCCATCTTATACTCCCTATACCTGAAGGTTAGGAGTTGTATTTTTTCATTTTTATATTCTCCACACCTAGTGCAGTGTCTGAAAAACAGGTACGTTGTAATAGATATTTTTTTGGATACATGGACAATCTTTTGACTTTGATCATTCAGGCTCTAAGAGAGCCGGGACCATGTCTATCCTGCTCACCACCGAGTCCCCCTTCTTCCCGCACTTTGCATAGCGCTTCGTGCTGGATGGATGCCATGAATAGTATGTTGACAGGGTGATGGGACATGAAGACCAGGATCTTGCCTCCTCTTCCTCCCTCACTGTGTTCTCACTGCCTGGAGCAGTAAAGTCTTCATCAGGGTAGGGACTCACTAAACGATTATTGAGTGATGAACGAACAGCTCTTTCCATTGAATCCTCTACTTTTCTTCCCTTATTGAACAGAGAAATGTGAAGTCTAAGAGTCATTATTTTTAAGATTAATTGAAGACACGGAGCAACTGACAAAGCATTGCTCTAGTTTTTTGCAAGGAAAACTGACAGTGTGCCTATCCCACTTTTTATGGTCATCGAGTCCCAAACTAAATGAAATAAATGACTACAGAGCCCTGAGATATCCAGTTAGGAAAGTGAGAATTTGGAGTTTTTTCTCCACCATTTTATTTCCTCAGAAGGCGTTGGCCAGAGTGCATTCCTGCCTAGATCCTCTCTGAAGGGACTGTCCTCTTGTGTAGTCATCCAATGAGTGACAATTCTCCAGAAGTAGTTGAGAATAAACTTTTAAAAGTTCATTGGAGGATATTTTTCTTACTTCCCAAGTCTGGAAGAGGATCTTATGGAATGTGCGCAAACACCAATTTTTCCATGATAACTAGCCCACAACCATCTTTGCTATTCTGGGGTACTGCCTGGAAGACATTGCCATGAGGTCGGCTGTGCTTAGTTCTCACAAGGTCACAGCAAGTCTGGATTCCTCCTTCACAAACGAGAAAGGACAGTCCCAGCTTGTGATCCACCAGGATGTCCCCTTTGATCTCAGGTTCATGTCTTATACACAAACGCACAAAAATCTCATGACTAACTTTCTTCTTTTATATTCTGAAAATAAATTACGGAATGCTAGGTAAGGGGGATTTGAGAGTAGACACATTTCAAAATTGAACCAGGAAGAATGCCAAAATGGGGATCATTGCTTTCTAATGACGGATCCCAGGGTCTTCAACATGTATATCCAAATTTTGACTAGAGCACTAACTCTTCAGAAGTTAGAAAGAAAAACAGCCATTATGTCTCAGCAGATCATATACCTGTGATATGACTTTGCCACTGCTGCTCCACAAAGGCTAGGGTGGCTCATGTTATTACTTTGCTCTTTTTTCCTTCTTGTCACAAATTCTTATGGGCTCCTAGAATTCCTCCTCCTCTTGTTCTACTCCATTGTCTGCGTCCAACTATCTGTATCCAACCTCTTGCTAAGAGCTGGAAGGTTGGAAGACTTGGCCTAAGATTTGCAGTTTTTCTTTCACTAGTCTTCATCTGTCACCTCCAGACTGTGTTCATTATTTAGGAATGTGAAATAATGTCTGAAACTGGCGTTTCAGGAATGTATGTGGCCATGTGATGAAGTAGATGAGTGATTCAGTAGGCAGAGGTGGAGGCTGAGAACTGGCTCTCCAAAAAGACTCCTGGGTGACTCAGATGTCCAGCAAAGCTTGGGAATCCTGACCTAGTGAATCCAGGACTTGATTGGGTTCTTGCAGGCAATGCTGTTCGGTCCTTCAAGCCTTTTGTTCCTGTTCTTACTTCATACTTCAATGGAAGGTCTCTAAACTTACTAGGTTCCTCCTCTCCTTCCTAATCTTATAGGCATCCTGGTTCTTTATCACCTTCCCCTCAGAGTCCTTGCATACAGCACTGCCTTTTTTCAAACTCTGGGATGAAATAAGAAATAAGGTCTCTCTGACTTGGCACCCTAGTGGTTCTTGCTACATTGCAAAAGTCATCTCTGGAAACTGGCAGGTGATTCTGTAGGGGATTCTTCCAATAATTCATGCCTTCATGGTGTTATGGAGTCTGCCATGATATAATACAGTTCAGAAGCAGGGGTGCAGGAAGTGCAGACCCTGAGCTCTCTGAACTTTTCACACACTTATTGCACCACAGGTATCTTCCATATATATATATAAAATGCCAGATACGTATACACATTTTAAGAGATGTTATCTTTGTATTACTTTTCAAAGTTGAATTAAATTATGGTAGCAATGTGTAGCATGACATTCGCTCAACTGTACTTCTGTCAGTTTCTTTGACTGTCTTGCCTGTTGCATGGTGATGCTAGCATTCATTTGATTAATGCCATCTTTTGAATGAACTTCATACTTAAAATAGCTCACTTCATACTTAAATGCGTATACTTCTTTTGGCAATATATATATAGAGAGAGTGTGTATGTGTGTGTGTATGTGTCTATGTATGAAACAAAGTGTTAGATGAACTAGTACTTACTTTTATTATTGTGAAAGACTTTTTTTTATTGCATTAAAAAAAATTAATTACATCCACTAGGGTAAATGTGTATCACAACATGCTACCTGGACCTAACCTGTACTTCATTATTTATGTTGTTCAGACTTAGTAGGAGTTAATATGTGCATACTACATTAGTAACAGAAACAGTAGCCAGTCTCTCAGACTGTGTACTTACTTTGAATCAGGAAGTGAGCTAAGTATTTTTTCTAAGTGATTGCATTTAATCTTCACAAATCCCTGTGACATAATTGACATTACTCTCCCCTTAAAGGTGAAAAATCTGAACCTTATGATGGTTGTGCAGTGTCAAGTCTTGTTGAATGTGAGACATTCATGTTGCTTTGCCTTAAAATTGGAGTTATTCTCTAATAAAAACAGAGCTATATCCCTCATTGCAATTTGTGATCAAGGATTTAATGAGTGCCTACACTGTAGGGACACAAAAAGGACTGACCCTTTACCCTACTGTCCAGAAGTACACAATCAAATCATATTTATAAATTAAATAGTAATACATGACCTAAATAAGATGTTTAAGTATCACAATTCAGGCAGTGAAAATGTAGTTGACAATTTTGTGGTCAAAACAGCACGGTTGTGGTTTGAGAGCAACATAATACTATTATAGGCTAGAGAGATCTGGGAGGCTTCATGTAGGAGGTGACCTTGATGCACGTGTGAATTTGAAAAGTTGGAGAAATTAGGTCATCTCTCATAGGTGAAATAATAAAGACGTGAAGGCAGATAGACATGTGGTTAGCAGGTTCAGCCTCAAGGGAGTGTGACTATGGAACAGAGGCTGTCAAACTTCGCTTCTCAGGGATACCTCAGGAGCTGCAGCAGGGACGAGGGTCTTGGTTCCTGGTCTTTCATACCTGTCTTCCCTGGGAGCAAAAACATTTTCATATGTAAACGAACTCCCAAGATATCATTTGAACAAAGTGTACTGCTACCTTAAAAAGAGTAGGTGAAGGGTGGGGCTCGGTGGCTCAGCCTGTAATCACAACATTTTGGGAGGCCGAGGTGAGTGGATTGCCTGAGGCTGTGGGTTTGACGCCAGCCTGGGCAACTTGGCAAGACCTCACCTCTACAGTAAATAAAAAATGAGCTGGGCATGATAGCGTATGCCTGTAGTTCTGGTTACTTGGAAGGCTGAGGTGGAAGGACCACCAGAGCCCAGCAGGTCAACACTGGGGTGGCCATGAGTGTGCCACTGCACTCCAGACTGGGAGATGGAGTGGGACTCCAACTCAAAAAAAAAAGAATAGGTGAAAACCATTGATCATTAATACAATGAGATGTGATTTCAGGTTAGAAAAGTAAACCAGACATCCCATACAGAGGCCTTTGGTCTCTACTCAGGGGCTGTGACATAATGATAGAGGGTGGCACTGAGAGGAGCCAGATTTGCCCAGCTGTGTCCTTAGCTCTGTGCCTGTGGGTAGTGGCATGACTGTGCTGATTCTTAATTTCTGGTAGAATAAGGATTATAAGAAGTATTATCTCATGACTGTGTTCTTAGGACTAAATAAGGTAAACGTGTGAAAAATGTTTTATATACTCTAAAGTGTAACATAAGTCAGAAATTGTTTTTATTTATTTATTTTTTTTGAGTGGCCTCTCACTCTGCCACCCAGGCTGGAATGCAGTGACAAATTCATGGCCACTGCAGCCTCAACCTGCTGGGCTCAGGCGATCCTTCCACCGCAGCCACCCAAGTAACTGGAACTACAGGTGTGCACCACCACTCCCAGCTGTGTTTTTAGTATTAATTTAGTTTTAGACTTAGATGAATAAGAAATTAAAATGCATTTGTCACTGATCAGATAGAAAATGAGAACCATGAAAGGTGTTACTCCCAGGATTGAAGTGTTGTAGTATTTTGGGAAGATTAGCTGATCATTGGGATGTGGGCTAGAAGGAAGAAAGGCAGAGCAGGGGACATTAACTTGGAGACCAGGATATTGATCTAGGTGTGACGTGAGAAGGGGGATATTTACAGAGCCTGAGGCTTACTGGGAAGTAGACAGTCAGAAAGAGAAGGAAATAGGAGAAATATTTAATATCATTTTTTTTCCTACAAAGTGCTTTCCTATTCACAATCTCAGGTAATCAAAGAAGGCTCAGGGAGAGTACTCACAAGAAACTGTAGGAATGTTCTAGAAAGTGCTGACAGGAGGGGGCGGTACTTTGGAGACAGCTTCATTGTAGACACCAGTGAGTTTTAGGTGTCATAGGATATTCTTGGAAAGATATTTGGTGGGCTGCAGCACAGCTCTACTAGTCCTTGTGTAGAGGGAACAGGAGAAGGGAAAGTGGGATCTTCAAGTCAATTGGATGGAGGTGCAGAAGGCTGAGTGCCCAGGGAAGGTGGGAGGAGCAAGGAGAGCTAGTATGGAGATGAGGAAGAGCCAGTGAAGTGTGAGGAGACCCACAGGAGTTCGAGAGGGTGGGGGCAGCCAGAAAGAGGGCAAAGAGGATAAGGATTGAAGAACAGTCATGGGATGTCGGTAGCTTGTTTTACTTCTTATGGTCTTTCTTTTACTGGAAACTGAGAATTGACAAAAAGTCATGTCACTTGCCCATGGGCACAGAGTTTGACACGACTGGACAAAGCTGGGTCCTCAGAATTATGCTCTAGAGTAAACTTCCGGAGCTACTTAATTGGCACCCAGGGCCATAAATGATGAGATCATGAGTCCACTTTTCCAACCTGATATCCCAAATCTTTGTATCAATGGTTTTCAACACTTTTTTGGCTAAAGATTAGTTTGCTTTGTTTAAACGGTGTTGCAGAAGTTAGAGTAATGATTAAAGCATATGCAGTCTCAACTGGGTGGTGGTAGGGTAAAAGAAGATCAAAGAGGTGGAGATCAAAGAGAGAATATGCTAAAGCAACAGAGGGGGCCGTGTTGGGCATTTATGGAAGAACGTTGGGAAAGAGAAAAGAATGAGAGGTTACTTGGGGCTTTAGGATGAAAAAAAAGGTGTTTTGTTGTTTTAATCTGGTTCTCCAATTTGGGAAGGAGGTCTTGTATACATAGCTGAGTCTCTGCCTCAGGTAAAGCCTCGTGTTATATACTTTAGTATGAGAGGACAGGTTATAGATCTTCTCTTTCCTTCATCCCTGATTTATAGCTAGCTGCTCAGGAGAAGAACTTGAACTCTGTCCTAATCTGAGCTTTCACTGGGAGCCTGATTAAGAAATAGGAGCCTTGTGGGAGGGAGGACCTCATGATCAGGAAAGTTTCCAATGCAGTGAGGCCAACCCAGAAACAGGCCTGAGGGGAGACAAGCTGCAATTGCAGAATGACACTGTGCATGACCCTACCCTAACCCAGCTCCCTGGCGTGGCCGAGTGCCCTGGAACCAAGAGGGCTGGGTGATTCAAGCACGAAAAGCTTCTCAGAAGGAGCTCCAACACTCTACTTGCACTTTAAAAAAGGAAGAACATGCTTTTCTCTATAGGTCAGAGACAGGTGACGAGAGAGAGAAAGCAGTTACAAGGGAGAGTGCAAATGCCTAAAAGATGATGAAAGGTAGAGGTGGGGGTAAGTGCCACAAGGTGGGTTGCTGGGTTAGAAATTTAGTCACATGAATCTTCACTGACGGTGGCATCAACATGGGCAACCTGGGAGTGAGAAGATGACTGAGAAAAGGCACAGACAGAAACAGGAATGGGAGATGAAGCTGGCTCCCTTCACGTCTTCAAAACAGAGAGTGAGAGTCTTGAGGTCATGCATTTTGCAGGGAAGAGACTGGCCTTAAGGACAAGCCTTACCTGAAATACACAAGTCGGGGAAGCCTAAGAGACCATTCAGTCACACAAATATATGTGGTCAAAGGGGAAAGAGATAATGGAAACAGAAAGAGAATGCCTGAGAAAAGCATAAAGTTCCAGGGAGAGGAGGAAACAATTAGGTGGACAGCAGAATTCAAGGCATAGCTAGGTGCCGCTTTCTTACTGACAGGATCTGATTTTATTCTAGGTGGCAGTATGCTCTGTTAAAAAGGATATATTTCCCAACTTCTCTGAAATCTAGAGATGGTCTGTAAGTAGAAGTCATTGGGTGGGGCTTCCATAAGTACCCGCTAAAGGGGTCTGACTAGATGAATGGAACATCCTCTTGTTATCCTCCTTCCTTCTTCTTATCTGGAAGGAGGACTCAATGGCTAGAACCCCAGCAGCCATCTTGGGTCACGAGGTAAATGAGAATTGAAACCCCACATTAAAGAGAACACATGTATTTTGTACACACACATATACACAATATATATTCTGATATTTATATTTTATATATAAAACCTAATTCTGATAAAGGAGAAAGAACAAACTTGTAAGAAGGAAAATGTAAGATTCACTAAATTCAACTCAAAAGAAAAGATGCCTGATAAATCTATTTGAAAGACAATAATTATTAAAAGGGTCAAGAAGAGGGAAAGACCTTAGGTGCTGGGAGGTAAGGGAAGCTTGAAGTCAGGAAAAGAGCAAGGATTTTGACCCACATGTCACTCCAAACCTTCTGCACTGTTTATACTGTGCTATGTCCTCTTCCACTGGAGTGGTAAGATTTTGCAGTGCGTGGCAACTGTGATGTTGGTATACGAATGATCAAGACATATGATTTCTCAGGACTGGAGTCAACAGGGAACAGGAAGGGACCTGCGGAAGAAGAAAACGGCACGAAGCCATTGGAGACGTGTTGAAGGGGACCAGCTGGGTGATTCCCATGCCAGGGTTCAGCGGGGGCTCTGAAGGATGGTTACGCCACAAGGATCCGCCCAGCCCACCCTGCTCACACACAGCAGAGTACCCCCGACTGCACGTGTCACTGAAGGAGGGCGCATGCATTGGATTTATGCGTGCAAATTATTGAAGAGATTTCATATTCTCTGAGGTCTGTGCCCGCAAACCCCACTCTTTTCCTTGAGTTCCTCATGGACAAACCTCTCGAGTTCCAGAGGCTTCTCCCTGAGGGTTTGCTTCTTTCTCAGACATTCAGCCAGCTGCTTTTCTTCTTAGCGCTCCCACGTTGCCAGAAGGGAGACAGGAGAACACGTCTCCGGTTGCAATCTCTCCTTCCAACACGAAGTTGTGACCCTGGAAAGACTTGTGCGGGTTTCAAAAGCCGTCTGAACCAACAAGACTCGGAGCAGGCGCAAAGCTGCTCTCGGTCGGCCAGCGGGTCACCTTGGAGCAAGGGTGGAGGGAGAATGCACGGGGGAGACCACACCAATTCTGCTAGTGACTCAACAGGATTGCTAAAAAAAAAAAAAATCAGATCCTTCCTCTATTTCCAGATGCTTCCTCACTTTCGTGCTGCTTGCTCAGACGGGGTGTGTGGTGACTGGGCGCCTGGCTCTGAGGGACTCAAAGAGGCCGGCCGTCTAGACGCGGCCCAGGCAGAACAGGCTTTGTGCGCACATGGGAGAAAGCAAGCGCAAGCCACGCCTGTGCCCGAGACAGGAGAAGGGACAGACAGCTCTCTAGCTGGGGCAAACTTTCCACCCCGGAAGGGCCGAATTCCTCTTTTGTGCCTGGGGGTTGGATGGGCGGGTGCCCAGCCCGCTCGGAAGGGCGCGTTCGGCTCCCGCCGAGCCCCGCGCCCGCAGCCGCCGGCACCTTTGCCCTCGGTGGCGGCTGCGGTGCGCGCCGAGGCCTCGGGCCTTCGAGCCGGGGGCGCGGGGGGACAGGGCGACACCGCCGCCGGGGCATGGGGCGCAGGCCTCGCAGCCTCGGCGCGCCGAGTCCCGCCACCCGTGGGAAGGGCAGGCCGGGGTCAGCTCTGGGCAGCGCCCGCGCCCGCAGGAGTTGTGGCTGTCGCCGCGTCCCTCCTTGGGACGGGCGGGGCGGGGGAAGGACGACCCCTTTCCCCGCTTCCCCGAGTCTGGTGCGGGGCAGCGTCTCCCGGACCCCCGCGCTGCGGCGCGCCCGTCGCGGCCCGCGCCGCTCGGCCCTTTCCCGAGCCGGCCAGGCCGGCGTCGCTCTCGGCTGCCTGGCTGGCAGGGCGCACCCCCCGGCCCCAGGGCGCCCACTGCGGGCGGGAGGCGGGCGGTGCAGCCCGTGCCCCGGGGACCCCGGGGGCGCGACGCAGCCTGCAGCCTGTCCCGGCGCCGCCCGCCAGGCTCCGTCGGGCCACACCGGCTCGGACGGTACCCCCGAGCGCCCGAGGGGCAGCTGGGCCAGGCCCACCCAGACCCGCCCCGTCCCGCCGCCACCGCACCCGCTTTCTGCCGCCCTCACCAGTCTGCGCAGCCGTCCCCCTCCTCCCCCTGGGAGGCAGACCCTCACCAGAGGGCATCTTAAGCGGGGCCACTGCCACCTCGCCATTTATTCTGGAAGGGATTCAAGCCTGTTTAAGAGGGTGAGCTCCCCAGGCGCTGCGAAAGTAAGTTTTTGGTGGCCTTTTGTAAGGAAACTTTTAATCCCACAGAATTTAGCCTCTGATCGGCCTGACTTATTTAAACGGTGCAGAGCAAAACCTTCCATTTTTAGCATCTACTCTGGTGTTTGCTGGAAATTTGCCACCGAATTTAGGCTCTTGTTGAAGGTTACTAGGATTTATCATTGTTTCCCCAGGATGTTTAACCCTCATGGGCTCTTATTCTTTCATTTAAGATATTTGAGGGAAAAAAACATATTTTAAGCGCTTTGGCCATTTTGCTTAAGAAATTTGTTTTAGCTCCTACGGTTTTGTAATCCAGAAATATTTCTGAAATGAAGAGGGGGGAGCGTTAGAGACAGAAAGCAGCTGTGTACCAGGAAATAATAAGTATCATGCAAAAATATCACAGCTAATAGATGTCTTTTACGAGTGGAAATATCTATGTTTAATTGCTTTAAAAATGTGGGGTGGAAAAACACAATTATACATTGTGATAACAAACCTGTACAGGTAATTTCTGAACAATACAAAACAAGTGCTGAAAATTTTTTCTTTATGATTGAAATAATTGTCCCAAAATTATAATACCACCTACCCAAATATCATGTTGTCCCATCTGCAAATACTTGAAGAGGAACAGTTACCAATTGAATGCATTTAGTTTCATCCTTCATAAAAAGAAAATTGCATAGCTTTTTATATTGTTGCACATCCTCAAATGCACCTTTCAGTATCATTGTCAGCTTAGTGATAGTCTTGATATTTTAAAATTTCAATCTTTCAAAGATACATAATATATAATTCCTAATAATTATAAACACATCATTTTACTCATCAGATTTTAATAACATGCATTTTATAGTTACTGTACAACCAAAATAGACATTAAGTTGTGCTGTGTGCATGTCTTTATTCAGCAGTATATTCTTAGACATCTTGTTCAAACAAATTAAATGAATTTAAAAGAAAATAAAACAAGAAAAAAAATCCTTCCAGTAGAAACAGAATCACAGTGCTTTACAGACAAAAGGAAAGGAAAAGAGGTTCTCATATGAAAAGAGATTTATTATTACATAGAAAATTCTCACGATAGTTGAAACACACTTCAGAAACTAGTAAACACCTTAGATAGAGTTGTGCCAATTACTCAACCCACAAGCATCTGCTTTGTCTTAATTAGACGGGGGAGGTGAATGACCACTGTTTATTTTCATTTTCCTCATTAATTATGAAAAACTGCATTTAATTCATCTTGCATGGTGAGAGATTGGCTGCGCAGATGTAAGTCGTAAGGGAAGTGGCTGTCGGTGGGCAACCTGAACATGGCACCCTGCCCAAGGGGACCCCTGGGTGGCACTGCACAGTAATGCATGCCGTAATTGTAATTTTTGCCATAGTCCAAGGTTTCTTCTTGCTTCAGGGAAAATATCCCATTATAGTTAATTGGGGGAGGACTTAAGGGACCTTCAAACTGAGGGCTGGCACACTCAGGGGAAGTACTTTCATAGAAGGATTCATAAGCACTGCAATAATTGTAGGGTTTCATGGACTTGGAATTATCAAGAGTCCCATGCCCTGGGGGAGTGGTGAGCTCAGGGCTGTGGTAGGGCGGGTAGAAGGTAGAGTAGGGTGACCTTGTGTGGTGCGCAGCCTCCCCACCCTGACCCATCAGGAAGCTCCTGGCGTTGAGCTGCAAGCAGCCTGCCACCAAGTTTGTAGTTGGCTGGGAAAGACCTTTGCATAAGTTTTGGACGAAGGTGAGCAGGTCTGGTCTCTTGCCAATTCTTAGAATTTCAGAAAGTGCCCAGATGTAGTTTTTGGCCAGTCGTAAAGTTTCTATTTTGGACAGTTTTTGGGTTTTAGAATAACAGGGGACCACTTTTCTTAAATTGTCCAGAGCGTCATTGAGGCCGTGCATCCTGTTCCTCTCGCGCGCGTTAGCTTCCTGTCTCCTGAACTTGACCCTTTCCAATCGGAGCTTGGTCGTCTTTTTTTTCCTAAGACCCCTCCTTCTGGGCAACCCATTTTCATCTTCCTCTTCCCTGTCTTCCTCCTCTTCTTCTTTCTCGGTTTCCTCTCCAGGGGCCCTTTTGATGCTCTTTCCTCGAAGGACAATCTGTTTGGAAAAGCTTTCTGGTTTCTTAATTTGCTTCTGGTCCTCGCATTCTCTAGAAAACTTTCTGCACATCTGGGATTCTGGCATTACAACAGACTCATCAAACGGTAGCGTTAACATGGTTCTCTAATCTTAAATTACCTGAAAAAATGCCAGCACAATATTTAAAGTGTTTTCATTTTTAAAGTTTATGCACTTAAAACATATGTAATGACTTAATCACAGGACTACAAAAACACGTGAAAAAGACTGATTTCAGGACTAATTTTTTTACATTAAATACAGTTTTTGAGATTTTAAAGACTAGTAATTATTTTAAAAATTGATGCATGCATAGAATTAATTTATACAGGTAAATTATCAAAATAAAATAAAACATGAAGCATTTGTTGCGATACTACCATCACCTCTATTTCTCTTTGATTTTAAACTGGATTTTAACACCCGAAAAGATATTGTGGAATTCAGGCAAATGCAAAACATGATATAGCAATGCAGAATTTCATTAATTCCAATTCCCCTAAGAATAAATTGAGAAGAGAAACCAGATTATCAAATGAAAAGTGCTATCTCTTCATTAGCTGACAAATTTGTGTTCTTTTTTTAGGAAAAAGCAAAACAAAAAACTTAACTCTATTTGTTGTATCATACAACTGTGAATTTAGATAAGTGACTGTGAAAATATACAAATTTAAAGAAAAGATTAATCAAAATCTATTTTAAAACTGATTTTCTTTTTTCTGATCAGTAAGGAATCATGTAAAAGAGCACTATTTTCCCAGCCTTCAAAAAAAGAAAAAAAGGGGGGGGGGTGAGGGATTAGGCTAATTTGGAATAAACTCTATAAATAAATGGAAAATTAAAAAGCACTATCAATTTCTTTTAATCAAAGAAAATGTTAAGAATGGTTTTATTTACATTTAAAATTTCTCTGAATGTGATTGTCTGTTTACTGCTGTTCAAATCATCCTGGACAAAAAACCACTCTCGTAGTGTTTTTGTTCTACGAGCCACAGAAGTCTCCCTCTAGCAAATATCTGACAGGAACGGTCCAAGGATTCTGACTGCAATTGTGCACGTGTGTTCAGAATCCCGAATGAAAGGAGAAAATAATTTGTGTTTCAAATGCATTTTGGTTTTTGTTTGGTGAAGCAGCAAGTATTTTCATCTAAAGTCTTCAAACAAATAGGCACATTAAAACACAGACTTTTCAATTTAACAGTCTCCAGCCCCCTCCACACACACACATACACATGTACACATACACAAACTCTTAGTAATGTCCATATACTTGTAGTGTTACATAATAGCAGTGAAAGTATGTGATAATTACATCATAAGAATGAAATATGATAAGAAGTTATAGATGGCAAAGAGCATATAAATACTATAAGACAGTGACACTGTATCTTTAAATACTTGCATGCAAAGCCAGCATCAATTGAAGTATATCTTTATTTATATTACCTTAGGTTTTAATTTCATTCAATAATCGGTTTTCATTTTGGGTCTTCCAAATCTTTTCAGGCTGAGTGTCGCATCGTCTCCTGGAGTCTCTAGATCTGTGTATATCTGCACTATCTCATTGATCTCTAAAAAGTGACATTGATGCCAACTGCCAGAGCTGGTACCCATGCCATCTGCTAGTGACGTCACAGGGCAGAGAGAGCCATGTGATCCTCTCTCTTGGGACCTTCATTCTGCACTGATCATCTGGCATCCCTGTAAGTGGGTACCAGCATTCATGCATCAACACAGAAGGTTAGACTGATAGGAAAAAAATCTGCACCAGCATTTCACATACAGTAGGTGCGTTTCTCCTCGAGCTGCTTCGGTTTCACTGGCAATCTCCTGAAATAGCTGTGTTAGTGCTCAGTTTCGCCCTGCCGACGGTGCAACTATTAGGTAGTCGTTAATATTCCTTTCATTTACAAGGTGGGCTTTTGTGTGAGCAAGAGGTTATTGTTGTTGGTGGTGATGGTATTTTGTAAAGATCACCGTCCTGTTTGTGCACCTGGATACCCAGGGAAAGAAAGCCGTGGAAAGGAACTGGAAACTGGTCTTAAGATGCTTAACCAAACTAAGATGTGCGGAAGGAAACAGGGGTCAACAAAGGTCTCCTTATTTTCTTGTTTTGTTTCACAGCTTGTAACTTAAGAGCATGTGTCTGTGTGCTCTCTTATTAACATGGAAGACTTCTGTGCTTCTTAGGAATTTGGAATAAAGGAACAGCTTCTCCATCTGGGGTCTGTGAAAGACATCCTCAAATGCTGTCCTTCCTACACTTGCTGGTATCTTTCAACAACTTTTGCGGAGACACTCCAAGTCCATTGTTTAGGATTGCAAACTACACACTTTGTCCTCTGCTGAAAGTCACTAACTTTACTCTTTTATTGCCCCTTGTCTCTTTCCAGCAGTAACTTGCTTGTTTCTTCTTATTTCATATCAGACACAATAAACATGAAAATTATCACTTAGGTTTTTGTTTTTCTCTCCCTGGCATTCTGTGGAGCATTTTCATCAAAGATTAGCTTTCTTGCTTTTTGTAGCTTTCGGATTTTTTTCTTTCCCTTAAAAAATCTTGTCCTCACATTTTGTTTTTCCTCTAGAGTAACATCAATTTAAATATCTCCTTGTTCTTATATCAGTGTCCATTTTTTTTTCCTCATCAGGTGTATTTTATCTTTATCTTTTTTCCCTACTTCCCACTTTTGGTTTCTTCTTCACAAAAGCAGGGTAGAAACAGTTAAGCAAAGCAGGCAAAGCCTTATAGATATAGAAACTGTGAAGCCAGAGGCACACTCCACTTTCTTCCCCTTTTCGTTTCTTCCCTCTGCCCCACTCCCTAAAAGGACATTTTATTTCAGGATTGTCTGTCGGTGAAGTAAAAAGTACACTTTTAAAAAGTTTAAAAATAAACAAATAAACACAACCTTTGTTGTTTGACAACTGGGTAATCTCTTTCTATAAAGTGAGAGAGTATGCTTTTGGTATTAAAGTAATCCCTGGCAGTGCTGTAACTGTTGAATCTGTGTTAGCATTCCCCTTATAAATCCCATTTTTGAAAGGTTTAGAATTCTGTTGCTTTATTTAGTGCACTTTGGATTCAAATTGACACCAGGGGCCTCACACTAAATTCAGTTTTGTTTCTGTCAAACCCCACTCATTCCCACCCTCCTCAAAAAGTTGCTCCACTTTCTCCTGGACAGTTCTAGAAAGGATGGGGAAGTTGGCAAAAAAGGAGAATCAAAAAGGTAAAGGTGGATCATTTTTTTCTCTTAATGGCCCAGTAAAAAAAATGCAGATTGAAAATAAGAGTCAGACTATAAATTCCTAAGTTAAAATAGATAGGCTGACCTAGCTCTTTTCTTTTCTTTTTTTTTTTCAAAGTTAGGTATACCATAGCCATTTAAAAATGTGTTGGTCAGGGATATATTACTTGGTAACGGGTACACCGGGTATGTTTCATAGCTTTTGGTACGAGAACTACTCATACTTTTTTATATTAGCATAGCAAATTTCTGTGGAAAGACCAGATGCAGAATTTTGGTTGTCTCACCTATAGTTTAAATTTTAAACGTAAAAAAGTATATGTATCAGAGTCATGAGCCACAAAGAGACTGGTGCTGTCATGAATTTTGCATATTGCACACATTCTAAACTTGCGAAGTCTCTAAAAGCTGCATTGTATTAAAGGCATCACAAACTTGAAAATCAAAATCCAAGAAATAGATGACATGATATGCCAGTAGACAGTTAGCACTGAGGCAATTCATTGAAAGGATAGATTTTATATTTTAATCTTTGCATGTGCAGAAAAATGTGAAACAGTTTATTGATGAAAACATTTGGGTCTGTGCTGTTCCCGCCTTTGTACAGGAAGGAAAAATCTTTGGTGGTAATGAGGTGCAGGAACAGAATCTATGTTCAGATTTTCTGATTATTAATTTATTGTTTGGATATTTTAGGTTTGCCCCCCCAAAGGAGGGGGAGGGAATAAAAAGTTGTTATGTCAAGATTTAGCAAGGATTAAGTATGTTTGTACAATAATCTTTCAAAAGAAAATTTTGTTATGCATTTTCTACTATAGTTCCAAATATGCAAATGCCTGTGTTGTTAACATGCATTCATAGCATACACCATAAGGGCTGTTCTACTCTCTGCTAAAAAGCATGTTAACACCAATACTCCAAACAGAAATACATTCTGACTTATAGATGAATATTCAGAGCTTGAGGAGTGTATTATCATCATACCTATAACATATATTCTCATCTTATAACAATTACTGCACACCAAAGTTTATAGTTACAACTCAATTTAATATTAATTTAATTGATATGATTCTTTGCTTCTGGGGCCATGCAATTTTACTGATTTTTCACAAAATGTCTAATGTCTGCCTAGCTCTTGCTTTCTCTGGGAAAATGCTTATAGTGTACTTATAAAAACAAGCCATGGAAAATTCAGATACAATTTTGACTCAGTTGCAAGGCAATAGAAACCCAAAGTCCAGATTAAGGCTCAAGTATTGTATTTTTATATCATCCTGTTGGTGCCTGCGTCTTAGCAAGTGGGAATTCTATTGACTCCCTCTTTCACACTCCCCTCATCATTTAAGAGACCAGTTTGGGACATGACAGGCATTTTTCTCAGCTCTTCAAGGGTCCAAGACAACAGAATGTAGACCGGGACGGGATCAAACAGCACAGGATTGAACAGCACAGGATCGGACCTCAGCACCAGAGTTTTTTCCCCAGACATGGAGTGCTTCCTGAAATATATTTCCAACAATTTTCTCTATTGCCTTTTCTTTTTTTTTGCCTCTTAGACAGATGCTTTAGGGCAGTCACAAAGCTTGTGAGCAAATTCAAGGCTAGTCCCTAGAGTTTAACTCTGTGGTCCCCACTGGCTTGAAACAGTTTTATGGCTGTGACAGTGTCCCATTTTGGCAAACAACCCTTGGGATTTAAAGAAAAGTATTTAAATTATGAGACCAAACACACTAAAAACCATATTCCCTCAAAGCCTTAGAAGGTATAAATATATACAATTTAAACATAGATGTCCAAATATATATATATATATACATATATATATATATATTTTAAGTCATCCTCATGTGTATATATACACATATACACATGAGGATGACTTAAACTAAACAGATAATCCGGAAATAATTTTAGGGCAGCGTTTGGATTACTTTTTTTAGGTTTACCTCAAGGGGAAGATTAGACTGAAATGTATTATTATGATGCAGTAAATTATATTGTTGTTTATGCAGCTCACAAAACACTGCAATATTCAGTCTTCTATTATATTTTGCAGAAAACAGCACTTTCCAGAAATATCTTTTATTATTTTCCCCCATGGAGCATACTTTTAATTTTTACTCACCAAACTGCATTTATTAATTTTTTTGACTTCTAATTTGTTATTAAATAAAGGCATCTAACTCTACCAGTTAAAACTTCAGCCAGTATTTAAAAAAAAAAAACAAACCAGCATTACTGGGCTAAATTGTCATAGTTCCAGTCATAAGTAAAGAAAAATGATGCTTTATTAACTTTGTGATCTTCCTGTAAAGAGATGTATAATTTCCTTTAGGCTTTAAAAAATATTAAAAATGATGTGTTGAATCTGACTATTATTTTTTATGATATTGAATAAGAAAGTATTGTTATATTCCAATATATATGTAATATAATGATTATTTTTTCCTGTTATATTCATTAACTTTTATAAGATTGGACTAAGACCATTTTGTAAGATCTTTATGCAAAAGATGTTTTTGCAAAAATTGTTTAGCAAACTGCATTTTTGGAAATCGAGTTTTAGGTTAGATGATTGTATGATAAAATACAGGTTCTTAATATGGGGATTCCTGGGTGGATTTCAAGGGGTCTTTGAGCCTCCCAAGGTTATGTGCAAATTTGGCATGTATGTATGCATGTGAATTTTTCTAAAGAAAGGCTTTTTTTTCCTAAAAGCGTAGTAATGACAGAGTATTTTGACACCTTCCTAACATTTTTTCAAATTTTGATCCTGCTGTTTAATAGCAATGTGTCATTCATTCGTTCGTTCATTCATTCAACAAAGGCTTATTGAATATCTATTTTGGAGTAATTCTTTTTCTCTCATATCCTACAACCAATGTGTCAGTAAAACCTCTCAGTTCTACAGTAAAATTATACCTAGGTTGCTGACCACTTTTTAGCCATCCCACTACTCCTACCTTAGCCCAAACCAGCATCATGTTTCACCTGGCAAAAATGGCATCTGGGCTTTCACTCTTGGCCTGTTATATCCCGTATACAGTTCTCAATTCAGTAGTCAGAGGCATCTGGTTAGACCATAAACAGACTGTGTTCCCCTACACTTAAAACACTCCAGTGGTTTCTCCTTTCCTTCAGAGTAGAAGCCAAGTCCTTACAGAAGTCCAGAGGTTTCTTCTGGCCTCTTGGATTTCGTCTTCAACTCTCCCCTTGACTCACTCACCTCCAGTCACACTGGTTTCTGTCTATTCCTTGAATACTCAGGCACACTCTCGTTTTAGAGTTGTTGCACCTGACTTCTGTCTGGAATTTGCCTCCTGCATATCCCCTCTCACATCCTTCAAGTTTCAGTGAGGCCTCCTCTGCCCTCTCCTAATTTATATTGTAACTCTGTACCTATTTCTCCCTTTTTTTTTTTTTTTTTTGAGTTGGAGTCTCTGTCGCCCAGACTGGAGTGCAGTGGCTGCTCCCAGCCACCGCAGCCTCGACCTTCTGGGCTCCGGCAATCCTTCCACCTTGGCCTTCTGAGTAGCCGGAATTACAGGCATGCGCTACCATGCCCGTCTGATTTTTTGATTTATTGTAGAGATGAGGTCTCGCTGCCCAGGTGGGTCTCGAACCCGCGGGCTCAGGCAATCCACTCACCTCAGCCTCCCAAAGGCGCGGGATTACAGGCTGAGCCTCCGAGCCCAGCTTATTCCTCCCTTTCTATCCATTTTCCTGTTTTACTTTTCTCTGTAGCATTTATCACTTTGTAACACAATACATTTATTTTTGTGTGTGTGTGTGCACATTAATGTACAGTTTTGGTGCTTGCATGTGAAAGGTAGTAAGTACATGCTGGTTGAATGAAGAAATGTTTTCCGGGTTCTGGGTTGGTGATGGATATTCAGTGACATGTAGAATGGCTATGACAAAGTTTTTGAGGAGTCCACAGTCTAGAGGGGAGAGGCAGATAACGAAAAGGTAAACGCAAACATGTGGAATTTACACATTGGAGACTACTGAGAATAGGAAGATCTATTTGATTAAAGTATCCGAGGAACCCTTTCTGAGTCATTCTTTAAGCCAAGATATGAAAGTTGAGCAGCAGAGGCAAGAACACATGATGTTTCTGATGTCCTGGGAAGACCAGAAGCAGCACAGTGAGAGTGAGGACTAGATCAAACAAGGTTGTGTGAGTCATGGTATAGTATTGGGAATTTATCCAATAATTTAAGATTTGAAAAGTTTACTCTGGCTGAGCTGGAAGGAGAAGATTTAGAGAGGGGAAAAGAAGAAACAGGGAGAGAATTGATCAAGTTCAAGATACACTACCCTAAAATATGGCACCCTGGCATATTTAAGCTGAAGGAATTTGAGAAAATTGTAGAAGCAGGAAGGTCTCTCTGACCTTGCTCACCTTCTCCCCAAAGCAAATGATAAAACAGGAAGAATTTTCGGACCTTCCCCTGAAACAGTTCATAAGATCCTCATGTGAGAGGGGCTTTCCTTATACTTGGAGAAAAGGAAAGAAACATTCTTATCTTTGAAGACACAGGGACACAGAAAAGAATCTGAATAAAAAGGTCTGAATGTTATTAGATTACACTCTGTTCTATCATATTTTCTTCATGACTCTCCATTATTCATCAAATCTACTATTTTAAAAAAACACTAAGTTTTAACTGTTTCCGATGTCACATGAAACGTATTAAATACATTTTTGTTTATTGTCTCTGGTTACTCTGTCTTTTGTCAGAGCTATCTTTCCTCCTCAGCAGAATTTACAAAGCCTACGAGAATGAACAGAGCAAGAGGGGAAGAACTGTGGTCCAGATTTGAGTGGAGCCAATGGAAATGTTGAAATGGGTGGCACAGATATATATTTTGGAGATGGAATCAACAGAATTTACTGACTGGAAAAATGTGGATTGCATATGGGAAAGTTACATAAACTCTGGCCATGATGATGATAGTGATGAACAAAGTATCCATTCAGATGCAATGTGCCATGCACCAGGCTAAGTGCTTTACAGAAGTTATCACATTTGATCCTTGCAGTAAGGTAGATATGACCATCTTCATTGGAGGTAATAGAACTATGGCTCAGAGATGTTAACTAATATACTCAGGACTTCGCAGTTCCTACCTTCCAAACTAATATGTTTTACTATCTTAAGAATCAAATGATCAATGTCAATGAAACACCTAGCACTGCTTCTGGTACAAAATGAATGCTGAATATTTATTAATTGAAGTAGAAAAATATTAATATTAATAATATGTAATACTTAATAATGTATAATAATGATAAATAGTAATATTAATAATATTAAATGAAGTAGAAAAACTTGACCATGAATCTATTTACAAAATGAAAAATTATCTTATTGATTTATCTGGTGGCCTAAGAGTTTCACAATGCTTTTGTCTTTTAGATCAATATGTACAGGTAGGTCAGCAGACGTTATGTATGGTAAAATCATATAACAATAATTTCAGTTGTCATGATGACAATCTCCTATTTGGCTCAGAAGAGTTAAAGGTTGAGTTGTTCATTTACTCCTTCATTCTTTTTCATTCACTCAACAAAACTCTTACTTTTTGTATTTACTGCTCTAGCTATCATGAAAGGAAGTAAAGGTAAATAACAGAGCGTCCCAGTTCTCAAGGAAGCGAGAATTGAATTGGACACGTGAAATATATCCACAATAGTCTAATTTAAAAGAGTATGAGCTCACTATTATATGTGAAGTTATTGTTAGAGGATAAAGAAAACATTTGAGTAGAGTTGGCAAGTATGTAAAGAATTTTTCTTTTACTTTTATTTAAAATGTAACAAAGACTGAAAAGTACAGATGAAAATAAGTTCCCAACTCAATTAATGACAAATTAAATACATCTATGTAATAGGTTCCAGACCAAGAAATGGAATGCTACCAGCTACCCAGAAGCCTCCTTCCTGCCCCAGTCAGGTACCAACCAACCCTCCCTGAAAGAAATCACCACCTTGACTTCTAATGGCATTGATTAATTTTGTCCATTGTGTCCATTACATAAATGGAACCATGGGTTTGGCTTCTTTACCTCAACATTTTTGTGCATGTGTGTGTAGTTTATCCATGTTGCTACATGCAATTGTAGATTGTTCACTCTCATTACTGTGTACTATTCCATTGTGTGACTATACCACACTTTGTTTCTTCATTCAGTTGTTGCCGAGTGTTTGAATGGTTTCCAGTTTGGGGCTCTTATAAGTAGTGCTATGCTAGTATATTTGATTTGGTAAACATATGATTATTAGGTGTATCCCACTCCTAAGTATATATCCAACAGAAATGTATACATATATTCGGTATATAAGATTTTAAGAGAAATTAAGAATGGTGTACTTGGGAAGAGTTCATCTTTACTCATTACCTACCTGACAGCCACATATTTCTTAAAATCATCACACAGGATCAATAATATTCTTCCAAAACTATGGACTCACTAACTGAAAAGGATAATGATTGCTAATCTACAAATATTTCTCAAATGATTCCTTCGTATCAAGCCATTGTATCTGATGTTGGAGAGGGAGTAGAAGAGGCAATCCCTTTATTCTAGAAGTCTAGAGTCCTGTTGAGGAAGTAAAACTAACACATTTGAAGCATTGAGATACTTTGGTGTACAGTATCAAACAAATGAATATATGCTTTGTTTTTCTAATATCCTTTTGAAGACAGTGCAAACCTAAGATTATGCAGGAATTTACCAAGAAAATATTTCAGAATACATGCACTTGTACTTAAAGAATACTTCAGAAAAATTTTGTTTTCAAACTATAGCTAAATTAATAAGACTAATATTTGATCTATTAGTCTAACGGAGACTAATTTTTGGATACTTTCTGCATACCAACTTTCTGCATATATTATATAATTTTTATAACAGCTGTATGAGGATTATATACATAAGCATACTGGTATACAGTAAGGAGGGTATCAGGTGCTAGATCCTCTAGTTCTGCCATTTTCTAGATGGATGACATTGTGCTTTTCTGTCTGTCAAATGGATATTATTATATTCTCACTCATATAGACTGTTGGATATAAAGGGCTTACTATGCACAGTAAGAATCATGTTACTTGACAGATTGTTTTAAAATAAAAATTGAGGGAGGGTAAGACTATTGAGTATAAGGCATTCACAAGAAATATTTTCTCAAATCTTTGTGAACATGTCTATAGCAATGTTCTCTGATCATTCAAGCATTCATGGTATAGGTGAAGAGCACATACTATAATGTCAGCAAAACTAATTATTCTGAAAATATTATAGATATCTGCTTACAATGTCAGCACCTTGGACCAGGAAATATGGCAATGTTTTAAGGATTCAATAACTTCTCAGTTAAGGTTACACCAGGCTACAGATCTTTTAGGGACTTGAACTTTGCTGAGCACATTCCAATTCTTTCCTAAAGAGGCACTGAAGACTTTGTTCTTTGTCTCTCCCTACTTTTGAATTTCTTGGTGGTTTTGATGGAAGGAGTACACTGCATACCTAGAAGATAAACAGAAAGCATTTTTAGTCCTAATGTTTATGTGCTTACAGACATAAGCTAGTAGGATGACTTTGAAAATCTTTAGGTTGAAAAGCTAACCCTGCTAAAGCCAAAGTTTTAAATGCAAACAGGCATGAACCAATCACTCCCAAGAGAATGAACCTATTTGTCCTGGGATCTGACCTATGTAGGTAGATGTTATAACACCTTTTAAAAAAAAAAATCATTGTTCACACCTATAGGGATAAAATAAGCCAATAACTAATTCAAAGCAAAATGAAATGCTCAAATAATTACTCGTCTTTTAGTATTTTAAATGCCTGGTTGGTTTGCTCTGTTTTGCTGGCAAGTCTCATCTAATTACAATATATTTTTCATTTGTGTTTTAAAATAGCAATCCTAACCCATTGTTATTATAACATATGTGGTAAGTTGTTATTCCTGGGGTGGTGATAAATTTGTGGCGATCCATTCACATCCTCATGGGTTGGAATTAATCTTTCTCCTCTGATTTCCCACTACACTTTGTGCTTCTTTTATTGTGCTTAGCATAATTTGCTTTGTAGTATAGCTATTTGTGAATGCATCTGTCTCCCCACTAGATTGTGAGGACAAAAACTCTCTCAGATTTGTTGGTTTCATTTGGTTTTGCAGTACCTACATCACAGAGTGCGCTAATTTGCACATAGTAGGGACTCAATAAATATTGTTGATGGAATAAAACTGATGCAGCTACAGCAGATTTGACTGCAGAACACCTTAAAGCAATGAGCCTCATCTGTCAATCAAAACGGTGATCTTTGCCTCATTAAAGCCATCGTTAAGCAGAGAGCTTCATGGCCCACATACCATAAGCTAGATTGTAGATTATATAATTCCTTCAGCAATAAAAAAAATCCTTTAGAAAGCAAGAGGCTCAATAGTGGTGATAATGATTCATAATTTTATAGTCTGCTTATGAAGGTTGAACCCAGGATACTCCCTCCTGGTTTTTTTTTTCCCCTCTCTAAAAAGGTTGCTCCATTGCTAATTACTTTCTTTCAAAAGTTAGAATAACTTTTCCACTGAGCAGTCTGCATTTCATTTTGGCCACCAATACTGGTACAAGATCCAGTCTAACACAATGGCTTCAGATTCTCTTATGAGCCGGTGCCACTGTCTGGAGGAAGTATGCTGCTATTATTTGATTCAAAGAGTAAGCAGTCCCATTCTGGACTTTCTACCACTTGCGGATGTGAACTGGGCTTGCCAGTGATGACACTGACTTACATGACACTGGCTCTATTAGTTCCACTGTTACTTTCTGTTTAAAGATGGTGGAAGCAGAACAGAATAGAAGAGATTGTTCTTCGTCCTGTTCTGTCTGTCCCTGCTGGGTCCTCAGCTGGTGAGGCAGAACATATGTTTGGTGGACTGATAACTGGAAGACACATGATACCAGACTGTCCTGTTCGCCAAAGCAAAAATCCATCCAGATTAGCGTCTCTCTTCCGAACGACCCATGTTGGGAGGAGGCTGAGATAGAGTCAGCAAAGAAAGCGGAATGGAAATAAGTGAATGTGTTATATATTTGGGATTAAAGACCAGACAGGACACCTAAAACCGACATGTAACTAACCAACTACAATTATCGAATGTCTGGCATGGTCAGTGAATAGAACACAGTCCCTGTGCTTGAGGGGCCCCTAGAATTCAGGGCATTTAGACTCATGCAGACCTATTGCTGAAGCAGTGGGGTAGGTGTCGTAGAAGTCTGTTTATCTTTTGTCTGAAATGACCCTAGAGATTTTTAGTGGTGACAGCAGTAAAAACATACAATAGCCTATTGGGAACTTTGATAAACTGAACATTCCAATCTGGGTGAATTAAAATTTTTCTACCATTAGAAAGGAAAAATTTAAAATGCCCTCTTAAGGACTTTGAATGCTTGGCGTTTAGCTATTCTTAGGGAGACTAAGAAAACTTACTCTTACTTTTTTCCATGGGAATTTTAGTCATAACCAAATGAAAAGTAAAAATTGTACAGGTGAGGTCCTTTAAATCCAGGTCACTGGGAAGTGCAGAATTATGACTTTGTGGGCTCTAGACACTTTGCTTTCATAGGCCCCTTCCTCCTTAAAATAACAATAAAAATATATTTTATGATATATAAAGATAAATATAATCCAGGTTGAGTTATATTTATTTTTTTGTGTATACTCCTAAAAATATTATTGGCCCTTGGCATTCAGTGACTGCTGTTTAATGTGTAAGTTCAATCTGTTGTTAGAAATACATTTTGGTCAACTGCATTTTTAAAGTTGAAAATCACTGTGGTGTGAGGGTTACCTACTAACCTCCAAGGGCCTTGGAAGTTATTTGTGGAAGTGTCTGCCTCCTTTGCTTCCTCTAACTATAGTTTTCATAAGCTGCCCACTTTCCTTATGAAATACATATGATTCAGGGATGTGGCAGAATGGGTATACTGCTAAGGTTGCCAGATTTAGCAAATAAAAATGCAGGACACCCAGTTAAATTTGAATTTCAGACATATTTATAGGTGGGAAAAACTGAAAAGTATTTGCTGTTTATCTGAAATTCAAATTTAACTGGGCATCCTGTATTTTACCTGGCAACTCTATGTGCTTCCTTTATTCTTGGAATCCAAATTCTCTTTTCCTCATAAAATGCACTTTGTGATGAATATGCTGTGCACTAATAAAGTGTTTCTCAGAGAATACTCTGATGAATATTAAGAATCGCATTAAAAATAGAGTTGAGTGGCCAACAATGCTTTTCTTCAGTGTATGTTCTCCTGTATTCTTCCATTTGCCAATGCACACCATGACTGTCCAAGATCAGGATATGGTAGAAGTGTGTCCCAAATGCATTTAGCCATTGAGTGGTTTACTTTCTTTCTGGAATTTCTCACAGCACTGAAATTTTTTGAAGAAAGACACTATCCTGCCAGTGGCCGATCTATCTTTATTTGTGATGAATATAGTGAATATTTTTACCTGTCTACCTGATTTACTCTCCTTTCTTCTCCTCTTTGGTGCTTAACAGCATCTGTGGTAGGCAATACACAGCAGGGTGAAATATAGCTTTCTGTTTTATCTCAGAGTATTTTACAGTCTTCCTTTGCGACTAGAGTATGTTTAGTTAGAGCTGGAGTTTAAAGTACAGGATCTGTATTTCACCTTCTTGTTGAATGAAGGACACCTACATTGAACTGGTAACAAGGCCAGCTACATAGTTTTTGGAGCCCAGAACAAAATAAGAATTCTAGGTCCCTTGTTTTAAAATGATTAATAATTTCAAGATAGCAACAGTAGAGCATTAAATCAAATGTGGGCCCTTCTGGGCACTCCAGGTTCTGTTCAAAGGTACAAGTCACAGCTGGTGAAGCCTGCCCCACTGCAATGACATTCTCAATGTCAAAAGGCTGACATTGAGAAAGCCCTCATCCAGAACACCCTGGGGGTAGTTTTCCAAAGACTGACCATCAGCGCTGTCTTCATATACCACAAGTTCATAAGAGAAAGCAAGGACTCTAGATTTGGCCACAGAGGACATATAAAATTTTGATATTTTGTTCATTGTGAATTTTTACTTGAATCTTTATTTTTAAAAGTATACTGCTAAAATATTTGTGTTTCGGTGTTGTCTTAGTCTGCTTAGGCTGCCTTAA